>CAUJNA010003292.1:216200-297153 GCA_963377175.1 Effrenium voratum | reverse complement strand
TTCCTTCAGAAAGAGCTATGGTTGTGAGATTTGTTCCGGGAACATTCCTTCAGAAAGAGCTATGGTTGTACGATTTGTTCCGGGAACATTCCTTCAGAAACAGCTATGGTTGTACGATTTGTTCCGGGAACATTCCTTCAGAAAGAGCTATGGTTGTACGATTTGTTCCGGTAACATTTCTTCAGAAAAAGCTGTGTAGCGCTGTCATGGTTGTACAATTTGTTCCGGCAACATTCCTTCAGAAAAAGCTGTGTCGCGCTTTCATGGTTGTACAATTTGTTCCGGCAACATTCCTTCAGAAAAAGCTGTGTCGCGCTTTCATGGTTGTACAATTTGTTCCGGTAACATTCCTTCAGAAAGAGCTTTGGCACGCTTTCATGGTTGTACGATTTGTTCCGGTAACATTCCTTCAGAAAGAGCTATGGTTGTACGATTTGTCCCGGGAACATTCCTTCACAAAGAGCTATGGTTGTACGATTTGTTCCGGGAACATTCCTGCAGAAAGAGCTATGGCACGCTCGCATGGTTGTACGATTTGTTCCGGGAACATTCCTTCAGAAAGAGCTATGGCACGCTCGCATGGTTGTACGATTTGTTCCGGGAACATTCCTTCAGAAAGAGCTTTGGCACGCTTTCATGGTTGTACAATTTGTTCCGGGAACATTCCTTCAGAAAGAGCTTTGGCACGCTCTCATGGTTGTACGATTTGTTCCGGGAACATTCCTTCAGAAAGAGCTTTGGCACGCTTTCATGGTTGTACAATTTGTTCCGGGAACATTCCTTCAGAAAGAGCTTTGGCACGCTCTCATGGTTGTACGATTTGTTCCGGGAACATTCCTTTCAGATATTTCAGATATTTCAGATATTTCAGATATTTCATTGAAATGTTCAACATAATTGTAGATCATAGAGGTGCCTCTTGGCATATATATATATAAGTAAAACAATTCGTGATTGTATTTATGGTTTCTCTTTACACCAACCAGACAAGACTACCCTTTCACATCCATGCGAATTGGCCTGCTCGGCCAAGCGTCCCCTTTGGACTCTCAGGCCCGGAAGCCAAGCAGGCGGGCCCCGCAACCACACGTGCGTTGCTTCCCCCGGGGTTCCCTGCAGTGTGGCCATGTGGAGGGTTGCAAAATCCATTTCGCACCACGAAATGACACCATGGGAAACCATGATTTGCGGATGTTCACAGGGAACGAGCAGAAACCAGGGTCTCTTAGGTGGTGCGAAATGGATTTCGTCCATCCACAGTAAGTCAAAAGCCCGATTAGCCCCCAGTGAACATCAACCAATCCAACCACTAAAAAAGGTTCTAAAACTGGTGAATTCTCCGAAAACCCCCAAAATGGTACCATTGGTTTTGACCCACAGCCATGTCCAACCTGAAAACATCACCCCAACAGAACTTACCTCACTTTGGCCAAGATGATAGAAAGCCACCAGAAAAATTGAGGGAGCCCTGACCGACGACCAACCAAACAAACATGCGTTACCCCCACCTCTCCCTCATGTTCGGTTTCATGGACATGGCTTCGTCCAATCCCATGGCCAGCGTCCAAAACCCAGTTGGCTAAAAGACGTGTCGCTTTGCGAGATATCTCGGGGAGATGTCTCGGGGGGTTGGGTGCCAACTTAGTGAAGAGCACCGAGGCAATCTACTCTTGACCCCGGGTTATAAACCAACGTGCTTATGAAAATGGGGGTAGTTTTGGCACCTCCAAAAGTGAATTGAGAAGATTGAGAGTGAAACCTCGTCATACTAGTAAACCGGTTGGTGCCAATTGAGAGCAGCAAAGCAGTCGAATGTTGACTCCGGAGTAGTAAACCAACCTGGGGTTGGTTTTGGCACCTCCAAAAGTGAAGATCGCAATAAACGGGGCTTAATCCGGGATTGCCATTGCCGATTCAATCCAAAGAATCAAACTAAGAGGATCCACCAATTTGTCCTGACGATGCTCCTGGGTTTTCTGAACATATTCTCACTTGCCCCGGATGATCCGGACCTGGGGATAAAAGGTGATCACCTTTCGGAACCTGTTGCTTCAGAGCAACCAGGTCTGGGAGAAAAAAAGGCGCCGGGATGGAAATCATTTGGAATCCCAAGTAGACCTTCAACTTCAAGCTTCCCCCTTTTTCGAAGCGCTAGGCCCATGCCCTTCACGAGAGACTAATGTTGACCCAGGATGAATACACCCATCCCATTCTTAGGGGGGTGTTCCCTCCAAAAGTGGTCCGAATCCCCACTAAAAGGGGACCCCTATTAATCAACCAAGGTTCATTAATCCGGGGTCAATCGGGGTTAACATTAGGGTGCTCTTTTGGTGGCAGCAAGAAGTGCTTGGGGTGGAGGACCCCTTAGGTTCTGGCGACTTGTCTGACCTGCCAGGTTTGGGGAGGCTGGCTTTGTCTCGGGCTGTAGGTTCCGTTCAAAGCCACCCGCCACCCATGTATCCCCTGTGAGCATCAGAGCTCCCCAGCCCTCTTATAGAGGAATCTCTCTTTTTGCACCCCTTTTCTGAGTTCCGCCAAAAAAAAACACTGACCAGCCCACTTCTGGAGGAAGCTACTCTTGCACCTCTTCTGGGGTTCCTGAAAAAACAACGCGCCGCGCGATGATTTTAGCGCTTGCCTCGTTGATGTAGATCTCAGTGGGCGCCTGAATCAAGATCGGGAAGAAACACATGCAAGGCCCCCGCACCTACCCCTCACCACCTCAGGGATCCGTCCGAAAAGGCCCAACCAAAACGTCCCCCTGATGGATTTTAGGGCTCGACAGCCGCTCGTTTTGAGACCCCGGGTGGCGCAACCCGGGGTGTACCAGGACTCCCGAGTTCTGCATACCAAGCCCAACCCTTCGGGCCAAACTCTTGGTTCAAAGCCCAAAGTGCGGCTTGAGTCCTCGCAGCGGAGCTCGCGTCCCACCTGTTGCATTGGCCGTTGTCGTGCATCAACATCGGGAGTCAAAAATATGGCCCGAGCATGAAAGGTCTCTCAAGTTCCGGGAGCGTGAAGTCAGATGATGGCGACTGCATCTGTCAATGAGGAATCTTGAACTCCTCTCTGTCATCATTGAAGAGACAGCCGAAGAGCTTGTCATCAAAGAGCTTGTCATGGAAACTGCGGCTTCAGGCCAAACGTCGGCCCAAGCACGCGTGGCTGGATCCACGGACGACAATGTATGGTGGACTGCAATGATTCCAACAATGTTTTTTCTTACGAAAATACTGCCCGGACGCTGCGGGCACACATACTGACGCCACGCGTTCTGGCACGCCACCGCGAACGGCCACCCAGTACCCCAAAAACACCACGCGCCCAAATATTGTAACTAGGTCCTCCAGTAGGGAGGTTAGAATATGGGTACCCTTTTTCTGTAGTCTATTTTAGTAGGGGAACCCTCCCCTCAAAAAGGGTAAAAGGGCACTATTGCGGGATCTAGGTAAGCTCTCGCTTGTTAAGCAGTGGCTATGCACTTGGCAAACCCTTGCCGGTTGAGCGGCTCTAGCAAGCCCAAAATTTCACGCTTGCTAATGTTCAACTTCCCTCCAATTGGTGGCTTGGAGCCCGGTGAGTTCAGGGTAGTTTGCTCGAGAAGCAGTTCAAGTTCAATCCCAAACAAATCCAGGCCACCAGCTACGGCTGACCCGAGGTTCAACGGAAAACCAATAGCTTCCAAGCAAAACCCGCACAACATGCCTGGGTCTTGTCCCGGCTCAAAATTTGGGGGGGGGGTTGGGCGCTTGAGGTCTCTGAGCCCAAGACCCATCGAAACCAGTGATATCTTGGGCCCATTTCAGACGCCTAAAGGTCAGCATTCTTCATGAATCTGTTCGCCTACAAAAGTGTGGTTCATGAGGCGAGTCTTTCCTAAAACGCCGCCTGAGGTATGTGCCAGGCGCTCTTTAACATAACGCACATTTCTCAAATGAGTTCGTCTCAAAATAGGAATCGGAACTCTAAAAGAGGCTTCGGTGGTCTTTTTGGATTCCCTTTGTAACCAAACGGGGGCCCCTTAATGTTGCCGCCCATATTAATAAACTGCAGTTTATTAATTGGGGGGTGTCCGTGGGTTTAGTCAGGAATCACTTTGAAGGAAACACCCCCTATTCACAAACTGGGGTTGATGTATATGGGGTCAACCTTAAAAGATACACCCAACTGTGCCATATCCAATGATTCAGAGCCGCAACGCAAGGGGAGCCATGGTAAGGTGGCGGGTGATGGTCCCAAATGGCCCCTAGTCATCAGTAGTCACCAATGGGCGTTTCGGCTGCGACGGACAACGCCGACCAGCCAAGCCCGTGCCTATTTGGGACACCAAAACGAAACCATAGACAGGCCTTTTTTTTAACACTCCCCATTTCGTTTATTTGGAAGTGAGAAGCCCGCGATTGATAAAAGCCAGCAGGGAATACAGGTAAATTGATAAGCCAAAGTGCCAAGGCTGACTCAATTGGATTGGTTAGGATTTTGGATTTGGACCTGGTTTTGGACCAACTTCCCCCAAAAAGGGAACCCTCCAACAAGCATTGACCGACCCATTGACGACCCATTTGGATTTGATTTTGGGCCCAAAAACGGCAAGCATTGACCGACCCATTGACAGACCCAGTTGGATTTGATTTTGGGCCCAAAAACGGCAAGCATTGACCGACCCATTGACAGACCCAGTTGGATTTGATTTTGGACTCAAAAAGGGCAAACCTCGCAAAAAATAGACCAACTTACCCACAAAAGGGTATACCCTACAAAACAACATGACAGGCGCATTGACAGACCTATTAGGATTTGATTTTGGACCCAGAAACGGGCACCCTCCCAACAAAATGGACGAACTTCCCCGCAAAAAGGGTATACCCTACAAAACAGAACAGGCCCATTGACAGACCCATTTGGATTTTGATTTTGGACCCAGAAACGGGTACCCTCCCAACAAAATGGACCAACTTCCCCGCAACAGGGTATACCCTAAAAAACAACATCACAGGCCTATTGACAGACCCATTTGGATTTGATTTTGGACCCCCAACAAAATGGATCAACTTCCCCGCAAAAGGGGATACCCTACAAAACAGAACAGGCCCATTGACAGACCCATTTGGATTTGATTTTGGACCCAAAAACGGGTACCCTCCCAACAAAATGGATCAACTTCCCCGCAAAAGGGGATACCCTACAAAACAGAACAGGCCCATTGACAGACCCATTTGGATTTTGATTTTGGACCCAAAAAGGGTACCCTCCCAACAAAATGCAAACAGGACCAACTTGCCCCCAAAAACTGGGGGCACCCTCCCAAAAACAAAGATGGACCTTGACCGACCCAGCATAAGAGAAACCTCCACCGAAAAATGAAAGGACCTTTTCCCCACCCCCTGTTTTTTGGACCAAACCAATAATGGACCTTTTTCCCCGCCCCTTTTTTTAACCTCCTGGACCGCCTTCTTGCGCAGCCGGCCCCGAAAAACGAAACCCACGGGAGCGTTTTTTCCCGCCTCCACGGAGACCATGAAATCCAGCTCGAAGATCCGCGTGCCGCTGTCGAAGTCCATGCGCAGCGGGCGCCCGGCGATGGCCGGCGCGTAGCTGCCTCGGCCGCGTCGGCGGCCGCGGTCTTCGGACCGGGCGGACCGGGCGCAAGAAACGCCGGGCGGGGGGAAGTCTTGGGGACTGCCATCCAGGGGGCGGTCCAACCAGAAATGGTTCCGTAAGGGGGGAAAAAAAATTCGGGGCTCCCATCCAGGGTCCAACCAGGGGTGGTTCCGTAAGGAACTGTAAGGTGGGAAATGTAGCTCAGTGGAGCCCAGGAATTTGTTTCGCCGCGATTAGGTTGGTAACCAACCAGTTCTTTTTGGCTTTAGATTAAAAGGGTGGTTTGCTTGGTTTCCTAGTATAAGGCAAATGGAATCACTGGGTAGGGAATCCATTTCGGGAGCGTGGTTCCAAGGCGTTGGCACATGCGGGCCATGTGGGTCTGTGTTTGTTTGGAGTGGTACCTTTTTCACATTGGTTTAAAGGGAAACCAAAAGAACAAACACCGTTTGTGGGAACGTGCAACCTGGCGGACCCTTCTTGGATGTTTTCTTGATGGAAGCCACAAGGAAACAACGACCACCGGGTCCATGCATTGCCCAGGCCCGATCGATCTTGCACGCAAGCTAGCCAAACGGTTCCGGTTCCCAAAACATGTGGGGCACACACAGTTGAGATCCTTGTTGATGTTTGTTTCAAGGTTCAACCACGGGTGACCAAATACTATCTGACACGCCTTTTTGGCGGCGAATCGGAAAGTGTCGCAATCCGAAAGTCTCGGCCAGACGGCGCGTGAGCGTGCGGAGCTTGTCGACCTCCACTTTGCCGTCCTTCATGAACATGGACTCCCCAGAATTCGCCTCAGTGTGCCCTCGCGATTGCTTGGTTTGGAGCCCGGTGGGACCTGGAGTTGGACTCGAACCATTTCCTGGATCTCTTTGAGGGTAAAAAGGAAAAACTACCCTGAACCGCCAAACCGCCGGGCTCCAAACCTCCAATTTGAAAAAATGCTGGCTCTCTTGGTTGCTGGGCCGTGGGAAAGCTTTCCGAAAAACCCAATGCCCGGCAATTGGTCAGGGTATGGTAGGGTATTCGGTATGTCAACCCTTGACCAAAGAAAGGATCGGTGTTTACCGCAAAAACCCAGGTTTACTGAAAGGCGCGGGTAATTGGAGTATTTCGAAGCAAGGGTCGCTTGAAGTGCCATGGATGTTTCCCCATAAACTTGGAGGCAGCCTAAAACCGGTTCACATTGAAAAAAAAAGACGAGCCAGGGTCTACGAAATCGGGTCCTCAATCGTGCGCATAGACGCAATCCTGCACCACCTGATAGAAAAAATGATAGAAGTACTGGGATAATGCATGGATAAACCACGGACCTACCCACAAATGGGAATCGGTTTCTGTCCATCCACGATATGGCCGCTGAAACAAATGCGCATTCGGTTGTCTAAGCAGTTTTCTCCCACCCAAAATCCCCGCTGTCGCAACTCCACCGCTGTCGCGTACTTGTGTTTTTGCTTTGGCGAAGTGCCAGGGTGGGAATGCGGTTGACTTCTGCGATGCCAACCACCCCCTTGCAAGTGATGAACTTGAGCATGTGGACAGGTATATAAGCCGTTGTGTGTGTGTGTGTAGTGTCTGGCGGTCGTTTACCGACCAAATTTATTCCAGTGTGATGTTATCTATTAGGAGTCGACATTGACGCAACCAATCGCAACCGACAACCAAGTGTTCCAACCATTAAAACAACCATACCACCTTGTCTTCTTTTACGAGAACCCGCCAAAGTGGTTCCCTCTAGTTTCCCTTCAAGACAACCACAAAATCACAAGCTTCAAAGCCGGACACCCGAAAACATGGGATTTAGTTTCCGCTTAAAACAGCCACAAGCCAACAAGCTTCCAAGCAGACACCCGTTTTCATGGGAATTTAACCATACTTCCTCGTTCATTTGTTTGTCTTAAATGTCTCGGATTCTTGGCCATCGAAAAGTCTGAGATAGACAGGGATCCTTGCATTATACATCTGAACATTGCCTTGCCAATGGTGGTTTCCCTTTATTTGGGTGTTGAAAAAGCTACATGTTTCAAATGGGCAGGCAAAATGTAGATCTTTTAAGGAGCCCTGTTCGAGACCCTTCAAAGCAGGACACCCATCTAACATGGGATTTACACATAGATTTCCCCGTTCATGGTCATCTCGGATCGCCTGGCCATCGAGTCTGAGAGAGAGACCTGCGCTCTGACGCTCTGACGCTCCGAGCTCCTGGCGGTGGTGAAGTCTTTGAACTTCTTGAGCTGCCAATAGGTCCAGCTCTGCCAGTGCGCGTCGGCGGCCCGCAGGAGATCTCAGGGCGGGGAATTACCAGCGGCATCCCAGCGGCACCGGCAGTGTTCAAGACCTTCCCCCTGTTTTGGGGCTTGTTGAAAACACACACACACACACACACGGTCTGTGAGTTTAGTCTGCTTGCTGACTAGCTAGTACAGTCTTTAACAAACACACGCACGATGTGGGGTTTAGTTTGTTTGCTGAGTAGTTATAGTAAAGTTCATCCCATTTCATCCCATTCGGAGAGCTTCATGCATTCCAACTGATGCTCAATGGATTTCCTCCGCGAGGCAACGGATCGAAAACTCCCCACCGACGGCTTTTTCAGAAAGCACCACGGTTCCCTCGTCATTGTTTGTCGTTTTCCGGAGGTATGGATAGAAAGTCCAAAACCCCAAGTGCGCTCTCTGAGAAGCAGTTGTTTGCGGGGGTGCTAGTAGTTATTATAAGGGTTCATGGGGGCTTGATGGGTCAATTGCGGAGTACAAACCACTGAGGGATTCTCGGATTCTTTCCTGCAAACGAACAAGAAGTCTGCAAAGAGGTTCCCCTCAATCAGGGGATGTGTTTGATTCCATGTGAGTCATAATCAAAGCCTGGCATTGAAATGGTCTACCCAGAACCCTATAAAGAATTAAAAAGGCGGCTGCACCCATTTATGGTTGGGATTATCCCTTTCTATCTTTCATCTACACGGGCTTTGATTGTGGCTCATGTTAATCTGCAGGGAAGCAGGTGCCCAACCCAGAATGGTCTAAGGCCCTACTAAGATACCCGCTTGGGCAGTCCGAAAATTTGTCGCGTGCTGCAAGAATTTCGGGTCAAAGGGGAGCCCGACAAAGGAATGAAGCGGCCCCTTCCCGCCCATTCGGCATGGAATCCCTTTCTGGGTAGTTGAGAGGTTCAGAGTTCCTTAGGGTTCCTTACTAAGGGAAGCCCTCGAAACTCTGCCCCTTGAATGATAAATGCCTCCCGAGTTGGAAACTCCGGCCACGGAAAAGCAGAGACACGCCTTTGGCTTTGTCACAAGTAAAACCCGGTGATATGTGGTCTACCCAAAACCATGTGCAGCAGAAACAAGGGCTACCCTCAAAAAAGACACACCCATGTACAGAATCCAGAGGGCTGCACTTTTGAGGGGTATCCCCTGGATGTTTTGAGCTCTTCCTGAGCAAGAACAGGGGCAAACCTTTGGAAGGCTTAATGGAAAAGCCAACTAACTTTCCGAAACGTCAAACACACGCTATGTCCCCTTACCTTCACAGAAACCAGGAGTTGCAGGAAATCAGATTTCCAACCAGCCCACCCAAAAACAAGTTCCAAGATGTCCTTTTCGAATTCCCCTTTTTGTTGGCCCGGGTTTCTTAGATTTCCTCCAGCAATTCATCCAACAACAAGTCGCTGTCCTCCCTTCTTGGCTGGGTTTCTTAGGATGTCCTCTAGCATTCACCCAACAAAAAACCAAAAACATGCCAATTTCTTCCAGCATTCCTTGGTTGCCAGGTTTCCTAGAAACCTCCCATCCCAACCTTGCGTGCAACTCACCTCCCGCGGCCTGAATTTCCTCCAGAATTCCTGGGTTGCCAGGTTTTCTAGAAACCTCCCACCCCGGTTCTCATCCACAACAAGCTGATTTCCTCTGGAATTCCTTTTCGCTAGGTTTGTTAGAAAACCACCCCCGTGTTTTTCTTTTTGGAGTGCTAACCCTTCCGCGGCTTCCTGCCGCCTTTTGGCCGCCCTCCTTTTGGGGCCCGAGGAGCTGCTGAGGTGCGTCAGCTCCTTGGCGTTGCCCGCCACGGCCCCGAACTCCGTCATGAAGCCGGCGAGGCGGTGCTTCTCGAGGAAGGGGAAGTAGGTGTGCTCCTCATAGAAATCGGGGGGGTGGGCGTTCACCCGTGGCTCTTCAATGGCTTTGCTCTTTTTTTGGAAGGCCCCGGCCAATACTGTGGATGGTGGCGAAATCCATTTCGCACCACCTAAGAAGCCCAACAGAATGATAGATCGCCTTGCAAATACCAAAGTTACCAATAGGTATCTCATGGTTTCAAAGTGGTGCAGGAATTCGTCCATCCACAGTAGGTGCCCGCCCATTCCCTTTGAAACCAACCGGGAAAGATTAAAGAACATTCTGAACAATTGCAAGCATTCCAGGAAGAGGGAAACTGTTTTTTTTAGAATTGGCCCATCATCTTATTTTGTTGCAGACATCGTAGAAAAGGGAACCGGTGGTATGTCTGGGTTCGGGCGGGGGTTGGCTGTATTCTCGGACTCTGCTCGATTTGTTGGTCCCTAGGAGCCTGCGCTTCCGGCCGTCCCTTTCAGCCGAAAGGAGGGAATCGAAATCCGCTTTGAGACAAGTTCTGGTGTCACACGCCCAGCTTCATATTTTTGGAGGAGACGTTCAGGGTGAGGCGCTTCGGAACCCTAAGCCTGGCTTCCTCGGACTTCAGGATGCTAGCTTATCATGACTCGGTGGCGAAATCTGCTCCCCTGCTAAAAGTGAATAACTTTTCGTGGTTGAGAGGAAAACCCATTTGGCAAAAAGTTAAAGTCCTAACATCCAAGCACAATGCACCAAAGATGACTGTCAAGGGCAAGATTGCTTTGCAGCTATGGGTCTGGAGTTTCGCTTGACAACCACCCACCCAACAGAAGCGCCTTGACAAGACACGACACACCCTAACTAGTATTGGCGGGGTCTCGCTCAGGGACCCCCCCAAAAAAAAGAAGAACCAAAGAAGCTCCTCTTGGCTTCGCTTTACAAAAACCACACAAAAACAAAAAAACACAAGTCCCCTCCAAGAACGACGAGCCATCCATATCCCCAACACACTGCCAAGACCCTTGCTTCTATTTGCTTAAGCCCCCCGAGAAAAAAAAAAAAAGTCCAGTAGTGATAAATTCCCTTCAAACCCAAGAGGGTTTTCTATACACAAAAAATAAAACATAAAAAATCAGCAAATGGAAGCTTGGAGCGCTCCGAACCACATCGAGGCGCAAAGATCTGCTGCGCCGCGTCGCACAAGAGCCCCGCGGGGAGGCTCTTGCCGTCGCCTCGATCTTCGAAGGATTCGCCGCCCGGAAGCGGGCGGTTTCAAGCCAAGCAAAACCCTCCCACCGTTTTTTTGTTGGGGGGTTTTGTTTCTAATACTATATGGAACCCGACGTTCCGGGGTTCCCTTAAAAAGGAAAGTGAGCTTTAGCTTGCTAAAAAGGGTTTGGCTTACCATGATGTTATACCCTACTCACCTTGCTGGTGCGAGAGACGCAGGGAATGAGAAACGGGTTGAACCCGATTTGAACCATCCTTGGGGTCCCCGAGCGCCAGCGTCCAAATTCTAGACGCTGCTCCAGGCGATCCCAAAGCTCCCGAACGGACCCCATGAGACTTGGGTCCATTGGATCGGCCTGTGAGCTGCCAGGTTGGTCTGAGGGTCACAATTGATCACCAGGATATGGACTGCAGATTTTAGTCAATGTACCTGGACCCTCAAAACTCCCTTAAAAATGGGATATCACCCCATAATTTTGGGGGTCAAACCCATTTTTAAGGGAATTTTGAGGGTCCAGGTATCCATTTACCAGGGCAACCCATTTTGGGCACCTATTTTTGACCCACAGCCATATTGGTCTGAGGAACTGTACCATCTCACACATGGTCAACTCCGAGTCGGTGTCCTTCTGCCAAGGATTTGTCTACCAAGGCCAACAAAAGGGTTCAACCCAATTGAACGTGTCCATTTTCGACCATCTCCCCAAACATTGTGAATTCGTCCGGAAAAGGGTGGTGTTCTCAATCGGCCTTAAGCATGAAACTCTTGGGTGACAAGGGTGGGTTGAGGGTCTCCTTGTAATCCAAATACCCCTTTTTGTTCAGGGAATTGTTGAAACAACAAAAAAACGGTTTTCCAGGGTAAACATCTACCTCCTGGTTTAGTATAACGGGTTGACATCATACCCTAAAACAAGACCGGGCCCGTAAGAGGTTTCGGGGGTACATGATTCAATTCCAAAGGTTCTAGTTGTGGCCGTAATTGTCACCACCTTTTGGTTCCGGTCCTCATGGTTGCGATTTGTGATGTTTGTTCCTGGAGTCTTCATGACCCTGGAACAAGGGGGGGGGGGGGCCTGACAAAAAAAAGTAGATGACCCACCGAGATTGCCAGCTGCGAATGGCTTTTTCCCAGCGGCCGTGGCTTGGGTAAAGTTGAAGTGTAGTGTCTACGGGAAAGACGCAACTTGGATCGCTCCAGTCGTTTTGCAAGGTTGGCCTCCATAAACATGAGCCGTCTTCTCCCTTTGGCTTCCCGTTAAACAAACCCCCGAAAAGGGGGACCCCATGTGTTTTGAAGGGCTATTGGACTTGGTACCCAACTTTTGGAGAACCTGTGGCACTTCAACGGAGAGTCTCAAATCGTCCTTTGCCGATTCCGCTGGGCCCTTTGTCTCGACCAAGGGCCCGCCTGGAGCGCAGTAGATGTGGTAGGCCAGCGCTTGCTGGGGGTCGGCGCCCAGCGCCGGAGCTGGGAAGACCTGCCGGAATCCGCTTGCCATCCTGTGGGTGGCTCTTCTTTGTTTTGGTCCAGGCGCTCTGTGCCCCGGTTTTCTCCCTTCTTATTTTTTGTGGGGGGGGGGTTGAAAGGGACACCACCAGTAAAACAACATTGGTGTTGTGTTTTTTCTATTTCGCTTCTTTTTTTGGAGGGGGGGAGAGGGTCAGGCACCGTCCATGATGGTTTGGATTGGCCATGGCAAAGCGGAACCCATTGACGCAAACCTGTTGAAATGGTGGTTTGGATTGGAGGTTTGGGGATTGCTCTCGCTGAGGGCAAGCGATTTCCTTCAACACCTACAGAGGGAAATCAACAAAATAGTCTGCGACGCAAATGGAGTTAAGTAAGGGAACAAGGAATCCGATTCTCTAACTTTTCGTACCATGGTGTGGTTGAGTATGGTTCTTGCATTTCGGGAATCAATTTACATGCTGTTTTTGTGATACAATCCCTAATGTGAGGATTTAAGCCCAAGGGGATGGCTAAAATTGAGCTAAAATGTCTGGGGATGTTTGCCATCTACTTTCGTTGGATTTCGTTTTGGGAACTGGATGAAAGGGGAAACCCTCTGAATGTGTTTCACGTGGCTTCCCTCCATTTGCGTTTTTCATCCCCTGGAACACCATTTCCAGTAGTAATAGATCCCTTTGAAGCCAACAGGCGAAAACAAATGGGCATGGGTCAAAATTAATCCACCAGGGGACCGCAGGTTGTGGTCCTTGTTTCCTTTTGTCAGGGTTCCATTTTGGGGTTACCCTATTTTTGAGCCACACCCAAATAGTCTTAAGCAAATGGAAGCTGCCCGTCCGAGAAAGCGTAGTCTTCAATCCGAGGACCGGAATGGTTGATTGACAATTTCGGGTGTCTGCGGTTTTGGGGATCAAACAGACTGGCCTTCAGTTGCAACCCGGGCAATGCTACAAAACACAAGAAAGTCACAAACACCAACAAGCCGAAAAGCCACCCGCCCTGGAATAAAAAATCCTTAAAACAAACAAGAAACAATCCTAACAAAATGCCCCTCCTTACAAAAGCCATTGTCTTCTTTTTACATTTGGGGCGTTTGTTTTTGGTCTCAGCCCAGAGCCAGGAAGACAAATTGAAACCTTTTTTTGGGAGACCATGGTTAGGTTCGGAACCCACCAAAAGGAACTGTGGCAACTGACTGTTTAAGCCCCAAAGAACCAAAGGGCACTTTAAAAGGCAGCTCAATTGGGGAATCTACATCTAGAAACCGGTTTGGATGCGCCTTTTGTGGATTTCACCGGTTCTTCCCCCTGCTGGTCCTTTTTTAATACTATTTTAGTACTCTTGTAAGCTTCTACAGGGGTGGAACCACAAAAACCACATCCAAACCGTTTTCTATATACAGTAAGCATGTTTTTTGGTGGATATCAATCGCAGATGGGATTCAAGCCCGCCACTCTTGAGAGCAATCCAACTCTTAAAACTATATTTTCCCCATGTGTCAAAACGAACTGAGGCTCAACCCATCGATAGGGCAGCTAGCCCCATGGAAGTGTCTTTACTTTGTGGACCCCCACAAAGGGTTTCTTCCAGTTGCTGTTTGCCAAAAACAATCCAGCGGTGAAACAGATCCCTTTCAAACACCAGCGGAAAAAAGAAGAAGAAAAAAAACGTAAAATGGACGGTGGCGATTGGGAGGTTTATGAATATAGGTAGTTCTTTCGCAAATGGAAGGGATCGAGCAAACCCTTCAGCCAATGGAAGGTTTCCATAGCCCAAAAAACATCCGCCGCCTCTCTCGCCCGGTTTTTTCCTTCTCCTTTGCCTCCGCCCCGAGCTTGGGCCACACCGTGGCCTCGTAGAAGATCACCTGACGCGAAGGCTGCGGGGCCTTCGGGGCCTTCGGTGCGCGAGATCGGGGAAGGTGGTGGAACGCACCCAGGGATCCCCTGAAAGGTTTTTTTTCATCATGGGGGTTGGGGGGGAGGGGAGGGGAGGGGAGGGGGAGGAGGGTATTATGGGGGCTGGGGAAAAAGGGGGAGGGCTTATTTGGGCTCCCTCCCCGTCCCTCCCCCCCAGAACCCATGATTCTAAAGCATCTCTTGTGGTTTCCTTTAAGGAGCAAGAGAATTGCTGGGCTGCTTTCCCATCGCTTTTTGAGGTGGTCCATCGCAACGTGGCGCGAAAATCGGTGGGTTTCAGCTGCTCTTCAGCTTCCCTCGTTGTTTGGTCGCTTGGAGCCGAATCGGTGGTGTGGTGGTTTCCTAATTCACTTTTAGGTTCAGATCCCAAGCCACCCACCCACCCAAACTGCAAACTCGTGGAAAGCTCAACGTGGAAAGCTCAATTCCTCTGGTGTAAAAGAAAAGCCAGGGTGCCCTCAGGAAGGTCAAATTCAGTTCACCAGTTTGGGAGCTTGTAGTCCCTAAAATGGTGGATGACATTTTATCCGGAGAAAAAAAAGGAGAAACAAAACACAAGCCATTTTGAGGAACACCCCATACAGGTGCTCGTGAAAAGATTCGAAATCGCAGCTAATTACCTATGTGCTGCTTGGTCTAAACTGACATCTGCTGCCATGAATCCGGCAGGTCTATAATATATGAATCCTCCAGAAATCGTCCCATTCTTTCCAAGGATCCGTATCTTTTCAGAAAGACACCAACTCCAACACCCACCCGTGCAAACCGCAGGTTTTTGAGAAAAGAAGGGCGGTTGAAAAGAATGGTAAAGAATCTACCAATAGAAATCCGGGGTTGGCACTACTACATAATGAACAAGGGTTCTTGTAAAACCAATGTCCGTCATTACAAGAGCAAACTGATTGAAATTCTCCATCCCTTTAAATATCACCCCTCCCCACCAAAAAAAGGAGCGCCTCTGGTGGAAATCAGCCTTCGCATTGCACATTGCGCTAGGTCCTCCAGTAGAGAGCATAGAATAAGGCTGCCAACTTGTTTTTGTAGTCTATTTTAGTAGGGGAACCCTCCCCCAAAATATGACCCACCCGAAATTCTGGTTTTCCCAGCTGGCTTCCTTTTAAGCCAACCCAAAAAGGGCACCCTGAAAGCAAGACACCCTCACCTTCCCTCACCTTGCGCCCGCCAAAAAAAAACGCGGAGGCCATCGACTCGACGACTTACGCCTTCCCGTCGCGTCGCCTGCTGGGCGCCCTCCGCGCGGATCTTCTCCGCGGCTGCCTGGTAGAGGGGCGTCAAGAGCTCCGCCTGCGGCGGCTTCCCTGGCGCCCCGCCCCAAAGTTCAAAAAAAAAAAACGAAAACGGGGCCCTGGAAATAGATTCTGGGGCTCCCTGCAAAATGGGGCACAAAACCTGTCTGTGTCCCCGAAACATGGGCCGAAAAAGAACAGGGGTGGCATTTTGGGGAAAGACATGAAATACAGGGGGTTCCCTGCCCCGTGTATTTCCCCGAAACATGGGCCGAAAAGGAACAGGGGTGGCATTTTGGACAAGAAGCAACAAATAGATGGGGCTCTCCTGGCAAATGGAGGGCATATAAAACCCATCTAAGCCGGTGCCTTCGATGGTTTTCAACGCACGAACCTAAAGAGGACACCTACTGTGGATGGACGAAATCCTGCACCGCCTAAGAGACCCTGGAATGATCATTCCCCTGCAACTACCAGCAAATAATGGTTTCCCATGGTATCAAAGTGGTGCGAACAGATTTAGTCCATCCACAGTATGGCCCAAACGTTGACCCCAATGCACAAAGCTCTTCGCCAACGGAGTATCCTTTGGCCCACATGAAGTTCGACTGGCACTGGTTGAGCTCACCAGCAGAAATCGATTCGAAGCGGCCTGAGCTCGGGGCCCAACCAACAGTCCCTCGAACAAGTTCATAGTCCAGACCCTCAGGGAGTAAAGCTCGAGACATGGTGTTTACGGCTTCCGGGTGTCAGCGTCCGATTTTTGTTGGGGCTATGGGGCTAGGTGGAAACCCCCCCTCAAGCTCGAGGAATCGGATGCCTTGAGCCAGGCAGGTTCTGGGGCCACAAAATACTTGACGTTGGAAGGGGAGCCACCATTTTTTTTTTAGCAGTTAAGTGGATTCGGAGTTCAACCACTAAACCACCATAAGCACAAATGAAAACATGTTTCCCAACAACAACCATGAAAAAGGTGCTTATCTCCAGGACAAAACCAGAAGAACCTCCCGGAACCGTGGAACCCCCAAAAAACCCCGGCCAGGAGCACGCTCCGTCCAGAATTTCTCGGGTGGGTTGTTTCAGGCTCAAATCAGAGGGATGAGCTCGACCATTTGTCCTCGTTTTTGCAAAGGAAGGGTCATATGTTTTTCTTTTTCTCTGGAACTGAAGGCTGCCCGTTGGCGCATCTCTTCTGAGGGTATCTTTTGGGTTGCTTGGACCTGTCTTTTGTTAGGGAACCCGCTTTTGGGAGTGCTTGAAAGCTTGAAAGGGACACCACAAGGAAAACTGCCGGTCTTTTAAAAAGACAGATGCGCTTTGAAGGGAACGAACGCCCATCGAAGTCAACATATGTTTCATGTATCCCCAACCGCCCCGGAAAGCTCTGAAACCCTCCGCCTATCTGGGCCTGTCAACCCCATAGCTTTCAGCTGAGGAACAGGAACAAACCGTCTCAAGGATTCTAGAACAGAGTCGCATGGGACCCACTTTGTGATTTTCAGCTTCTCTGTCTCTAACCCAGTGGTTCTATTTTCCTTGCCCAGAGGCTCCGATCGGCTTCGGCTTTCAATGGAAGACCCGACCCCGCAGCATTAGACACCCCCGCTAACCGGTGGTTGGGACCGGGTCTCAAAACCAGGTGAAGTTTGAAGGCCCGAAATCCATCGAGTTGGAGCCTCTGGTTGCTTTTTGCAACCCCGGATCGAACCTTTTGCGATTCGATTCGCATCGCCTCCACCTTGTTGTCAAAACGGATTGGCATGGACTCGCCAGACATCTTGCAGCCCAGCTCGGTGTTGTCCTTCCATCGATCGATCTTTCATGTGGATGTTCTGCTCCTGTTTTTTGAGGGTACTCTGTTTAAGGTTCCTTTAAATGGGACACCAACGCAAAAACCGCCTTTTTGAGGGTCCCCGATTTTGACACATGCCATGTGGGGACGTGGTGGACATCTGGTGGACATCTGGTGGACACTTGGTGGACACTTGGTGGACACCTGGTGGACATCAGAAACTCGCTTCGGGGGATCATGGCCATTCACTGAACAAAAAACATAGACGTGGCTGGAAATACACAAGATCACATCATAACCATGTCGGGCGTGGCTGAAATCCAAGAGCTGCGGCTACGCAGGCTTTCATCTTTGCGTCCATTTACCCAGGCGTAAATGGTACATGTCTTGAGCCACCATGTGAAAACCATCAACATGCAAATCGTGGCCTGCTTTAGCAAAACAATCGCGGCAGATTCTGTCTGAACATGGGACTCACAACAGGCTCTGTGGTTTCCAAGCAACAGGAACGACCATATCTGGGGTTCTCTCGGTTGCGAAATCTGCTCCCCTGCTAAAAGTTGAACTTTTAGTGGTTTAGTGGAAAACCCCTTAGTTGGCAAAAAGTCAAAGTCCTACCAGCCAAGCAAAATGCACCAAAGTTCTGAGGCTACTCCTTGCAAAGAGCCTAGCCCCTGATTGATGGACCCAGTAAGCCCTGGGGTATACATTTGCCCACCCCCAAAGCCATGCCAAGGACCTTTTTGAACCATCCCACTCGGCCAATTCAAACAAAGAACCACTAGAAGCCATGCCTACATTTGCATTTGTCGTCCCCTGATTTGAAGAAAAACATATCCGGTGGTGGATTTCCTAAAAACACATGAAACATCACACAGATTTATTTGAGGCAATGGAAGGCAAAGGTACCAACCAAAACATAGTCCACCACAAGAAGCCTTTGAACTTCTTGCAACACGACACCTGTTCCAACCAATTTAAAAGCAGTCAAAGCCATTCCTCGACTCAGTGAAAACCATCCAAGGACACAAACAAAAATACGCCAACATTTCAGGCAACATCCAGAAAATAAGAACACCGTCCCAAAACAGGAACCCCAACTAGACGGCCCAAGTCAACCTTTAAAACCATCCGCAGGTTCCAACCACATTAAAAGGACGAAGGTTCCCATATCAGAAAGGACCTGTTGGAGAGGTCGCTCCAACGACCTGCGGAAGGATACATTTGGATCTGTTGTTTTCTCGAGGGAACCCCAAAATGGGCGGGTTTTCCCTTTTGGTTTTCCTTTAAGACCACCAACAAGGGATACCTTGAAGGAAAAACAAGACGCACCCAATGTTAAGGTACCGTTCGATTTGGGCAAAGGTAGTTGATGTCCCTTCAACTCCTTGATTCACCTTCAAAGAGGCATGTTATTTCAACCTAAACATCATAAGCCAAAGACACGGTCCAAACAAAACTGGGCTGTCCTCAGATCCCCAGCTAAAAGTCTAACTTTCACTCGTTCAAGTGGAAGCTACCACTAAACCCACTAAAATAGCTAAAACCCCAAGTTGATCCACTAAAAACATAACAACTCAAGTGGACCCACTAAAAACAAAATCTAAACCACCCAAGTTGGACCAGATGGCTGGTGGAACCACCCACCCAGAGGCTCCGATTCGATTGATTTAGGGCCTACAAACATGACCTGGTTTTGAGACCCGGTCCCAACCACCAATTCCCGGAAGTGTCTAATGCTGCGGGGTCGGGTCTTCCATTGCAAGCCCCAGGCCGATCGGAGCCTCTGGGCCAAAAAAAACAAACCAAAACAAAAACAAAACAAACAAAAACAAACAAACAAACAAACAGGAAAAAACAAACCAAAAAAAACAAACAAAACAAACAAAGTGGCCTTCCAACCGGTTTCTCCGGCCACTTCGGCTTCTCGGCTCCCGCGCAACTCGCGCAACTGATCCCTCGGATTTCCGGGATCACCCCGGCGCCTGGAGGCAGGTGCCCGAGGGCTCGTTCAGCAGCTCGTAGCCCAGGACCTGCGGCAGGTCCTGGCGCCGCGCGGCGCGTTTGTTTCGTCGCGCCCGGCCCCGGCCCCGGGCGGCGGAGTTTTCGCCGAAAACTCGGGGGTGGCTACAAACCGAAGTTGTGACTGGGCGAGGTCCAGATTTGAGAGGTTAGAATTTGGGTACGCGATGTGTTTTTTTTCTTAATTTTTTTCTGTAGTCCATTTTAGTGGGGGACCCTCCCCCGCAAAAGGGTAAAAGGGCACTACTGGGGGACCTAGCGGGGCAAGCCGGGTGGTGGTTGGCTGATCACCGTGGGTATAAACTACTTACTAAGTAGGTTGAAGCAGGAAATCCAGAAAAATGCTGCAAGCCCAAGTTGAACCGGATGGCCTGGTTGAACCAGCAAGGGGATGTCAAGCTTCAGGAAAGCAGACTTGTACCAACATTGTGACGGGGGTTTGCCTGGAGGTGGTGAGCTGATCACCATGGTTATAAACTACTGACTAAGTAGGTTGAACCCTCAAAATTCCCACTTAAAAATGGGTTTGACCCCCAAAATTATGGTTGGTGATATCCCTTTTTTATGGGTATTTTGAGGGTCCAGGTAGGTTGAACATCCCAAGTATCACAGAAACGGATGGATGGCTTATAGCCAAGGGGAGGCGCGCGGGAAGCGTGGCAGGCATGGGCATGACCTACAAATGCAGAGTCGTGGTGATCAGTATTCTAGGGGTACCTTGCCCATTCTTTCCAGGGATCCTTCTAAAACAAAAAAAACTGGGGAAACAGCTGGTTTTTGAGAACAATCGTTGAACAAAATGGGCAATCAACCCTAGAAGTATATCTTGGGCAACTCGTGTTAGCAAAACTGGAGTTAGTTGGCCTATAACCATGGTGTTAATCTACTTGATAAGTAGGTTGAACACCCAAGTAAGAATCTTGGCGCCCTGGAGAATTGATAGTGGTTCCCTAACAAACAACACACGTACGACCCGGCGGTAACAATCATGCAATCGGCCGGGTCTCTGCTTCAAAGGTTTTTAGTTCCAGAACCCTCCATCCACTTTCATGTTTGTTGGAAAGAGCGTACTTGGATGTGCGTTGCCTGCGTCAGGCTACGTAGGTATTGACTTTATACCCGTTTGCCTGGTTGTGCCCTACTTAACAAGTAGATTGAACACCCAAGTAAGAATCTTGGTGCCAGGGGGGGAAGTGGGCTTTGTTCCACCTTAAGCAGCTTACCTCAAAATGGCCATCTCTACTCTTGGTATGGTAGCAAAAAAACTTTTGCTTTTTGCAGACCCCCAGTAAAAACGAACAGAACCAAAAAACCAAAAACCCAAAAAACACGCCAAGAACAGCGAGGTGGCTTCTGTCCCACCCGAATCCGAGGATCCCTCGAAATGGGATTTCTTCACTTCAATTAGCGGAGGCTCGCTCGGTTCGGGGGCCGCCACTCGCGAAAACCAGCGGTGTTTCATCAAACGGCGGCGAACACTTGGAGAGGGGTGCGCGTTGATTTTTCCTGTCTTTGTTTCATCTTGTTCCGGCAGGAGGACCTGGATGTTCACCTAAAGAAGTTGATCAATGTACTGGTGGCTCCCATTGAAACGATGGGTTTCTACTTGTGGAGCTTCCCTTGAAAGGGACATGGAGGAAAATCCTGTCCGTGTACTTATGAAATGGACATAGTGGAGGGCAATGCCCACATTCCAGGCAAGTTCTCACTGCGACCAAATCTTGGCCTGTCTGAGGCACTCCAAACTAAAGTGTTAAGATTATGCTTCACATTCAGTCTACCCTAAATCTTAGAAAGATAAGAAACCGGGACTTCTACAGGGAAATCGCCACTTAAGGCTTACCTGATTGGAGACCCATTTCGGATTCCGTTCTGTTTCATGTGCCATTTAGTCTGCCCTAAAATCGTTTTGGAGACCCGAGAAAAAAATGACCTTCCCTGAAATCGCTTTGTGGACCTGCCCCCGAGAAAAAACAAAACCAGGCCACAAACCCGATAAAAAAGAAGAAAAAAGAGGAGGGAAACCCCACGCACGTCTTTTTCCACCTGACATCCCGCCTTGAGCTCCTTTGCCACCGCGGACCAAAAGCGCAAGAAGCCCTCGTGCAGCCTGGAGCCTCGCGGATATTTTTTTTCTCGGGAGCAAGCGAGGCGAGAACCACGATAAGGAGCCCATAGGAAGCCAAGTGAAGGTGTTCATGGGGCATTTTGGCAAAAGCAGGGCTGTGGGGAATGGAATCCACTTCTGTGATACAACAGAGATGGGGCTTCCCAAAGACTATGTTGTTTTTTATAAAAATGGGGGATTCCCTTGTATCACAGAAGTTGGGAGAAACCCCTTGATCCCACAACCCTGAGCAAAATGATTTGGCCTGTCTTCTTGGAGTTGCTACTCTTTGTCTTGGTTTATTCAAAGGGAAGCCAAAAGGTTTCACCCTTGCCATTTGACCCCTTGAGACAAACCGAAATGATGTTGTAGTTCCTTGAAAGAGCGTCACGGCCAGAGTCTGAGAGTTGCCTCCCACATAGGTGATGTCTTTTCTGGCGAAGAAGTCTTGGGGGTTGGTGTCAAGGGAAACCGTACCACGTTTGGGCTCGCAACATCAAGAACCTCCAACGCAGAACTGCGGAGAAAACGAGCTCTATTGACAGGCATGACGAGACGTCCAAAATCGCCATGGCTTCCAAAAAGGACTTGGAGTTTAGTTGGAATTTTGAGGGTCCACGGACGCGCATGATCAGCTGTTGAATAATTTGAGTTGAAAACATGTTTGGACAAAGGTGCCATGCTTAAAACTCCCAAAATCTGATGACCCATCCCTACCAACCTCAAGTTAAATCGTCTTTTCACCATGGCTCATGTTGCATCACCGAACCATTGACCGAACCCCAACCACTGCTTTTTAGGCAGTACTTGGATGTTGCACCTGGGAAAAAGCAGTTGTTGGGGAGTCCACGTGTTCCTCAAAGGCGGTAGGTTTGAGGCCACATTCCACTTGAACAGCCAAGGGATGGTTCCCAAAAAAAAACACCTGGAACACCATGTGTGACACCAATGCGGTGGGTCCCCATGTAAACTTTCGCACTTTATAGTTGGGATTCTGGATTTGTTTGGTATCACGAAAAGTGCCTCGAAATCCGAAGTTGCCAACCATGGACACAGCAGCAAATATGCTCTGCTTCTGCTTCTTCTTCTTCTTCGTCTACAACTTCTTCTTCTTCTTCTTCTTCTTCGTCTTCTTATCTTCGTCTTCTTCAACTTCTGCTACGCCTTCTTCTTTTTCTTCTTCTTCGTCTTCTTCTCTTCTTCTTCTTCTTCTTCAACTTCTGCTACGTCTTCTTCTTCTTCTTCGTCTTCTCCGTGCACCCTCCACGTTCGCTCGCCTGGTCTGTACAGCTCGTCGAAGAGGGCCCCCACTTGGTAGGTGCTGTAGTACTCGCTGAAGAGCCTCAGGGCCAAGCAACCTACACAAGGGCATTTCGGGGGGGGAAAAAAACGAGAAAAAAAAGGAAAAAAACCGGCCATCTCCCCTTACCTTAAGGTTGGTAATCCTTTTGGGGTGGATTTCTCAACAAAAACACGGCAATGCCCCTTTCGCTTTTGGGCTTGGGAACCCCTTGGCTTGAAAATTCCTCTGAGGCTCACGTTTACTGGAGGTCCCTCAAGGCTCCCTGGGCCTGTCCCAACTCAACACCTTCCAGTTGTGTTTTCGCCCCCCGGGGAAAAATGAGAACCTGAACCCGCAAAATTCCCTTAAACATGGGTTTGACCCCCAAAATTAGAGGGTGATATCCCTTTTTGATGGGTAGTTTGAGGGTCCAGGAACATATGTCCAGTGAAATCGATCCCAACTTCAAAACCAACAAGGGAAACTATGAAGTATTCGTTTCAGCAAATGGAAGAAACTGTCTGGGCGGATGGCCCACAAAGAACCTCCTAGCTGGAAGTGAAGCAACTCATCGCCCAAGCAAGTAATTGATTCCGGGGCCCAACTAAGGGGCCTTACACCTCACGATTCCAGTGATTCGCCCCTTCAGTTCTCGTCCCTTGGGTGTTGCACCAACCTAGTAGGTTATAAACCCTGGTCATAGCCCCAGTTACCCCAGCTATCTCGCCATGGCCTATTTGGCTGTGGGTCAAAAATTCCTGGTGGTTTCATTTTGACCCATACCCATTTGGTTGCACCCAGCCGAACAATCGCGCCGAAAAAATCGGCCCGACTCGTCGTCTTCCTCGCCTCTGGAGGCACGCCGGGAGCTCCGGGAACTGCGAGGCGTTCTTCGGCAGCGGCGCGAAGGGCGCCGGGAAGGCCCCGACCTGCGCGGCGTTCGCTCGCGCGCGCTCACGCGTGGGACGTGGTGAGTTGCCAAAGCGCGGGGAAGGACCTTCCGGGCGGGAATGAACCATAGGATCCGCCCGAAGGTTGTTGTTCTGTCGATTTTGATGACTTGTTTGCCTGTGGGAGAAACCGTCCTTACTCCAGCGCAATGAGGTCTAACTCTTTGTGGTATAGAGCTCCTAGACATCTCTTGGGGTGTGAGCCAGGTACTCAGTGCTTCCACGGCCACGAGGCGGCCAAGTAAGGCCAAAAGCACGAGAACGAGAACTGGCGGCCTACCTTTCGAGGGTCAAGTCTTCAAGTATACGTCCATATGGTGAACCCCTGTTATGAAGCCCGGTTAGTGCTGGCTATGGGAAATCAGCCCCAAGAGGGCGATGGGTTCATATGTCGACCGATACAATCAGCCTTTGAGGCTAGGACAACAGTTGTCAGCCGCTCATTTTCACTGAGAAGGAGCGCGAAAGTGAACAGTTGAACATCGGCGGTGTATCCACTTGGTCTCCTTTTTTTCCCGCCTTAGTGTCCTTCAGACCCAAAAAAACACATACTGGAAGGGGAGATCGAATAATTGCAATAACCGTCCCATGATTGTGCAATGGCTTCAATGGCTTCAATGGTAGCCAACCTAATTTCAATTTCTCACGCCGGTACAGTACCCGCGACAAAAGCACATTGGTAGGGGTCCCTATAGGGTCAATGGTGGCTTTCCTTTTAGCTTCCTAGCCCAGGTTGAAAGGCAACTCCGGAAATCACCCATTGTCTCCTGTCCTCTGCATCAGCATTGCACTTTTCGAGTGGCTTGGGGAAAAGTAATCGGTACGGAAAAGGCCATCAGTTGTACTCCTACGGGTCTCCGAAGAACACACCCAGCGTGAGCAAATGACCCAGCGTCAGCAAATGAGCAGAGTGATCTATTTCACGCAAAGGGATCGCAAAGGGGAGGTGTCCATGCAGCCTTGTCTTTCCCTGCGGAGCCCAGTTCCCTCCAATCATGGAAGCTGACGATGGGATTGGAACTTTAAGCCGCGACACGTCCCCTTCCGTTGGAAGCACGGTTAACCTCAGCACACGCCCCTTGGTTGAGAGGAAAACCGCCCGAGCAACAACCTTGGAAAAGGAGATGGCTCTGGGAAATGGATGGCAAGCCATCTAAACCAGGAGCCCATCTTTTCGACCCAAAGTAACCGATTTCTCAAGGACACCTATGCCTAAGCCACACCCAGCTCCGGCTCCTCCGCTTCCCAACACCCAAAACACCAAGCCTGCGCCATGCGGCTACCAGGATTTCGGAACAGCTCCTCGACATAGGCCTCGTCGGACTTTTTCCGCCGATTTTCCGGTGGCATAAGCGACCGACCAGCGACCCGTCAAGACAAGGACACCTTTGGAACCCAAATGGTATGGGCTTGCAAAACACCGGGTTGTTTGAATTCGCAGCCCACTAAACGTGAACAGGACCACAACACCTGAAAACCGGGGGAAAAAAAAGAGCGCGATCCAACTACAGTGACGAAACAACCTGAATTGGTTCTGGCTCTGAGTTCTTGGGGGCGATCGGAACCCAAAACGGTGGAAGATTTAACCACCAGAAAGCTGCCAAAGATATGCGTTGATTGTGAACAAGTTACGGGTAAAACACCCTTGGTACCAAATCCTGATTAGAGGCTTCGGGAGCTGGCTAAGTGGCTCCCCTGATTCAACTGCAGTCAGGTTTCAAACAAACCCTTGCGACTATAGGGTCTACTAATTGGTTAATTTTCGAACGTATAAAAGATTGGATTGTACGTGTTTGGCACTAGTAGAAAAGTGGAAATTCAGGCAGCTCTGGAGATTCAAACTACCTGGAGTCTCCATGACCCTTAAAAACCCCTGACTGTTTGATTCCGCCCCCTTTTGAAACCTGACAGTTGCTGGTTTTGGTGCACCCTCTTCCTTGGATGAAGCATCTTTCCTGTCAGAAAACCTGGGTGCAGTCTCCAATCACCGACTCAAAAGGGCAACATCTGCCTCCCAAATAACCCGACTCAAAAACGGCGTTTCGCTGTCCTCTTGTCCGACCAACAAAAAAGGGCTGGTGCTCAGTAGGACATGTGGAAGATTGAACCCTAGGTGGCCCCTCTTCAAGAAAACCACAAAAATGGGTTTCTATGGGTCATTCCATTTCTCAATGCCTGCATCTCTCGCACTGGCCAGTGATGCCCACCCCATCAGACTTCCTGCCTCCGGCACTCCTTCTCCGCAGAAGTAGCGCGAGCCCAAATCCTACGAGTCCAGCGAGCGAGCGAAGCCAGCGAAGGAGTTGCCTACACGGGGGGCCAGGGGTACTTGGAGGTTCCGTTCCTTGCCTACGTCGGGTTTAAGGGGTTTGAACCATGGGGATGAAAAAAAAAAAACACAAAGCCCAGGCAAACCCCAGGCAAACAACCTGGGTTGTAAGCTACCTTCATCTTGATCAGGGGCCACGGGCCCTCTGGGTTCAACCATCTTGGGGGCCAACAGCCCCATATATTCATAGGAACCCCAGTGAATCCATCTGGTGAAGGCAGGTCACCCAAACAAAAACAGCCTTAAATCAAAACAAGAGCTGCACATCGCGAAGGGCTACCTACTGTGGATGGACGAAATCCCGCACCACTTGATACCATGGGAAACCATTATTTGCTAGTATTTGCAGGGAAATAATCATTCCAGGGTCTCTTAGGTGGTGCGAAATGGATTTCGCAACCATCCACAGGACTATAGTGGCTGGCAACTGGGATCCACTGGGAGAGGTGACTTCTCGGATCCAACATCCGGCGGCTCCTGAGTCAGCCGAGGCCTAGTTGAAAAATGGACGAAACACTCCACATGCATTCTTCGTCCCCTGCAGAAAAAAAAAAACATGAGAACCTATGTCCCAGAATGGAGTCCCTTTAGAATCCCAAAAAAATCGCAACATAGGGAAAACCTTGACTCTTGACATCAATTGAAACCTCACCTCTCCCAGTGCCCTGAAGGGAGCCTTCCAGGCCCCTGTCGGACTCTCGTCTTCCTGCCACGCCAAGCCATGCCTGGTGCAGATCGGCCAAGGTATAGACGCCACGCTCGGCGAGCTCCCGCGAGATGCGGCTCACGTTCTTGAGATAGCCTTCCGCGCGCGCGCAAATCCGTGCCGCAATCCTCTGCTCGATTCCCTCGAATTGGTGGCTTGGATTGGTGGTTTGGTGGCTAAGATCCGACGAACCAGCATACCACTGGACCTACTGCGGGGTGACTTTGATGCTGGTAGAATAATGAGGCTAACAGGGCCTCATGTCCAATTCCAATCCAAGGTTTTCTCCTGGTCTGAGAAAACAAGGCCCCAAAATGCCCCAAAACTCGGCTGTGGATTTCAATACAGAACCACCTTAAACGTGGCTGGATATGAATCCCAACCTAGACGATGTCCGCAAAACATCCAAAACCCATTAAAAGTCATAACCCCAGTGAATCCCGGGTGCTTCGCCACTACAGTAGGTGACCCTTCGCAACTTGCAACTCTCGGTTTTCAAAGGGTGGCTCCCTTGCTTGCCCTCACTTCCTGAGTGGACTGGCCAAAATATGTCTGAACTTGTTATTCATTATCAAAATGGTCTTCCCAAAAAGTTTAAAATTCAGGAACTCAGAAAGCGAGTACCTGCCTTTACCAGGTAAATGGAATCACTGGGCACAACATCCCCTCTGAAAAATAGCTTATTGCCACCCACAATTATGAGTGATGGATTCCTGGAGGGCAAATGCCCTACCTAGGCGGTCCAAAGGTTGCTCTTCTTCTGCCTGGCAACACAAAACGCGCTTTTTCCGCCGTGGGTCGGGCTTTGCGCTACCGCCTAGATCGCCAAGTCGCCACTTTTTTCCCCATACACTTTCCGAACAAGTCAGTCCCAGTTGCTGGTGGAGAAGGCGAAAAACCGCCACGGGCGATGGCGGGCACAGCAATCTCTGGGGCTTTGAGGAGACTCCACGAAAAAGAACCAGCCCAAAGGGATGGAACCCCCAGGGTCGTTGCCTGAACCCTCAAACAGAAAAAAGGGAATCCAGACATCCCTTGCCCATCATTTTGGGTAGCGAGAACCTATTTTTCGAGAGGAAAAGGAGGAACCACCTGGATCGCCAGTTGCCATCGCATTTTTCCATGCACTTTACCCCAAGAACCGATCGCAACAGTGGCTGAAAAAAGCGATCGCAACTTGGCTATCTAGGCACACAGAAAAAAAAAGGCGACTGGGGCGCCGACGATCACCCGACGCGATCTCTGCTGACCCGAGCCGCCGGCATCCAGGCGTCCAGGCGCCGGCTCCACCCCAGGCCACATCACGCCCAAGCGCACCACGTTGAAACCCCACTCCTGGCCGCCGTGGTTTGTTCGCGGGGCGCGCGGGGGGTTTGCGCTTCTTTTTTTTTGCCCCCCTTGGTGGCTACTTGCCATGGAATCTGATTGTTTTTGAGGGCGCCCGAGTTGTTGCTTGCTTTAAGGGGGGAAGAACAACAGGAAACCAACCATTTGCGCGTGTTGTTTGTTCTTTCCGCTATTTCAAGACAACGCACCTGGATCGCCAGTTGCTGCCTTTTTCCATCCACTTTATCCCAGAAAACAGCAACAGTGACTGAAAAACACAATCGCAACTTGGCTATCCAGGCAAGTAATAAAAAAAAAAGATTCAACCAGGTAAGCCCCCCTTTGTGGGTGTACCTGGCCATGGCAGCTTTGGATTCGGTCACACCAACCACAGTTGCAACCAGTGACGGCCATAGGCGTCCGTGTGGAAAAATGGATCGGTTTCCCTGGTCAATGGGGCATCAAACCCATCCAAACCAGTGCCTTCTTTTCTTATCCAAACTAACCTGAAAAGGACACCTATGGCGACGGTAGGAATCATGCAGCCGGGCGAGCGGCGTGGGTGGACTTCGGGTGTTCTGTTGGTGTCCCCTTTAAGCCACCGCGAGAAAACCACCTCCAATCCTCAAAAGCAAACCCGTCAAATCCGCCGACATTGCTCGGCGTGTCGGACACCTAAGAGAGGATAGAGGATAACCCCCCCCCCTAACCCCCCCCCCGCCCGACGTCTGATACGTGGGGGGGGGGGGGGGAGGGGGGCCGGTGTCGCAAAACAGGGGTCCCAGGCTCGATTCCCCCTGCCGGCTCTTTGCTGGTTTGGGGTTCCTGCCTCCTTTTGCAGAAAATCTGGAAAAACTCTGTGTTTTTGGACGTCCTAATTGTGAAAACGCTGGAAAACCCGTGTTTTTTTGCTGGAAATATTGGGGAGCAGAGGGGAAATGCAAGGAAGTGCAAGTGAAATGAGGGGAGGAAATAGGAAGTCGACATGACAGGAAAGCAGCGGGACAAAGGGAAACAAAGGGGAACTGAAAGGGACATGCAAGGGACAGAAATGAAAACAAGGGGAGTGCAGGGGGAAGGAGAGGAAACAAAGCACAAGGAAACCAAGCACGACGGGAGATGTAGGGAAATGACTCGCAACGAAAGAACGGGACATACATGGCAAATGAAGCGGACATACCGAGAAAATGTCAGGGACATGAAGGGGGGGCTGAATGGCATGGAAGGGACAGGACCAGGACATCATGGGAAACGTGACAAGGACATGAAGGGGGAAAGCCAGTAGTGAGATGACAGTTCAGGGTCATGCAGGGGCAGTGCCCGGACATCGAGGCAACTCGGGGGGGGACGTGACGCTGCAATGCAGAGAGAGAGAGAGACAGAGAGAGAGAGAGAGAGAGAGAGAGAGAGAGAGAGAGAGAGAGAGAGAGAGAGAGAGAGAGAGAGAGAGAGAGAGAGAGAGAGGGGAGAGAGCGGGAGAGAGACAGAGAGAGAGACAGAAAGAGAGAGAGAGAGACAGAGCCACAGACAGAGCCAGAATCAGAGAAACAGAGAAAGAGACAGACAGAGAGAGAGACAGCGAGAGAGAGAAAGACGGAGACTGAGAAAGAGAGACACAGAAAGACAGAGAGAGAGAGAGAGAAAGAGAAAGAGAAAGAGAAAGAGAAAGAGAAAGAGAAAGAGAAAGAGAAAGAGCGAGAAAGTGAGAGAGTAGAGAGGTTCGAATTAGGGTGCCCTTTTTCTGTAGAGGGGCGTGGACAGGAAGGAGACAGGGAGACAGAAAGAGACAGAGAAACAGAGACAGCGAGAGAGAGAGAGAGTGGGAGATTGAGGAGAGAGAGGCTTGGGGGGATGGGGAGAATGGGGAGCAGAGGGAGGGAGAGAGGACGACAGAACGCACGAGGGAGACAAGGGAGAGGGAAGAAGGAGAAAAGGGAGAGGACAATGTCGGCGGACTGAGCCGGAGGCTCTAAAGTTATGGATGGTTGCGAAATCCATTTCGCACCTAAGCAACCCTGGACTGTAAATACCAAACATGGGTCTCTCATGGCTCAAAAGGTGCGAAATGGATTTCGCAGCCATCCGCAGAAGGAATCATCATAACGGGGCTTTTCAGGATCCTTACCTGGTGGATGAAAAGAAATGGTCAAAGGGTACGATCCTGAAGGACCGTTGGTTGGTATTTACAGTCCACCGGTTTCCCAGATGGATTTCGCCATTCAGAGTATGGTCAGAACCTCAGGAGAAACAGCGATCGGTTTCTGAAAAGAACGATGGTTGAAAAAAAGAATGGAAAAGGAATCAACCAGTAGAAATTTGAGCTTTGCTTCTCGCATTTCCCAAACTTGCTGAGTTCATGGATTGAACTTTTTAGCAAGACACCCACCTTTTAAAAATGCTCCTTTCGCAAACATGGGTTTCTCCTGGCTTCAAGGTGCGAACTGGATTTCGCCTAAGAAACCACAAAAAATGATGCGATTTCCCGGCGAATGCCAACAAACGTCATGGTTTCAACCATGGTTGAGTTTCGTGGATCGCGAACGAACTTCGCAACCATCCATAGTATGAAAGGTCTTGAGACTGTGGTTTGCCCTGGTTTCCAAGTCGAAATGGACCGCGTCCATCCGCCGGATCCACCGAATCCACCGAATCCACCGGATCCATCGCCTGCAGCAGGTCCATGGTCTCGGCATCCAGGGAGTCCTCCGCGCTGAAGGCGTCGCCGCGCGGCAGCCAGGGGGATTCCTCCGGCGCTCGTTTTCGGAATCCGCGGCTTCAAACGCCCCCCGGCCCCCCCCCCCCTCCGGTGCTCGAGGAATACGTGGGGAAATGAAGGGTCGGACGTGGAAAAAAACGTGCCAACACCGGGGAACATGAAGGGTCGGACATGGACAAAACGACCCAAAAGCGGGGGAAATGAAGGGTCAACCACGAAACATAGAGAAAGTGACGGGTCAAATAAGAAACATGGGCCCAAACTGAAGAACATAGAGGGTCAGAACTGGTCGATTCGCTTGGGTTGCCAGGTTTCACCCGAGCTGACTGTTGGTTCAATGGAAATCACAAGGAGTCAAAGGTGCAAAAGAAAAAATAGGGAAGTGTGGGGTTCTAAGATGGTGGTGTGTAATATATATATATATATTATTTTTTTTCTAGGCACTAGAATCCTCGCAACCTACTCACTGGCTTGAAAAAGTAAACCACACGTAAAGGCCACGTTGAATTTAGAGTATCTTTAAAAGCTTGGCGGTTAGTTAGTCCTTGGTTAAAGGTCAAACTGTTGGCGGGATACGCCATAAACCCATCAGCATATACGAGCACCGCCCAAACCTATTGACTTTGGGTTCTAAGATGGGTGCTGTAGTCCTTGTCAATGGGCCCTATAGTTTGTAATCCTGGTTAATCCTTGTTACCGGCAAAGATTTGTAACTTTTCCGGTTACAAACCACGCGATCCCTCCAAGACCCTGGCACCCCCCCCCCGACCAAATGACTTTTTGCCACTGAAGGACCCACGATGCAGCCTTTCATACTGAGTTGACTGGCTCGAAAAAAAAAAGATGTTGGCCTCAGACAGTAAAATGGCGAAGCCACCTGGCTTTTGCAAAAGTCTCAAGTTTGGGAACTGAACAAGTGCTTGTTTTGAGGGTACCCTCCTTTTTTGCCAGTTTCGAAGGAATACCACCATTTGGGGCCCCAAAAAAGACACGCTCGCATACAAAGAGACAGCCCCTCTTGATTTTTCGCGAGGGTGTCAAAGGCGCACAAGGTGAGTTCCCTTCGTTGTGGTCAACCACCCTTTCTGCCGTTCCCACTTTGGCTGGTTCCCATCCCTACTGGAAATCCCCCTGTCTTAAGGAATGCGACCCAAAAACTATCACAAAACCACTTGCCACAAGCTTCCTCACTTCCGTGGCGTATCTTTCTGAAAAGGTGATCGCCCAAAAGGGCCACGAAGAACGGCTTCCCTGCACCTTCAACTCGGCTCCGGGGTCCACTTCCACAAAGCGGAAAAAGGGATACCTTCCCGCCAACTAACATGCTGTGGATGGTTGCAAAATCCATGTCGCACCACTTTGAAACCACGGTTGAAACCATTTTTTGGCTGGTATTTGCAAGGGGAATGATCAGTCCAGGGTCTCCTAGGTGGTGCAGGATTTCGTCCATCCACAGCGACACCTGTGGGAGGCTACCTGGAAGATCAAATTCCTCTTGGAGGGACCCCCTTTCAGGTGTAGCAACGAGGGAGGGATACATTCTTCACAAAGCAGCTACATAGTGGCCACTATTAACCCCCCAAACCCCTAACATCCCCCACTGGTTGGGGAAGTGGGGTTCCCATCTTCCAAACACTCGGTGGGACTCGAAGATGAACCCCTTTCCATGGGCTTCCTGTTGCCTTTTTTTGGTGAGGCGTGTAGCTGTTCCTTTGGTAACGTGGAACCCAAATCGGATCTATCCGAGGTCCTCCTGATTAGAGAGGTTAGAAGAAGGGTACCCGATGTTTTTTCTTTCGTCTATTTTAGTAGGGGACCCCTCCCCAAAAAAAGTTGGTGAAAGGGCACTACTGGGGGACCTAGTATCAAAAAGTATCAAAAAGAGGGTTGGGGCGTCTCCCAAAGTCACCACTCAAATGGCTAGTAATCAACCACGGGGCATATTAATCCGGGGTCAACATATTTCCCGGAAGTCCTTGAAAACGCGAAGACTCGCTCCTTATAAACCGCGTTCACCCCATGGAAGATGCGCACGCGACCATCGCTGTCCACGAAATGCCCAGTAGGGTCAATGGAGATAGGACCTGAGAGAGAAAACTCCCACGACACAAAGAAAGAAATTGGAGGTTCGGACGAGAAAATCTTATAAAGTCTCTTGGCTTTTCTTGGGAATTTGGGACCCACCCTCCAGAGTGTTCCGAGAGATGCTTTTTCTTGGGATATTTGGAGAGTCCCCGAACTTGTCTCTTTCAACTGGACTGACTGCATAATATGTTCACCCAACCTCACATGAGCCATGGCCAAAACTCCATCTATGGCCCATCATTCCAGCAAGAGTGGTTAAGGATACCTACCAGCAGGCCCATGACGTCATGACTCCCTTCATACTGTGGATGGACAAAATCCTGCACCACGTTGATACCTTGAAAAACCATGATTTGCTGGTATTTACAGGGGAATGATCATTCCAGGGTCTCTTAGGTGGTGCAGGATTTCGTCCATCTACAGCCGACACAACACTCCCTTTAAAACCAAGAAGGGGGAACAATCAGCAAATGGAAGCACTCGTCAGAAGTGGCGGGTCACCAAACTCTGCAGGGGAATTTCAACCAACATGGGCTTCAGTTGGCGGTTGGGTTTCCCGAAAACTCACAAAGGTACCACGAACTTGGCACATGATGGAACTCCTTGAATTCGCGGTACTACCTAAACCCCAGAGGTCTCTTAAAAACCCATATGACCAAGGTCTGCAAGTCCTAAATTGCGATACTCTCAACCGCGGAAGGCCTTATGAATCCTGGGTCAACATGAAGACACCCAACTTCCCATGCTTCAATCAGCCGCAAATGCTATTTGCATCCTCAACTGCTTGGAAAATGATGCTAATTTCTGGTAAATGATAAGAACCAACGTGAAAATCCACCAACTTTCAACCAACCTGAAACTGGGCGCCAAGTAGATTTTGTTTTTTGGCAAAAGACATGTAGATGCCGTGTTGGTTTATGTGAAACACCATAGATCAAGTGTTGACACTCCTCGGGTTTCCCAAACATGAAAGGAGTCTCAAAATTATCCGACTCCTGGCAAATACTCCTAGCCTTTAAGAGCATTTGTTTAAAGGTTCGCTGGTTCTCCTTTGAAACCATAGATAGGGTATTCTCCAAGAAGGACACACACACACAAAAAGGAACCAACTAAATCTTGCAGAGTGTTTCTTCCGTGTGAACAACCCAATGGGAGCATCATGACGAGCACCTGGGCTTCAAGTTGTGGTTTGAATTTGGATTCGAACCCCTGGTTCTTGCAAACTGTATAAATGGGAAACAACCCCGGAACACTCCAAACCACTAAGTCAAACCACCAATTAGAGGGAAGCTGAATAAAATATCCTCCTCCTCCTCCTCCTCCCCCTCCTCCCCTCTCTCTCAGACTGGATCCACCACTTGCGCCACTGGGGATGCATGACACCACATTGGGATAAAACACAACCCACCCCAACTGGTGCCGATCTGCGTGGATTGCGTCAAACCACAGTACGTCCTTCTTGTTTGGGCGCAAAAGAACAAAACATCTTGATTTGGGTCGAGATTTAGTTTTGGTTTGTTTTTTTTGTTTTATTTTGTTTTTTGTGTTTTCCTTAAAAAATGGCCCTCCTCTTGATTTTGCTGGCTTCCATTTGCTTTTTCGCCCCCTGGCCAAAATGAGAAAGTATTTCCAGTAGTGATAGATTCCCTTTGAAACCAAGAGGGGGAAGAAGAAAAAAACTAACTTAAGCAAATGGAGGCTTGGGCAAGTTTCTTCATCCACAAGGAGCCATCACAGTATGGAGACTCTTGGGATGGAACAACGGGAGCTGCTTACTAACAAGCGCAACCATCGTTCAAGAAATCCAACCGGGAAAAAATGAACCTTGACCAGAATAAGACCCCCTGAAAAAGTGAGAACTGTTTGCTGTCCCCAAAAACCGGCCAGATCAAGTTGAACTTGGGCGCTGTGGATCCCCTGGCAAAAAGTGTTTCACTGTTTGCTGGTTCAAAGGAAATATGAAGAGAATCCACAAAAATAAAGTCTAAAGATCCAACCCAATAGCGGTAGAGTGAAGAGCAAAGAGTTTTTTAAGGCAAGCTTGGTAAGGGTCCGGGCCAGTTTCCTCAAGGCACCTGGTGGGTTTCCTTCTGGTACTCCCCCCCCATTTGCTTAAGTCCCCTGGAAAGAATAAAACATATTTCCAGTAGTGATAGATTTCCTGTAATACACAGGGGAAAATAGGAAAATATTCTTAACCAAATAGAAGCCTCTTCTGCCCAGAGGCTCCGATCGGCTTCGGCTTTCAATGGAAGACCCGACCCCGCAGCATTAGACACCCCGCTCACCGGTGGTTGGGACCGGGTCTGAAAACCAGGTCAAGTTTGAAGGCCCATCAATCGGATTGGAGCCTCTGGCTGGTACTCCTCCAAAGCTTGGTTTCGCCGTGGGTCCAAAAAATAGGTATTTCAAATGGAATCTTACCCTGGCAAGTGGCAACCTAGACTAAAACCCTGCGGTCCCCTGGTTGGTGGTTTACTGTTGACCCATATATTACCGACCAATACCCTGAAAACCAAAGGGCCGCCGAATCCACAGCTCACGGACACCCGGCCATGACTTCTACCTGAACCCCCAAAAAAATCCAACTTAAAAATGGGCCAAAGACCCCCAAAATTTATGGTTGGCGATCTCCCCCAAATTTTTATGGGTAAAAATGAGGGTTTTAGGAAAACATCTGGTGACCTTTCAACTTCCGCCACTCCCTCTGAAAAAAACACGACACGAAAACCCGCCGATATCCAAGCCCAAGGCCTTCAGCCTTCGATCCGGGTGGCTGAGCTCCGCCGCGGCCAGGGCCACTAGGCCCAAACCAAAACGCCCGCCCATGGCCTCGGCGGTCCGTGAAAATATGGCCGTGGGTCAAAAACCAACGGTAGGTGAATTCACCACCCATTTGAGTCGGGATTTTTAGTTGGGGATTGGGATGTTCACTGGGGGTACGATTTGGATTTTGACCCATGGAAAGGTCCATGCTGTGGATGGAGTTGCGAAATCCATTTGATACCACGACTTTGATACCACAGCCATTTCAAATGGGCCTTTGTGTGGAGTGGCAAGGAAGCTTCATCTTCAAGCCTTTTCAATTAGGTGGTGCTGTGAATGGAGTCCATGCTGTGAAGTGGAACTTGGGTCCTCAAAGTGCAAGTTGCTTTGTCCTTTTGGTTTTCCCAACGACAGCCAAAAGGCATTCCCCGGAAAAAGGACATACCCATATGGGTGTGGCTCAAAATTATACAGGAGTAGACCGCAGGTTTTGGTCCAGGTTTCCACTTACCAGGGCAACCCATTTTGGGGTTACCCGGATTTTTGAGCCAGAGCCATATGGGTCTGGGAATCTGGAGCTTCGAGGTTCCAAACTTGGGGACTGAATAACCCTTTTTTGGTAGGCTTTAAAGAGAAAGAATGAGAAAAAACAGATCCATGTTTGGGGTCCCCGAAAAATGCACCGCGAGCCACTTGTGTGTCAACTGTTAGGACGTGGACGCCATGGCGGGTGTTGGTTCATTGGTTTGCCTTGGCCTGCGACTGGTGTCTCAGAACGAGGGGTTTGTTCGCAAAGTTTCGGCATGGGACAAATGGGTTATTTCAGGGTTTTATTCCATAACATCAAGGTTTTATCCAAGGTTTGTTCGAGGTTTTATCCAAATAGCTCAATGCTTTTCTCCAAGGATTTATGCGATAATATCAAACGTGCTTCGTTTCCTGTTGGCTTCCCCTAGGCAAAAAAAAAAAAGTCGTGCCGCCCATAATTACTATGGATGGATCGGCACCGGTGGGGATTGGCGGTTTACAAGCAGTTGTTGTAGGATTCAACCAATTTCAACCGGAGCAGTATATCACATGGGGTGTGGTTCCAAAAAATTGGGTGGAACCCCCTTTTGGTGAGCAACGAGAAAGAAACCTCATGTTTCAGGTGGCCTCGTCGGCACCTAATTTTGAGCCCAAACCCCAAAAAACTTGAAAAGGGAGGAACACATCACACTATATAGGCATGTCATGGGGACATGAGGTGGCCCCTTTGTCGACATGCGCACTCACTACATGTTTTCACCGCCATCGAGAAAAAACGGGAAAAAAACAAGTCCGAACTTTTACCGCTAAAATGGTCCAAACTCAAGTGACGAAAGTCAAGGAACTCAGGGACTCAGAACAGGTTCACAAAATTCTCAGAGGGTCCCTTTAAAAGAATGGCCCAAGCCACCCCCCTACCAGTAGGTTCCATGCTGTGGATGAAAGGCTGAGCACCCAAGGCTCTTCGGATCACAAGTTGGGGTTCTCAAAATGTGCCCAAAATTGGTTTCCCTTTTAGTCCCCCTTCCCCAAGACAGAGTCGCTCCCGCGTCCGACGAGTGGATTGGCCAACAAAAGTCGAACAACATGTTGCTTGCCACTAACATGGTCCAAACACAAAAGCCTGGACTGTCGTCAGATCCCCAAAAGCTTAGCTTGTGGCTTAAATGAAGCCAACAAACAACTAACAAACCCTAAAGAACCCGACGAATTGCTGGGAACCGCCAAGGATGTCCGAAACGGAACTCAAAAAAGTGAGGGGTAGCCTTCAGACCCATCAAACCTTAACTCAGACCTGAGAACGGGTCCCTCGCTTGCAGCAAACCATCCGTGCATCCGGGCGGCGCAGGCACGCAATTGACAAGCGCTCCGAAATATCGCGGCGATTGGCTGGTTGCAAGTGGGCTCTAAATAGAGTTTCACTTTTTGTTTTCAAGAAACCATTCCCTTGAGGTGTCGTTTTGGAAGTTCACAATGTATTGCTGGCTGCTTGTGGCAGCTTGTCTTTAGCTGTACTTGTCTGTGCTGAAATGCGCAATCTACTCAAGGTCGAAGTTACCAGTTGTGGCTTGTCTTCAAGGCTGCTGAGCAAGTATTGCTTGTCCCAAGGGTGTGATGCTAAATACCTTTCGCAACCAATGAGGTCGACGAGAAAGCTCGACCGGCCCGCCGTTCAGAAGGCGAAGGCTCGCTGCAGGTGGAATTGTATCCGCTCAACTTCTGGTTTGAAACGCGGCGAGGCCATGTGATCCTTCCTTGAGACGCCGAAGTCTCTTCCTAGGTCCTCCAGTAGAGAGGTTAGAACAAGGGTACCAACTGTTTTTCTTCTGTGGTCTATTTAGTAGGGGAACCCTCAACCAAAAAAGGGGCGAGAAAGGGCACCCTTTCGCTGGGGGACCTTGCTTCCAGTCTCCCCGGCCAAAATCTACGAGCTTTCCTCTTGCGGAGCCTCCGCGCCGTCAGCAAACAGTCATGTGACCGTTGGGCTCCCCGCAGTCAAGGGGAAGCCTTGAGGGGAACGAGTTCTGTAATGAGCATGAGGGTATCAGAAGTACTCCAATGGTCTCGCGTAAACAGATGGGCTTGGCTTTCTCAAGGGTGCCCTTTCGTTGTGGTGTAGCGGGAAATCCCAAAGGAGAACTAACTACCTGGACCCTCAAACTACCCATAAACATAGGATATCACCCCATAATTTTGGGGGTCAAACCATTTTTAAGGGAATTTTGAGGGTCCAGGTACACCCATGTTGTCAAAGATACTATCACATATCTCAAAGGCTGTGGTGATACGATACAATCATGCAAGGTTTGCAAGAATCTCCTTTCGGTTTCCGGATAGAAGCCCACTTGAGGGAAAACCGAGCCACACCAAAAACGAATGCCACTGCCAACTAGAACAGAATCCTGTGATCCAAGTGATTCCAGCTCGGGCTTCTTCTCCAACCACTGTGATATGCTCCGGAATCTCCCCCCTAAAAATTGTGGGGGGGGGGGGGGGTTCGTCTTTGGGAAGCCCATGGTGAGAATCACTGATGCCTGGATTCCACCGCCCTGCTTCACAACCCCGCCCCCCCCCCCCCCCAATCCCCCACTGCGACAGACTCATTCACGCACTCGAGACTCACCCGTTCGCCTCGTATGCCTCAGCCTGCCGCAGGATCTCCTGCAGCTCTCGCGCCAATGGCCCCGTGCGGTTCTCCTGGCGGATGGGTCGTCTTGGCTTTCCTGTGGAGGATGTTTCGTCAAGGTCACAAGATGTCACAAGTTTAGCTTTTAGTGGTTTAATGGTAAACCCATTAGTTGGAAAAAAAGTTAAAGTCCCAACATCCAAGCAAAATGCCGGAAAGAAAAGGTCAACCTTCTATATCCAGGTCGTTGAACCAAATCCTGGTATTTGAAAGCAAAGGAAAAGAGACTGGCTTCCTGCCATAGAGGGTCAGTTTTCGAGCTCCGAGTTTGGTGGAAAAACGTCGGTGGCTGAGTCTCAAGTTTGGATGTGTTTAGAACGCATTTTGGCCCATGGAACCTAGGGTCCAAGTTTGGGGTATGGAGAAAAAGTCGGCGGCTGAGTCTCGAAAGGGCTTCGAAGGTGACTCAGGTGGAACGGGGAAGCAAACAAAATCATTCCGGCCGTGTCCCGTGGTTCGTTTGGGAGGCATGCGCTTGCATTTTAAAAAATGGTAGTGTCGATTTTGCAGGCTCCCCTTTGGAGTGGTTTCGGAGGGAAAAGGGAACACCCGGCCATCGGGGGATCCACTTCCCATAAATCATGTCCTAAGCTTTTAGGATGCCCATCCAATTGGGACCTGAGCACTCAGGGGTTGAATCCCCATTCTTTTCAGCCATCGTTCTTTTCAAAAACCGAATCGCCATTGCCCCCGGGTTTTTGGTGGTTTTCTAGAAAGATCCGGATCCCTGGTTTTAGAATGGAAATGGAAGGTGCCCCTAGAACAAGGGGCCGGGTAGTTTGCGAGTCGTTGAACAAGATCTGGTCCCCTTAGGGGAGATAGATACTTGTTTGTTTTATGCGAGCTTTTTCTGCTGGTAAACGGAGGCCAGAAGGACACCAACAACTTTTTAGGATCTTGAGGCAAACACACTGGGCTAAAATAAGCCGTGCGATGGAAGAAAATCCAAGGGCTCCAAGGGTTCTTTTGTCTCCCCCTTGCCCATAAATGGAACCAAAGGACCCAGCACCAAAGACAAGGAGCTTTTTCGGCTCGGTGATTTTTGGGGGGTTGATCTCTATTGGGACAAGTTCTTCAGTGACCCTGGTACCCTGGTAGTAAAAAGGGACCCCTTTCCCGGGTGGACCCCCAAAAATGGACCCCAAAAGAGAAAACTCCCAAAGGGGGAGAAAGCGAAGCTTCCCGGGAGAACTTGGAGCCAGCCGCCGACCGGGACTTAGAAAGCGCCGATGCGTCGAGGCCTCGGGCCCACCTGCCCCTTCTGGGGTCCCGCATGCTCCATGCAGGTAAAAAAAAAAACACGAGCGAGCATTTGAGGCACATTTGGAGTGCGCTCCTGGTGAATTATTCACCCAACACCTGTGATGAGAGTCTCTCAAAATAGGGGACCCTCATTGTGGCTGAGTTCCTTTCAAGTTTCCCTTCAACCACCAAAAAGACCCGAGGCAATTCCGTGGTTTTAAAGGGAAGCCAAGAGCAAAACCCGCTACTCCGGAGCAACTCCCAACCAACAAGACGCGCCACCGATCATCGGTGGAGTGAAAACCTAGCCCTAGGTAAGGCCAGCCCGCCCGCAGCGACCGCGCACGCAAACCTCTGCGCAGGCCGCGCAAGCAAACCTAGGTCCTCCAGATTTGAGAGGTTAGAATAAGGGGACCGGATTTTCTTTTTCTGTAGTCTATTTAGTAGGGGAACCCTCCCAAAAAAAAAGGTAAAAGGGCACTGGGGGACCTAAAATATACATATATATATATATATATCTCTCTCTCTCTCTCTAGGCCTGAAGCAGCTGTTCAAGGCCCGCGCGGCCATTCCCACTTCTTGGCGACCATCCGCAGTCGCGCCGGTCGCCTTCACCCCAAAATGTCACGACGTTTTCGCGCCCAATCAGCTGGCATGCATTGCCATGCCATGCTGCCAAGTTCGGAGAGGTGGGCTGGCATGCTGACGGTCGCAGCCTGAGTCATGTCTCTCTTTTATTGTTTTTTGGGAGGGGGGGGGGGGAGGAGAATTCCAACCTTGAAAAAAAAGGGAAGCGAGCCACCCATGTCACAGCTAAAGCGCTTGAAGAGAGCCTCGTTTTTCCATGAGAAGAGCACCTCTTCTGGTCACAAAAACCTCACTTTTTTCACTTAAGGGTGTCAGAAAGCCACCAACTACCCCATCTAAGAGAGCTTAGAATAAGGGTACCAACTTGTTCTGTTGTCTATTGTAGTAGGGGAACCCTCCCCCAAAAAAAGAAACGACCAAAGGGCACTGGGGGACCTACCCCATGGCAAGTGTCACTGGAACCAAGCGCAAAAGCCGGCCGGTGATCTCCTGCAGCGGCAAGTACCCGAAGGCGATGGCCAGCTTGTCGTAGCCCCCCACCACCGGGCTGTAGGCGTGCACCTGGCGCAACCCGAAACTCGAAACGCGAAACCCGGAACGCGAAACCCGAAACGGCCAGGGCCAAAAAGCTCGGGGGAAGGCTCCTGCCTTGCCGTCTCTAGGGACCTGGAAATAAAAGGTGATCACCTGTTGGAGTCAATCTGAACCCAACATGAGAAAAGCCAAAGAAAAGGTCCACCTGTTGGGACCATGACGAAAGATGGGGTTCCCCCAACATGAGAAAGCCTTAAAGGTCGAAAGATGTTGAAAGATGTCAAAAAGGTCAAAGGGAAAACCAAAAGGTCTTTTTGGACTAAAGATGGGAACCCAAAATGAGAAAAACCAAAAGGTCAAAAGATGTCAAAACCCAAAGCTCGAAAGGCGAGGGAAAGGAGAGGTAAGTCAGAGGGCGAGCTGGATGTCCCCAAACCAAAAGTTGATCATTTACAGGTGATTGAGAAACGAGCGGTTTAGCCACTTTTACAGGTTCCCTGAGGGAAATTCCCCAAACCAACAAGTTGATCAACTTACTGGTGGTGTCCATTGAACACCTCTGACAATTGAAAGCCACGGGAGTGGTGGATGCCTCGTATTTGGTCTACCCTGAAATATGCAACGATTCCGCCCAGTGGCTATGTCTTACGAACATCCTCCAAAAGATTGGTGAACGCAAAGATCCAGGCAAAACTAGTGGCCACCAAAAGGTTACTAGGTGAATTAAAAGGGCGACCGCACAGTCTTACTTTGTAATGTCGAATTGAGTGTAGATAGGGGAAATACCAAGCCTGTGTATTTTTTGATATACACCAAACGGTCCAACAATTTGGATATCATACCCCAAAGACTTCCGAATCCCTGGCGAGCCAAAAAATGGTCTCTTACAACAAAGCCAAACAACATGCCAAAAAATAGAGGAAAAAGGAAGAAACACGAACCCAACCCGACCCAAACCAAATCCACCCGCGATGTGATTGTTTGTGTGAGCTGGTCACCTGAAGCAAAGGTTTGCCATCGGGGAAAGCGAAGCGCGTTTGAAACATCGCCGGGACAAATGAGTGACTGCCGATACCTTGTTTTCGTGGTTCACTGATACCGGATCGTCAAACGGTACGCACACGCCTGCAAACAAAAGACAAAGAACCACAGAAAACTGATAGCCTGGGAATATCGTCCGTTGCCACCACCCACCCACACCCACACCCACACCCACACACCCACACCCACACCCACACCCGCCCACCCACCCCGGGTCGGAAGGAACCTCTGTGGAGAGTGTCCGATTTTGTCTCTCAAACGAAAGGCCCTGGCAACCACGGTCTGCCCCAATCAGAAAGGGCCCTCCCTTCTTTGGGGACGCCGGGAATTGGTCCCTTCCATTTGGTTAAGACCCTGGAAAAAATAGAAATATTTCCAGTAGTGATAGATTCCCTGTAACACCAACAGGGAAACATTAAAAAAAAAGACTATTCTTAAGCAAATGGAAGGGGAGTCCAGAACCTCAAAAGGCGGTACCCTCCCCGCTAACGTAACACCTGACAAGAGGTCGCTTGAAGAGGAAGTTGATGTTCCAGGTACCTTCCCACAGGTGCCTTCTGTTAGTGGGAGGGGGGGAGCTTGAGGTTTGCAGGGATGGTTGCGAGCTTTGCGAATTCAGACAACCCCAGAACGGAACCATGATGGCCGAAACGTGTTTGAGTTTTATCCACCGTTGTCCAAATGTGTTCAACTCAAATTCTTGAAAAGCGGATCATACCTTAATGGCTACTTAGATCTTTGAACTTTAGCTTTTTGGGAAATTCGGCTGTTGTCCGCTGGACCTGCAAACTCCCATTTGCGTAAGCCCCCTGGGAAAAAACCGTAGTGATAGATTCCCTTTAAAACCAACAAGGGAAACTATAAAATATTCTTAAGCAGATGGAAGCAAACACTTGAAGTTTCTGCACCTTTCGGATTTCCAATTGCCCCGCCTTGTCCGGGGCCTCTGCATCAGGAATGTTGGGTGGGACATAGTCCATGACCTTCGCTCGATCTCCGGTCGATGATTTGTTTAGAGTCTGCCATATCGTCAGACTATGATGTTCACATCTGTCATTTTGGTGTTCATACTTCGTCAAGCGAAGTCAAACCTGGATTGATTGTGATTTAAACAAGAAAAAGAAACAGAATCTGAACGAAGTTCAGTTACCAGTTTCTGTTGCATGTTTCGTCAACCTTTAATTCTAGAGTTGCTTCAAAGGGCTGCACAAGTCCAACGCGGTCCCAAAAAGCTGGCCAAGGTGGCCCCGTTTGCTCCCGCGAAACGTGCTGATAAAACACGAGTTACCGGCAGCGCTTGAAGGAGAACTCAAGGACGTCGGCAAACCTTTCAACATTTAGGTTACCCAAATACTCCAATTCGTCCCAACCACCGGTGAGCGGGGTGTCCAATGGACCGGGTCTTCCATTGAAAGCCCCAGGCCGATCGGAGCCTCTGGGTAGATCCAAGGCCACCCGAGTGCCAGCGAGTAAGCAAAGTGGCGTGGGTCTTTCACAAGGCACAAGAACAGCGGCTCCTCAAATGTTCCAGGGGTGTCTTGTTTGGAGCTGATGTGAAGGGAATACCTCAATTGGAAAGGAAACAACCCATCTTTCTCACTCATATCAAGCAAAATCGGCAAACAAGGGACTCGGACTTCTAAAGTGACACTGAAACTGCCATATAGATTCTTCTCAAACTATGGGAACTCCCCCCCCCACATTAAAAAAAAGAAAAATAAAAAGAAAAAATAATAGGGGGAAAAAAAAACACGCTCCCACAGCGGCGAATGTAGTTAAATGGGTCAACAACCAGGGTGTTCTCACGTCTTTTTTCGCGCTGGGCTCTCTCTGTGTTGCCCGGTGCCCATGCGATTTGTGGCTGTGAGCCCGGAGTGCCTCTTGAAGGAATGGAGTCACCCTTCGTGGGTTGGAGACTGATCATCGACGGTCCGTCAGTGCTAAGAAACTTTGTTGAAGCGAGAAATTAGACCCTCAGATGGTCCAGACATATTCCAGGCCCTAGCCAAAACACACGGTTTTCCTAACATACCGATCGACCGTACTCAGAAGAACCAGGGGTTGAAGTCCAAAACAACACCACTCCAACCACCAATCCAAACCAACAACTATAGGGGGTTACTCCCGACACCTAACTGCTGGGTCCCACAGCACCAGTTCAAACCTCTAGAATCATCTGGCCTGCCAAACCGATGATTGGGAAGTCCCAAAATGGGTTGCCTTGGCAAGTGGAGACATGGACCAAAACCCGCGGTTTGCCCCTCCTCTTTCATTTTGAGCCACAGCCATATGTCAACTAAACAAAGTGTGTCAAAATAGGGGGGAAGGCCGTTTTCCCTCTCTTCTGGGGAATTTGACAGAGAACCCCCACAAGACTACCCCCATTCAGGTACCCCTTGATACTCCTTGATGGGTGGTTTGGATTGGCAGCCGGGGGTTCGAACCCTCCTTTTGACACCAAAGGGAAGATACCCTAAAATCCAAACCACCGAACTCCAAGCCACCAAGTAGGGGTAAGGTGTTCAACCAACATGTTAACATGTTGCAACCAACGTTATAACTGAGGTTTGCCTGGGCGTAGTCCCCTCAGAACCAGAGCTACTGTGGATGGACGAAATCCATTTCGCACCTAAGAAACCCTCAAATGATGATTTCCCTGCGCATGCCAGCCACCAAGCTCTTTCATTGTTCCAAAGTGGTGCGAACGGATTTCGTCCATCTACAGTACAACCTATGTTGGTTGAACACCCAAGCACGGATTTCGTGTGGCGAAAAAAAGCTCCGTCGCTCAGGCCACGACGCTCGCGGATAAGCCGTGCTCCCCGGTGCACGCCTTGTCCTGGCCCGAAAACGGGGGGTCCATGGTCAGAATGCGCCGGTTCCAAGGAGATGTCGCAGATTTTTGCTGGGGCGAGCTGCTTGAACTTCGACATCTTTGAACAACTTCGCCTTTTTTTGAGATCCTCTTGGCTGACTTCGTGGGCCGCATTCCTTTTGCACATGTTCAACTTACCACTTCGCGACTCAAGACTTCCCATTGCTTGTTCCGCCCCGTGGAAAAAATGAGAAAATATTTTCCAGTAGTCAAATCTGTTCCATTTAAAAAACAGCAAGGGAAAATCAACCCCAAATCCCTTCCCCGGAACACCCCCCCAATCCCCCAACCCACCCCAACCCCCCAACCCCCCCCCAACAAAAAAAAAATCAATAAACATATTCATGCCAGCTCATGGAAAACGAACCTCGAGTCGCCGTGCCTGCAGGCACTCCAAGGAGATGCCGAGGCTGCCCTTGAAGTTGTGCCTCGGCTCGGAACCGGAGAACCGCGGAAAACCGCGGAACCGGGGAACCGCGGAACCGGGCCGTCAAAAAGGGGCACTCTACAAAGAAATATGAAGCACAATCAAAGCCCTATGAACCCTTTGAAGGATTGGTGAATTGTGACCAGTTAGACCAAAAGACGCTCTGGATTGATCCTCCCGAAGTGTCAACGGCCAAGCCTCTTATCCTCTTGGGTGCCCTGAGTTTCTCCTTTGAGTCACAATCAAAACCGATCGGTACAAACATGGTGAACCCAGAACCATGCTTCAAGAATTGGAAAGGCGGATGTCCGCGACTATTTCCGGCTGGGACTGCCCCTTACTAACCGTCATCTACCCAGGTTTTGATTGTGGCTCGTATGGTGGTCGGTTGTCAACTATTGGTGTCCTTTCCCTACTGTGGATGGACAAAATCCATTTCGCACCTCCTGGGAACCATGATGCAATGATTGTCCGTTGGTATTTACAGGGGAATCATCATTCCAGGGTTTCTTAGGTGGTGCAGGATTTCGTCCATCCACAGTATTGGTGTCCTTTCCCTATTTCTGGGGTGAACTACAATATTTCACCAACCTGAAAGGTGCTCGGGGGGCTCTTCCCCACATAAACCACCATTTTGTAATTCACTCAGCTATTTGTTTTAAACAAAACCTTTCAATGGGTTGGGGTGCGAACTTGTGGTTTCCCCCTCAACCGCACATTGCGGAGGGTGCGCCCAAATCAAGTTCATTGCCTGAAGAGTCGGCACGCCGACGGCCATGACGGAGAACCAGGACAGCAGCAGCGAAAGCTTGCACCATACCTTCCCCCGGCCAACCGTTGGGACTTCATCCCCGTGCAGCGCAAGCGGCACGCACTTGGCCTCAAAATTGGCCCTTCGCGGCATGCTTTCTAGTGGTCCAGAACTCCTGAAGAGCGTCCTCTCCGCCAGGCATGATGTACTGCTCCAAAGCCGCCCTGTAGTGGTGGTACATGCTGGCAAACATCACATGTGGGAGAAGGATACCGGCAGTCTCATCACCCTGCTTGGTGTCAACCAAACTTTCGAATCAGCTTTTTTCCGGGTTTGGAGCCGAATCGGCGCGTCTTGGAGGTGTTCCGCCCTTTTGTGGCTAGGTCCTCCAGTAGAGAGGTTAGAATCAGGGTACCAACTTTTTCACATAGTCCATTTTAGTAGGGTCCCGAACCCTCCCAACCAAAAAAAGTTGGGCAAGAAAGGGCACCAAGCGCTGGGGGACCTAGTGCAGGATCCTAGCCATGTGGAACGTCCCCGAGTAACCAGCTTCGCCTTACTTGGCGGTTGGGAGGTGTGCTGGGGTTTCACAGTTACCTTCTACAAGAACCAGGGGACCTACTGTGGATGGACGAAATCCTGCACCGCTTTTGAAACCATGGGAAACCGTTGTTGGTTGGCATTTCCAGCAAAATACAAATTCCTGCATTTCTTGGGCGGTGCGAAATGGATTTCGTCCATCCACAGTAGTGGTCGGTTTCGGACACCAAAACAGATCCGCCCCCTCGCCTCAAGCCCAGGATGTGGCCCGTCTCGTGCATCACCTGCGCCGAAAACTCGCAGTTGTCTTTGCTGCCATTTTTTTCCCAGGTCTTCTGGGAGCGGATGGGTCAGTCAGAACAAGTCCCAACTTGTTGCTCTACACCTGAAAAAACTTCATAACACCATCTACCACCAAAATACGCTGCACCTTTACCCAAAAAGTCGTGTTAAAGCCCAACTCCTTGTTGCTTACCACCAAAATACGCTGCACCTTTACCCAAAAAGTCGTGTTAAAGCCCAACTCCTTGTTGCTTACCACCAAAATACGCTGCACCTTTACCCAAAAAGTCGTGTTAAAGCCCAACTCCTTGTTGCTTACCACCAAAATACGCTGCACCTTTACCCAAAAAGTCGTGTTAAAGCCCAACTCCTTGTTGCTTACCACCAAAATACGCTGCACCTTTACCCAAAAAGTCGTGTTAAAGCCCAACTCCTTGTTGCTTACCACCAAAATACGCTGCACCTTTACCCAAAAAGTCGTGTTAAAGCCCAACTCCTTGTTGCTTACCACCAAAATACGCTGCACCTTTACCCAAAAAGTCGTGTTAAAGTCCAACTCCTTGTTGCTTACCACCAAAATACTCTGCACCTTTACCCAAAAAGTCGTGTTGAAGTCCAACTCCTTGTTGCTTACCACCAAAACACTCTACACCTTTACCCAAACAGCTGTGTTAAAGCCCAACTCCTTGTTGCTTACCACCAAAACACTCTACACCTTTACCCAAGAAGTTGTGTTAAAGCCCAACTCCTTGTTGCTTACCACCAACACACTCTACACCTTTATCAAAAAAGCTGTGTTAAAGCCCAACTCCTTGTTGCTTACCACCAAAACACTCTACACCTGTACCCAAAAAGCTGTGTTAAAGCCCAACTCCTTGTTGCTTACCACCAAAACACTCTACACCTTTACCCAAAAAGCTGTGTTAAAGCCCAACTCCTTGTTGCTTACCACCAAAACACTCTACACCTTTACCCAAAAAGTTGTGTTAAAGCCCAACTCCTTGTTGCTTACCACCAAAACACTCTACACCTTTACCCAAAAAACTGTGTTAAAGTCCAACTCCTTGTTGCTTACCACCAAAACACTCTACACCTGTACCCAAAAAGCTGTGTTAAAGCCCAACTCCTTGTTGCTTACCACCAAAACACTCTACACCTTTACCCAAAAAGGTGTGGTAAAGTCCAACTCCTTGTTGCTTACCACCAAAACACTCTACACCTTTACCCAAAAAGCTGTGTTAAAGCCCAACTCCTTGTTGCTTACCACCAAACACTCTACACCCTTTACCCAAAAAGTTGTGAAGTCCAACTCCTTTGTTCTGCGTACCCCCAAACACTCTACACCTTTACCCAAAAAGCTGTGTTAAAGCCCAACTCCTTGTTGCTTACCACCAAAACAAACTCTACAACACCTTTCTTTACCCAAAAAGGTGTTTTAAAGTCCAACTCCTTGTTGCTATACCACCAAAACACTCTACACCTTTACCCAAAATAGCTGTGTTAAAGCCAACTCCTTGTTGCTTACCACTAAAACACTCTACAGCCTTTACCCAAAAAATTGTGTTAAAGTCCCACTCCTTGTTGCTTACCACCAAAACACTCTACACCTTTACCCAAAAAGCTGTGTTAAAGCCCAACTCCTTGTTGCTTACCACCAAAACACTCTACACCTTTACCCAAAAAGTTGTGTTAAAGTCCAACTCCTTGTTGCTTACCACCAAAACACTCTACACACTTTAGACCCATAATAAAAGTGACGAACAGGAGAGTTGTGGTAAAGTCCAACTCCTTGTTGCTTAACACCCAAAACACCTACAACCTTTACCCTAAAAAAGCAGTGTTAAAAGCCCAACTCCCTTGCTGCTTACCACCAAAAAACCCCTACACTTTAACCCGAAAAGTTGTGTAAAGCCCAACTCCTTGTTGCTTACCACCAAAACACTCTACACCTTTACCCAAAAAGCTGTGTTAAAGTCCAACTCCTTGTTGCTTACCACCAAAATACTCTACACCTTTACCCAAAAAGCTGTGTTAAAGCCCAACTCCTTGTTGCTTACCACGAAAACACTCTACACCTTTACCCAAAAAGCTGTGTTAAAGCCCAACTCCTTGTTGCTTACCACTAAAACACTCTACACCTTTACCCAAAAAGTTGTGGTAAAGTCCAACTCCTTGTTGCTTACCACCAAAACACTCTACACCTTTACCCAAAAAGCTGTGTTAAAGCCCAACTCCTTGTTGCTTACCACCAAAACACTCTACACCTTTACCCAAAAAGCTGTGTTAAAGCCCAACTCCTTGTTGCTTACCACCAAAATACTCTACACCTTTACCCAAAAAGCTGTGTTAAAGCCCAACTCCTTGTTGCTTACCACGAAAACACTCTACACCTTTACCCAAAAAGCTGTGTTAAAGCCCAACTCCTTGTTGCTTACCACTAAAACACTCTACACCTTTACCCAAAAAGTTGTGGTAAAGTCCAACTCCTTGTTGCTTACCACCAAAACACTCTACACCTTTACCCAAAAAGCTGTGTTAAAGCCCAACTCCTTGTTGCTTACCACCAAAACACTCTACACCTTTACCCAAAAAGCTGTGTTAAAGCCCAACTCCTTGTTGCTTACCACGAACATACTCTAACACCTTTACCCAAAAAGTTGTGTTAAAGTCCAACTCCTTGTTGCTTACCACGAACATACTCTAACACCTTTACCCAAAAAGTTGTGTTAAAGCCCAACTCCTTGTTGCTTACCACGAAAATACTCTAACACCTTTACCCAAAAAAGCTGTGTTAAAGCCCAACTCCTTGTTGCTTACCACCAAAATACTCTACACCTTTACCCAAAAAGCTGTGCTAAAGTCCAACTCCTTGTTGCTTACCACTAAAATACTCTAACACCTTTACCCAAAAAGCTGCGTTAAAGCCCAACTCCTTGTTGCTTACCACTAAAACACTCTACACCTTTACCCAAAAAGTTGTGTTAAAGTCCAACTCCTTGTTGCTTACCACGAAAATACTCTAACACCTTTACCCAAAAAGCTGTGTTAAAGCCAAACTCCTTGTTGCTTACCACCAAAATACTCTACACCTTTACCCAAAAAGCTGTGCTAAAGTCCAACTCCTTGTTGCTTACCACTAAAATACTCTAACACCTTTACCCAAAAAGCTGTGTTAAAGCCCAACTCCTTGTTGCTTACCACTAAAACACTCTTCACCTTTACCCAAAAAGCTGTGCTAAAGTCCAACTCCTTGTTGCTTACCACTAAAATACTCTAACACCTTTACCCAAAAAGTTGTGGTAAAGTCCAACTCCTTGTTGCTTACCACTAAAACACTCTACACCTTTACCCAAAAAGCTGTGTTAAAGCCCAACTCCTTGCTGCTTACCACCAAAAAACCCTCTACACCTTTACCCAAAAAGCTGTGTTAAAGTCCAACTCCTTGTTGCTTACCACCAAAATACTCTACACCTTTACCCAAAAAGCTGTGCTAAAGTCCAACTCCTTGTTGCTTACCACTAAAATACTCTAACACCTTTACCCAAAAAGCTGTGTTAAAGCCCAACTCCTTGTTGCTTAGCATTAAAACACTCTACACCTTTACCCAAAAAGTTGTGTTAAAGTCCAACTCCTTGTTGCTTACCACGAAAATACTCTAACACCTTTACCCAAAAAGCTGTGATAAAGCCCAACTCCTTGTTGCTTACCACTAAAACACTCTACACCTTTACCCAAAAAGTTGTGTTAAAGTCCAACTCCTTGTTGCTTACCACGAAAATACTCTAACACCTTTACCCAAAAAGCTGTGTTAAAGCCCAACTCCTTGTTGCTTACCACTAAAACACTCTACACCTTTACCCAAAAAGTTGTGTTAAAGTCCAACTCCTTGTTGCTTACCACGAAAATACTCTAACACCTTTACCCAAAAAGCTGTGTTAAAGCCCAACTCCTTGTTGCTTACCACTAAAACACTCTACACCTTTACCCAAAAAGTCGTGTTAAAGTCCAACTCCTTGTTGCTTACCACGGAAATACTCTAACACCTTTACCCAAAAAGTTGTGTTAAAGTCCAACTCCTTGTTGCTTACCACCAAAATACTCTAACACCTGTACCCAAAAAGTTGTGTTAAAGCCCAACTCCTTGTTGCTTACCACTAAAACACTCTACAGCCTTTACCCAAAAAGTCGTGTTAAAGTCCAACTCCTTGTTGCTGACCACTAACATACTCTACAGCCTTCAACCCAAAAGTTGTGTTAAAGCCCAACTCCTTGTTGCTTACTGCAAAAATACTCTGCAGCCTTTACCCAAAAAGTTGTGTTAAAGCCCAACTCCTTGTTGCCTACCACTAAAATACTCTACAGCCTTTACCCAAAAAGTTGTGTTACAGCCCAACTCCTTGTTGCTTACAAACAAAATACTCTACAGCCTTTACCCAAAAAGTTGTGTTAAAGTCTAACACCTTGTTGCTTACCACCAAAATACTGTAACACCTTGACCCAAATAGTTGTGTTAAAGACCAACTCCTTGTTGCTTGCCGCTAAAATACTCTACAGCCTTTAACCCAAAAGTTGTGTTAAAGCCCAACTCCTTGTTGCTTACCACCAAAATACTCTACAGCCTTTACCCAAAAAGTTGTGTTAAAGTCCAACTCCTTGTTGCTGACCACTAACATACTCTAACACCTTTACCCAAAAAGTTGTGTTAAAGCCCAACTCCTTGTTGCTTACCACTAAAACACTCTACAGCCTTTACCCAAAAAGTTGTGTTAAAGCACAACTCCTTGTTGCTTACCACTAAAACACTCTACAGCCTTTACCCAAAAAATTGTGTTAAAGTCCCACTCCTTGTTGCTTACCACTGAAACACTCTACACCTGTACCCAAAAAGTTGTCAAAGTCCAACTCATTGTTGCTTACCACGAAAATACTCTAAAACCTTTACCCAAAAAGTTGTGTTAAAGTCCAACTCCTTGTTGCTTGGCACTAAAACACTCTACAGCCCTTACCCAAAAAGTCGTTAAAGTCCAACTCCTTGTTGCTAACCACTAGAATACTCTACACCTTTACTCAACAAGTTGTGTTAAAGTCCAACTCCTTGTTGATGATCGCTACAATACTCTACACCTTTACCAAAAAAGTCGTCAAAGTCCAACTCCTTGTTGCTTACCACTAACATACTCTAACACCTTTACCCAAAAAGTCGTGTTAAAGTCCAACTCCTTGTTGCTTACCACCAAAACACTTTATAGCCTTTACCCAAAAAGTCGTTAAAGTCCAACTCCTTGTTGCTAACCACTAGAATACTCTACACCTTAACCCAAAAAGTCGTCAAAGTCCAACTCCATTACCCAAAAAGATGTGTTAAAGTCCAACTCCTTGTTGCTTACCACTAAAACACTCTACAGCCTTTACCCAAAAAGTCGATAAAGTGTAACACCTTGTTGCTAACCACTAGAATACTCTACACCTTCTCCCAAAAAGTCGTCAAAGTCAAACTCCTTTACCCAAAAAGTTGTGTTAAAGTCCGACTCCTTGTTGCTTACCAGCCTTTGCCCAAAACTTGTTAAAGTCCAACTCCTTGTTGCTAACCACTAAAATACTCTGCACCTTTACCCAAAAAGTTGTCAAAGTCCAACTCCTTGTTTGCTTACCACAAAAATACTCTTCACCTTTACCCAAAAAGTTGTTAAAGCCGAACTCCTTGTTGCTTACCGCTAAAATACTCTACAGCCTTTACCCAAAAAGTCGTGTTAAAGTCCAATTCCCTGTTTGCTTACCACTAAAATACTCTTCACCTTTACCCAAAAAGTTGTGCTAAAGCCCAACTCCTTGTTGCTTACCACTAAAACACTCTACAGCCTTTGCCCAAAAGTTGTTAAAGTCCAAATCCTTGTTGCTTACCACTAAAACACTCTACAGCCTTTGCCCAAAAGTTGTTATTAAAGCCCAACTCCTTGTTGCTTACCGCTAAAACACTCTACACCTTTACCCGAAAAGTCGTCAAAGTCCAACTCCTTGTTGCTAACCACTAAAATACTCTACACATTTACCCAAAAAGTCGTCAAAGTTCAACTCCTTGCTTGCTTACCACTAAAATACTCTACACCTTTACTCAAAAAGTTGTTAAAGCCCAACTCCTTGTTGCTTACCACTAAAAAAATCTACAGCCTTTGCCCAAAAGTTGTTAAAGTCCAACTCCTTGTTGCTTACCACTAAAACACTCTACAGTTGCCCAAAAGTTGTTAAAGTCCAACTCCTTGTTGCTAACCACCAAAATACTTTACACCTTTACCCAAAAAGTCGTCAAAGTTCAACTCCTTGTTTGCTGACCACTAAAATACTCTACACCTTTACCCAACAAGTCGTCAAAGTCCAACTCCTTGTTGCTTACCACTAAACTACTCGACGGCCTTTACCCAAAAAGTCGTCAAAGTCCAACTCCTTGTTGCTTACCACTAAAATGCTCTACAGCCTTTACCCAAAAAGTCGTCAAAGTCCGGCGAATTTTGGGGTTGAACGGGACACAGGAGCACCACCCAGTGTTTGGAGTCCAAATCCCTCTTTTGATTCCTTTCTTCAAATGGGTGGTTGCCCTTTGAATTTTGTTTGAAGCGCCCAAACAAACAAACACACACACACACCAAAAGAAAGTCGTTTGGGGTTGACTGACATCATGTTTCACGTCTTCGAACTCAAGCCAAAAAACATGACATATGGGTGTGTCTTTTGTAGGGACCCCCCAAAAAAAAATATGAACAAAGGTGATTGTTTTTGTTTCCTTTTGGTGTCAGTAAAACCACCAACAAGAAGACTTCTTCTCCAAACAAGACACTCGCGAATCTCGAGAAGTTGACGGATGTTTCCGTTATTGTCCACCAAAAAAACACAAAACACCGCCCATGTCCCTGGTTAGTTGGTGGCTTTCTGACAGAACCCTCCAAATGAAAACTGAGGTTTGGTGCCACAAGAGGTCATCCTCTCATGAAAATGAGGCTCTCTTCACATCCTTGAGGGTCCAGTCTACACAGGAATGTTGACCCCATATGAATCAACCCCAGTTTATGAATAGGGGGCTGAAATGTGGGGAATAAGATTACTCTTGGAGGGGAACACCACTCTATTAACAAACCGGGGTTGATTAATATGGGGTCAACATGAATTCGGTCGAAGAATTGTCACAGGCCCCTGAGACACCCATGAGACAGCCATGAGACAGCCATGGTTTGGCTTGAGGTCAATTCCTGTCCAAATTGGCTGTCTCGGCCGATGTCCGCTTTTTGGGGGACTGCGCACTTCGATGCGAAACGAGGCAACCACTCTGAAGGGCTTCAATTAGAATGGGGTGGGGCTCAACATCAAACTGGGACATACCTGAACCCTCAAAATTCCCTTAAAAATGGGTTTGACCCCCAAAATTATGGGGTGATATCCCATTTCTATATGGGTAGTTTGAGGGTCCAGTTAGGCGTAACATATTAGCAAACCATTCAAATTCTTCCGGGGCCGAGCTTTACCACAAAATCCTCATTTGCACTCCCCTTACCTAGCATGTACCACCTTCCAACCAAAAACTGGTTGAACCTCCCCCCGACCCGAAACCTGAGAAAGCCACCGGCAGCTCCGCTTGAACCTCACAAATCCCCGCCGAACACGTCTCGCCGAGGCACCACGGACTTCAAGCCAGACCCAAGCAGCTCCTGCGGTTTTTTCCTTCCGAAAGACATGGCCATGGGGAAACCTATGGGGAAATAGGCACCCCTACCCAATTCGTCGCCGAAATAGGCAACCCGTACCCAAATTCGTCACCAAACCTATGGGGAAAAAGGGCACCCGTACCCAAATTCGTCACCATATGGGAAATCCGCAGGTCTTCGTCCATGCTTTTTCACTTACCATTTTTGGGTACCCACTGTGGATGGTTGCGAAATCCATTTCGCACCACCTGCGAAGCCCTGGACTGATACGATTCTGTACATAGCGACAAACAATCGCTTCCCATGGCTTCCAAGTGGTGCGAACGGATCTCGTCCATCAAGTATAGCTACCTGGACCCTCAAACTACTCATAAAAATGGGATATCACCAACCATAATTTTTGGGGTCAAACCCATTTTTAAGGGAATTTTGAGGGTTCAGCCCAAAAATGGGTTGGCCGATCGGTAAGTGCAAACATGGACCAAAACCTGTGGATAACCACCTGGCGGCGATGACATTTGACCCCCTAGATCGCCAGTTGCGAATCGCTTTTTTCCCAGCAACTGTGACTGTTTTAGGGTAAAGTGTCTGGAAAAAACAGCAACTTGGCAATCCAGGCCATATTCAATTCGGGGGAACCCCATATGGATGAAGCAACTGTGCAAATGTCGCCAAGCCAAAAGGATCACTCCCTGAAGAATATGGATGAGGTTCCTTGTCGGGTTGCATATGGGGATTGATCAAAATGGGATGACCATTGCTAAACCACGAGAAAAATAGTGTATATGTCAACCGCATGGGAAAAGTTACCCATGGCCAAACACTGGGGCGGAATACAGGAACATTGATGAACCCCATGACTGCAATAAAGGTTCGCACATGAGCCACAGTCATCTTCAGACAACCTTCCTGACATGGAGTTTGGGTAAAACTTGCCCCAGGCATCAGAAACGGACCACTTGTGGTCAGAACCTCCGTTGGAAGCATCAGAAAGGACCTCAAGGAATCAGCAAACCCGTCCTTAGTAGGTGTTCCCCTGCAGCGAATCCCCACATTTCACCCAGTTGGACACCCCCCCTTATTCAGTTCGGGGTTCCCATTAGCTATCTCCAGATTGATGCGATTAGCTATCTCCCCTTATCCGCGGCGGGAATCCAGAATTAAGCAAAAGTATGGGGTAAGCCCATTGCAGGTCCTTCAGTTTCGGAAGAAAACCGACACAGGTTGAGGGGCACCGCCACAAAAACGCTGTCGCAAATTCCGCAGTCGCACATGGAAAGCAAATGCGCTCACCAGCTTAAAGGAGGTCTCAAAGAGTTCGCATCGACTTTGGCAGGAAATTCCGACACCGCACAAGAATGGTGGGTTTTCGGCTTAGGGTTGGCTTAGGGTGGGTTTCACATGTGGTTCAGGCTTGGTTTAGGATTCGTTTTAGGGCCGGCTTAAGCCCACCTGGGTTTCTTTGGGGTTGGGGTTGGTTTAGGGTTGGTTTAGTTGGCTTAGTGTTGGTTTAGGAGTTGTGTTCGGCGGTTTAGGGCTCGCTTAAGATTGGTTTTAGGGCGGGGTGGGTTTGCTGTAGGGTCTGTTTAGGGTGAACTGGTTGGTTTAAGCTTGGCTTGTGGCTCGCTCAACAATACCACCCCCCCCCAAAAAAAAAAACACACACACACACACCCACAAGAGAACAAAAACGGATCAACACATCCAAACGAAGACACCGGTGCATCCCTCCCGCAGATCCTCCCTTCCTCCACCCCCACCCCCAACCCCCACCCCCACCCCCAACCCCCACCCCCACCCCCAACCCCCACCCCCAACCCCCACCCCCACCCCCAACCCCCACCCCCAACCCCCACCCCCACCCCACCCCACCCCACCCGCCCCGCCCGGACGCTCCTGGAGCTGCGAGTGGTTCATCACCTGCCGCAGATGGGCGTTGGCGCTGCTCCGCGCGCTTCTCCCGCCTCGCCGCTTGGCGTTTCGTTCTCGCCGACCGAGACCCGCGGAAAAAGGTTGGGGCCTTTCAGGCGGGGAAAAAAGTGGAAAATTGGAAAATGGACCCCCATCCCCCCCCCCACAAAAAGAGAAGAAGAGGGTCAGTTTACACAATTTGAAGTATCGATTGAACACCAACATGGTTGATTGCTAATTGAATTTCGAGGGTGGATTTAAGGGGAGATCAAAAGGAAACAACAAACCCACACGTGTATGTTGGTCGATTTTCCGACAGAATTTAGACTTGCCATTTTGGGGTTGTACTCTACATCAAGCTCGAAGTTGCTACAGCTCTACAGTCTTGGTTTTTTGTGTCCCCCGCAAACCCGGAAGTACCTGAGTTGCTGTTTGCAGGCTTCCAACAGCTCTCATGCGCCCCCCTCCTCGTTACAATTTTGTCTGACCACCCGCCTCCCTCGAGCAAAACTTCAAGCTGTGCCTTCTCCTTCCCTTGAAAAGTTTCTGGGAAAATCGATGGGCGAATGGGGAATCGGCCCTGGATCGCTGAACATTTCTGACCACAGCCCTGGCTGAAGCAATCTCACTTCTGACCACCCCTCATCAACTCCTTGCTCTTTTTTGCTCCTCCAAACACCATCCAACATGAAGGCCCGGCAAAAGGAACAAGCACCGGGCCTCAACAAGAACTGGGGATTGAAGCGAAGCAAGGACAGCCAAAACCAGGTTGGGGCTCCCCTAAAATCAGCTTCCCTTGGTGGTTTGGGTTTGGTGGTTTGGGATTGGTGGTTTGGTGTCTCAGGAGAGGTTTCCCATTTACCCTCCACAAGAACCAGGGGTTCAAAGCCAAATCCAAACCACCAATCAAAACCACCAACTAAGCAGTACCTGATAAACGAAAGAACGCACCACAGCCTTTTGCTCAAGTCCACTGAAAAAAACAAAATATGTCAGTAGTGAAATTGATTCCCCTTACAACCAACAGGGAAAACTAAAGCCCAACCCCAACCCCAACCCCAATCCCCCCCCCCAACCCAACCCAAGCAAAGGGAAGACAAAAAGGGACGACGAAAAAACAAAAACACCGGAGCCATGCGTCAAGACCTGCCTCGCTCGATCCGCACCTGCGCACTGTGCCGACCTGCCCCCCCGTCCCCCGTCCCAGTGCTTTTGTGCAAGCCTCAAGAGGAAGCCAAAGGAAACCATGCCGAAACACCCAAACAAGGTCCTGGCAACAAAGCTCAACTAGGCTTGTCGGAACACGAATCTTGGGAGGGCCCTAAATGAGTGGCGTGTCGGTGTCCAAACGCGGCATCCCAAGTGGGATACCTCAAAAGGTGTGATACCAAGGGCCATCCCCAACTTGTCTTGTGGCCTGCCACTTCTCAAAGACTTGTGAAGACTGGGTCCCAATGAGCCGATGTTCCGAGGGACATACAGTCAATACTTTTTGTGTTCCCATCAGAAGCTGGCAAGAAACATACACTCAATACTTGTTGTGTGTTTTTTTCTTCAGAAGATAATAACATTGACTCAGGTTGGGACAAGAGTCCCCATGCCCCTCCCCATGTTTCCTGCCTTCAGTCATGGGTTCTCTCCACTGTCCGTTTTCAGATCCCCGGCCCAGAGGTGTTTTACCTTTTCGCGGGTGAAGTATGAAAGCCCGGCCACTGCACCAACCAAAAGCACCTCTAAAAGCCGACCTGGACCCTCAAAATTCCAACTTAAAAATGGGTTTGATTGACCCCCAAAATTATGGTGGGTGATCTCCCTTTTTGATGGGTAGTTTGAGGGTGTACAAGCCTAAGGCTTTTTGGCCGGGCCTTCAGAACCTTCCCAACTCTGCAGTGGTTTCCTTGTGAGTGAGGTCAATGGGTGGTTTCAAAAGTCCCCGGGACCAGAGTCAGCCTAAGGAGGTTGTTTTTTTGGCCCTTCAGAGCCCCCGCGCTTGGGCGAATCAAGGGGAATGATTCGAACCAACCAGGACCCAAGAAAAAACCTCGAGCCAAAAGGGATACCTGCGGTTCCCTTGGTCACCCGCGGCCATTCGTGTCATCACTGCTGGCTTCGAGGGGAATCTCGAAAACCCCTCCAACCAGAGTTGGTGTCCCTTTCGTGGCCAGAGTCTGGTTACCTAACAGGGTGTTGAATAGGGTTAAAGTGTGGATAGTTGCAAAAACCAACACCCATCCTCTGCTGGTTTCCTTTTAAGAAAACTAACACACATATCTTTTTTTTATAGGGCCCCCAAAAAATGAGTGTTGTTCCCTTTGTTTTCCCTTCACCAAGCAAAGTGGCGCCCTCAAAAATTGACAAACCCATGTGGTATTTGGCACCCGGAGCAAATTCCGCACCCTGAGGCCCCATCTTCCTGTTTGCAGCATGGAGATGCGCCTGCGGATGAGCTGGCGCAGTACTAATTTTGTACCAATCGGGGCTGGGGTGGCTCGCCAAAGCGGCTTTCCTTTGGATTCGAATCCACGCCGGCCCGAAAAGTGTATCAACCCACAAAGCGCCACACCTAGCCACCGTCACCAGGTGAAACGGGGAAAGCAAACCAAAAAGAAACAAAAAACGGTTCCAACAACCCGACTCCAGGACGGGTGTGTCTTTTACTACCCCAAAATGGATGTCGGTGTGCCGGTTGGTATCCCTTGACCACAAAAACTCACTTGCCCAAAGGACCTGGAAATAAAAGGTTCGCCTTTTGGGGCCATGACTAAAATGATGATTGCCAAAATTAGAAAAACCAAAAGGTCAAAAGGTCGATTCGCTTTGGTTGCAACTGAGAAAAGAGCTATAGCCTCCAACAAAAATTTACCCCTTTCTACCTTCGGTCTTAGCTCGGCCTGACAAGTGTAGTGTGGTTTAATGGTCCATGGTCTCGTGGGGATTCTGGCTTTTCTGCAACCATGTTCAGAGTGTTGGTTGAAACAAACGGAAAAACAAAAACATGTTACGATTAGGTGGGTGTCTCTTTTTGTTAGTGGACTCCCCTACAATGGTGGTTTGCCCTGTGTTTCACTCTTAAAACCAACCAGACTGGGCTGTAGGGTACAGGGAAAATCAGTTTCCTCTTCAAGGTATCCAGTGTCAGGTGCCATGTTAGTGCGGAGGATAAATGGCCATGCAACATCCTACTTAGAACTGTACTTTAATAAAACTAGCCGCGAACTGGCAATGAACGAACCCAAGTGGGCAACCTTCGAGGCAAACAAATATGCTGCAAATTCACATGAGGCAAAGTGAAAATGATTTGTTTCCCCAAGAGGGCATGGAAAATATCGTAAGTTCCTCCATGTCGCTCCCAAGTGGACTTGCCCCCAATTGGCCCAGATTGGCGGTTTGGAGGTGTTCCGCGGTGCCTTCTGCAAGAATCTGGGCATAGACCGCCGGAAATGTTCCCCAAACCCCGACAACGAATAATCTCGCGAAGGTCCTCTCAGGTTCCACATCATGTGCCCAGCAGCCTCTTCTTGCCATCCAACATCTGGACTGTCCACCTCCGCGACAATTGCTGCCCATCACCCACGAGTCGGCGGAATTGCTGGCGCATGCTGGCGCCTCGGCTCAGCGGCCTCCTCTTCCGGACTGATCCACGCGAACGTTCACGACGACGAGCACTCGGTGTTCGCCGGAAAGAGTCGGCTAGCCGACGAGAACCGCGGGCGGGCTTCATGTCCTCTGGCGTCTGGGGTTGCGAAGATGCGTCAAAATAGGTGGGCCCCAATGGATGGTTTCCACTAATTACCCCCAAACCACTACCCCAGGCAAACTGGCGTATATACCCCGTACATAGTGCACTATATAGTGGCTCTATATCTCCATTTAAACGCCCAAAAATAGCTCAACCGAACGAGTGGATTCATGCCACGCAAATTGTCCAAACCCAAAAAGTGAAAAAGGGGGAGGGGCCCACCCCCCAAAGCAATCTTGAGAACCCCGTAACCAACTCATCATCGATCTTCCTGTTTATTGCTTCATAAGGGACCCTGATTTACTCACTTTCCAGAGTGTTGGCCAACCAAAGTCAGCAAACTTCTGATTTGCCACTCCTTCCTTTGGTCCAAGCCCAAAAAAGACTAAGCTCTAGAAAAGGGTCTAGACGAAGCGAATCGCGGATCCATTTCTGTGCGGATACGGAAGAAACAAAGAGTACGAACAAAGATGACAATGACGTCCACAAAAATCAGGGATCCTTACATTCTACACCTGAACATTGCAACTTGTAGACGGTGGGTTCCTTTTATTTTGGTGTTGACAAAGCCATGTTTCAAATTTCAAATGGTTGCAAAATGGATCTTTTGAGGAGCCCTGAAAAAGGATGAGCTTTGGTGAAAAAAATGCAAGAAGAAAAAGCGCCGCTCGATCCAAGCCGTGTTCTTTTCGACTCGAGTCCCGCCGTCCCCGCCTGTCCCGGGGTCCCTTTGGCATCGCGTCATGGGTGAGGCCGGGCCTTGTCGCGTTTTTTTTTGGCGGCGCAAGCGCCAGCCGGGGGCGCGCAGCCGGGCAGTTTCTGGCGAAGGAGCAATTGGAGAACGCAAACCCAGTAAATCTCAGTTTCCACTGTAGTAGGTACCCTTTCGATCCACTTTCATCTCTTGGTTTTTCTCTCTTGGGTAGCCCTGTACTGACAGCGCCGGGGAACTGAATGGGGCTTCGGTGTCGCTGTTGGCTTCCCTCCCAAGCTGCGACCACCTTCTTGAGGGTTTCAACTTAGGGTTGGAGTCTGCAACATAGGCTCCAAGTGTCCATGGCACAAATAAAGCCTTCGAAAACCGGTTTCCACCAAGAAATGCCCATGCTGACTCCATCTGATTCCACGCTTTTCAGAGCAGCGGCCAACGTCTGGTGGAAAAACAATCTCACATCCGGGACCCTTTTTGACTTTTTTTTGTTCAATGGGGCCGAGACTACAAGGTGAGATCGCCTTTGGGGGCCATGGTAAGTGGAAACATGGACCAAAACCCGCGGTTTGCCCCTCCTGTTTAATTTTGAGCCACAGCCACATGGGAACCCCCAAGAAGTGAAGACCAAAAGCTCAGATCCGATCCCTCCATTCGCTTTGGGAGAAAGCGAGCGACCTCCGAACTCCGAAATCCGGCTGAAAAAGCCATGGGTCCAAACACTCCAAAGTTCGGATTCTCAAAACCCCAGCGGGTCTGTGTCAAAAACTAGAGGTCCCAAAAAATAAAACTACTAAAAATAAATGAAACAACCACCCCCCCCCCAAACAAAAATTGATCGGATCTGTTAATTGTATCCCAGTTTTCCATCTGAACCAACCAAAAAAAAAACACGCGCACGCAGAGACCCGACTCTCAGCGGAGACCTCCCCTCAGGCCCGCGCGCCAGCTCATCCAGGTCCTGCAGCCATGCCTTCACCCAGCCTCAGCCGCTCCGTCGCGTGGCGATGCCCGCGGACATCGGCGGGCGGTTTGGCGAAATTTCCGGAAAAAAATCATCGCAGCACCTATCATCCGAAACATCACGAGAACTCAAAGATCGACCCCGCGGAAAAAAAAAGGAACAAAGAAGGAAAAACAAATCTTACCAAAGGCCATATTTCCAAAGCAAGAATACTGCGGATGGACGGAAGCCTGCACCACCCTAAGAAACCCTGCAGTGATACGATTCTTTAAAGGACCCCTGTTTGGACCCCCAATCACACGTCACAGGTGTGTGTGCGTGTGTGTTGTGTGTGTGTGTTTGTGTGTGGGGGTGTGTTGGGTTTTTTGGGGGGTACCCTTGTCAGGGTGGTTTAAAGGGGAACGGCCAGGAAAACCCTCCATTTTGGGCCCCCACCCAAAACCCCCCCCCCCCGATTTTGGCGAACCGTATTTCTTGTGGCTTTGCCTCCAAATCGAGGAACCCCGGAACCCCTCCCGACTAACATGGAAGCTCCCACCCCTTCGGAAGACTTGGTTCCATTTACGGAGGCCGATTGGGGGAGCTTCCATGTTAGTCTGAGGGAGTGTACAGGTGGCCTCCCATGAGCCTCAGGAGCGAGATCCCCCCCCCCCCCAAGCCTCCTCTTTCTTGGCTGGTTTGGAAGCCTGATTTGGGGCAGCGCCCCTGCTTGGAAAACGACCGCCCAAGCAGAAGCAAGCTGAGAAGCCCCCAGTCCACCGCTTCAGTGGGCCCTGATGTCTAGGGCCCAGGCAAGGAAAAACATGGGGCTCAAAGGGCTCAAATGCTCCAACCTTCAAAAGGACGTTGGAAAAAACCACCCGTGAGGAAAAAACGAAACGCGTTCCCGGGTTCCGAGCCCCGATTATTTCGCAGTCCAAAGAAACAAGCAGAAACCACGCCAACTGTTCAAGGACCATTCATTTTCCATGGGGCTAACCCACCGATTCTCAGAAGGTCTCTAAGGTTCAAAAAGGATCCAACCGAGCTGGTATTTGGGTGAGCTGTCTTCTCGCCGGTGGAGACCCTCTTCTCCCTGCATGTCTGCTCTTGAGCATCCCACCAACAAACAGAAACTCACTGTAATCTTGCCTTGCTGGTGCTCAGCAGGGAATGAGGGGATGACCCTTGTAAACCATCCCTTGTGGTTTCTTTTTAGGGGACCCCTGGGTTCATTCCCACATTCTCTACCTATCGCACCAGCAGGCAAAGGCGACTCTTCAAATCATGTAAGGCCTCATTTGGGGCTTATTGGGGCTCCCTCCCCTCCAGCCCCCATGATCAAACCACCTAGCAAGGGACAACTTTTTGAACTGGAGGTGAAACATGGCCAAGGGACACACCAACATCTTCGTCCCGGAGGATCAAGGCTCTTTCAGGGGTCCATTTTCAAGAGTACTCCAAAACAAAGCTATAAGCTACAAACCAATTTGGACTAGGTTACCATTTGTTTAACCCTCGAGTAGGCAACCAACAAATGCCCTTCTGGGTATTAAATGATGGTTCCCTTGGCCTTTGTTACCTACGAAGAAAATGGAATCACGGGCAAGGACAGTCCCCAGAAAAGGAGAAAACAAAAAAGAAGCAAAGGGCCTGTTCGAAGGCGATACAACAAATGTACCCTCCCATCCACTAACATGGAGGAGCACAGACCCCGGTAGAAAGACGACTTTCCTCCTAAAAAAGGGGCTTTGCTTTGGCACTTCCATGTTAGGTACTTCCAAGCTAGTTGGTAGGGTACTGCTTCTTGGTCTCCTTTGTAGGAACATCCTCCCAACGTTTCGCCAAGGCCGTTCGGCCCTTAGGGCAGGTCTGCCCGAACTCCGGCTTCGGTGGACACTTTTGGTGGCCGGGCCGGAGGACATGGTGATGTCGCTTTTGATGATCTCGCCACTGCGGGGATCCACCTGGCTATGGGTCAAAACCCAAATCGGTTAGCCCCCAGTGAACATCCCAATCCAACCACTAAACTAGGTTCTAAACTGGGTGGTGAATTCACCTATCCCAAAATGGGATCCCATTGGGGTCAACACCCACGGCCAGCTGACAAGTCGACCCTTGACGCCCAGCGGTGGGTTGTTGAGAGCCCTGGCGGTTCATAGCTCATCTTTAGCTTCCCTGCATTTCCTTAGAAAACCTCGAAAACCTTTCGTTTTCTTATGTTCCTCACAAAACCTTAGGTTGAACCCCCTTTCAAGACCCACCCCCCGGAACGGGCGAAGGGCGGTTCCCCTTCAAAAGGAGACGCTTCGGGTGAGCCCCGAGCACCCGCTGGGCGTTGGCCGAATCGGCCGCCAGGAGATTTTTTCGTTCCGCCGCGGCTTCGTCGGCCACGAGCCCAGAGGTTCGAAGGCTCCGGGCCCAAGTCGCTTTGTTTGTTTGTTTGTTTGTTTATTGTCTTGTTGTTGTTGTGTTTCTTCTTTTGTTGGTTTTATTTTGTTTTTTGTTTTTGTGTGTTTTTTAAATGGAACCCTGGTAAGTGGAAACATGGACCAAAACCTGCGGTCTGCCCCTCCTCTTTAATTTTGAGCCACACCCAAGTCGCTCTTTTTTGTGGTTTTTGCGGCCGAACAGGACGAGTCGCTCCCTACCAAGGAACTCGCGAAGTATGGCAACCTGCATCCGGCAACTTGCAACTGCCGGATTTCTTTTTCAACCTGGATCCCCAAGCTGCATAACAACCCCTGTTTTTGTCCAGACACTTGACCAAACGTGAGAACTCGAGTTGCAGGGAATGAAAGAAGAAGCGTTCCTCGCAACCCATCCAGTTGCAATGCGCGGTTCTAGGGGCACCTTCCATTTCCATTCTTTCCAGGGATCCTTCTTTCTAGAAAGGCTCCGGAAACCCAGGGAAAACGGATCCGGTTTTTGGAAAGAACGATGGTTGAAAAGAATGGACCAGTTGAATCAACCCCTAGAGCGGTACCCAAAACCCCCCCCCCCCCCTCCCGTTGCTACGGGAACCCAAACCGCCGCACTTGGGGAGTGCATGGGAGGGACCTTTGAGGAGGCCCCACATCCCCAGGTGACCGTCCGCGGAGGCTCACCCAAAACCAGCGGGGAGGAAAAAAAAAAAAACTAAACACCCTGAGCCTGGAGAATGCCCACTCAAAACTCGCTGCGTGGAGCGAGACCCCAGAAGAAACACATGCATATTAGTGGCGTACCATTACCATTGATCTCCTTCCCAAAACCCATGGTTCGGGTTCTTTGGAACTCGAGTGAGTACCCGTTTCGGGTCCAACCCTGCCACCGATTTCGACCAGCTCCTAATTGGCCTCAGAAAGTCTTGATGGAAGACAGTTGAATTGGGCCGCCCTTGGAAAAGTTGGCCCCTCCAAAACTTGGTTGCGAAATCTGCTCCCCTGCTAAAAGTGAATAACTTTTAGTGGTTTAATGGAAAACCCATGAGTTGGCAAACAGTTAAAGTCCTAACAGCCAAGCAAAATGCAACAAAGAAAAGGCGTTGCCATTTTGAGATACCCTTCGATCGGGCCGAGGTTTGGGTATTTTGTCTGGCCGTACCGGAGCCTTGTTGGCCGTACCGGAGCTTTGCTGGTTGTTCGCTGGCGCGTTCTTTGGTGTTTCTCGGTTGGGGTCCTATTTTCCGGGGTACTCGAATGTTCAACCTGCGTCAATCAGATTAGAACCACGGTGATTGTCCTGGAGAAACTGGCGGTAGTTGGCTCATAGCCATGGTTATCACCTACAAACCTCCAATTCGGGTACTTTCGGAGTCATGACTTCCTCAGATCCCAGGCAAGCCCATATCTGACAGACCAGCCACGCCATGTTCCTTGTAGGCTGGTTCCAATGGTTACCTGCCTCTACCAGGTAAATGAATATTGCTTCATGTTAGCTTTATGTTAACTTAACTTTCCAACCCTTGGTATGGCCTGGCAAAAAACTGAACGTTGTTTGCATGCCCCAGACCTAAACATGAGAACAAGACCAAAAACAACTAAAGAACTAAACAACAACGTGGCCAACAACAGTGAAGCCACTGTAGATGGACAAAATCCAGTTCGCACCACTTTGATACCATGGTTGAAACCATTCTTTGCCGGTTTTTTACAGGGGAATCTTTTCAGACACCAGGGTCTCTGATTCCGGTGGTGCGAAATGGATCTCGATTTCAACCATCCACAGTGCTTCGGACGCTGGAGGATCCGAACCATGTGGCCGAAGGAAATGAGATCGATTTGGCTTCTGACTCCTCCGGACTGGGAAGCTGAGATCCATCCGATGATGAGTCGGCAAATGCTATGGGTTGCATGTTTAAGGGGTAGGACACCCCTCTTTTAGGGAACCTTCTGAATGGCACCCTCCCCTGAAGAGCCGATTTGGGCGGCTACCTCATAGCGGGCAAAAAGGTTCTATGATGGTTTCCCAATCATAACAAGTTTCTTTAAACCCCCCGCAACCCCATTCCATTGCGGCCCTAGTATGCGCGCCACGGTTTTTAGGGTCCCGACGGTGGATCCACGAAATCCAGTTCGCGCCACCTAAAAAGCCCTGGAATGATTCGATTCCCCTGCAAATACCGAGGAAGAATAGTTTCCCATAGTTTCAAAGTGGTGCGAAATGGATTTCGCAACCATCCACAATAATTCTTTCAAGCCCCACCCCATGTCAAACTAAGTTGAACAGAAGCTGTCTGTTTCTTCGCGCCTTGGCGATGCCCATGCTCGCCACTTCATCTCGGGAGAAAAAAGGAGAAAAAAAGAACATGCGCTGCCGAGCGAGCGGACTGGCAACCAAGGGGCGCGGACTGGCATCATTTGCCACGAAAATGGAACAAGGCTAAAGCTCATGAACTGAGGGAGTGAAACTACACGTCCAGGGTACAATAAGGAACATTGGGGGGGGGAGTATTCCCTTGTCGCAGTCAAAATTGTGGTTTGGATTGGTGGCTTGGAGGTTCGGGGGTGAAATTCCAATTACCTTCACCAGGGGGGTCAAATCTGAAAACAAACTCAAACAACCAATCTGAGCAGGCGCACTCTAATGGCTGCTCAAAGGGATTTGACCACCCACGTTTCGGGGGAGTTGTGCTTTTGTTGCTCTGTTTGGGGTATGTTTAAAAAAAGAAGCCAAGGACAATCGGAAAGATTGTGTTTTCCTTTTGGTCTCCTCAGGCAACTTGACCAGGGTACCCCAGGCCATATGCCATAGAAGCAAGGCTTGCGGCTGATCTCAGCAACGTTGGTGGGCAAACCGACATGGAAGCTGACTGGGGACTATGCTCCTTTGGCCCCGTGCGTTTCATTGCCCCTGGCAAAATCGAGGCCCTGGTACATGGAACAAAGCCCAGCGAAACCAGTGCCATCTCTTTGTAACCAAGCTAACCTGAAAGGACACCTATGCCTGTATAGCCCATGTATAACCACTAATTTTCGGGTATGTCCATTTTGGGGTATGTACGGTGGCCCTTAGAGTGAAGCTTGTCAGGCTGTCCGCGAAAATTGGATATTGCCCGCAAAATCAGTAGTTGATGTTGCAGATTTTGACAGTAATTACTTTGAGGGTCAAGGCGAAACAAAGCAAATGTGTGTATCTTTTGTTAGGGGACCCTCCAACATGCGGGTTTTCCTTGTGGCTTCCCTTGTAAAACCCCCCAAACAACGGGTAGCCTCAAAGGAAGACGAGCAAAACCCGCGCGAACCTCGGCAGGTCTCGTCGAAAATCGGCCCAAGGGCGCCACCTGACAAATCCCAGGAGATGGTGCTGAAGCGAGCGTCCGAGATGTCATAATCCTGGACACGGCACGTTCGCAACGTTTATAACTGGGGCAACTGGCTTATGGCTTGGACTGAACCTCCAAGTCAAAACGGATCGGACCATGAGTCAAACTCGCGGGATCCATATCGCAAAACGCAACATGCGCCGCCCCTCCACAGGGTTGCTCCTTTGCCCCCCCCAATCCACCCCCCCCCGAAACGAGCAAAAGGTCGATCCACCTGAACTGTAGGTTTCATGGAAAAGGCATTCGCTTCCAAAAGCAGGGCTCCCTATATTTCCCCTTAAAACATCACCCCCACCAAGGGATACTCACCTTTCATGGGCCAAAAAAGTGATGTTTAAAATAGCCAAACAGGGAAATATAGGGACCCCTGAACAGGGTCCGCCACAGGCCAGCCAAAGTAAAACAAGGTGCTGTTGAGCTGTTGAGTTCCTTTCCAGAGCCCAAAAGATTCTTCCGACACGTCAAGCGACGAATCTGCCACAACTTGTGCAAGACATGCGCGCATTTACGTGCATTTGCGCCCAGACGGAAATTGCACCAGTAGTGGAAAGCACTTTCCAATTTGGCAACGATGACATCAAGGATGATGGTGAGAATGCTGATGATGATGATGATGATGATGATGATGATGATGATGATGAGGAAGAGGAGGAGGATTGTTGATGATGATCATGATGTTCATGCTGCTGATGATGATTGTGATGATGCTGATGGTGGTGGCAATGATGCTCATGATGCTGAAGATGCGGATGATAGTGGTGATAACGGTGCTAGTGATGGTGATGCTGCCGATGATGACAAAGACGACGACAATGATGAGGATGACGAGGAAAAGAGGACGGACAGGATGCGGATGAACATGTTCCCGGCAGCGGATTCTTGTTCACTCCGGAAGCCATGCTCTCGGCCCGGCCGACTCAGACGCAAAAAGCGCTCCCTGGACAACTGAACATAAGCAGATACTAGGTCCTCCAGATTTGAGAGGTTAGAATATGGGTACCGTTTTTTTTTCCCCCGTAGTCTATTTTATTAGGGTCCCGAACCCTCCCAACCAACAAAAAAAAACGGTAAAAAGTTGGCACCTAGCTGGGGGACCTAGGATAAGCTCCCCTCCCCTTGCACGAGTCCCAGAGCTAAAATCGCAGGTCCTTGGGCCAGTCCTCTGCAAGCGCGCGAAGGGGCCGGGGGGGCTGGGGGGGTTGGGGGTGGTTTTAGGGTGGTTTCAGGGTGTATTGGGCTCGGTTGTAGGGTGGGGGCGGCGTTCATTGCAGGTGTTGAAGATCATATTTTGTTGCGAGTCTGAAGGGGAAAACCACAAAGTTGAGGCTCTCCTATGTTGAGACAAACCCAAACCTATCGACAGTAGAGGTTTAACCAAACCACGTTTAAACTCATTTGAGAAGTGAGTGAATGGATGAGCGCATGCATCGATAGATCAATGAGCCGATACATCAATCCCCTTTAGTGCATGTAATCCATCTAGATGATGACCACGGATTAGACTTTATATGTGGGTTTGTCTCCAACAGATTAGGGGTCCAGGAGGGTACCAACCCCACAGGCATCTTCTTGACCATTGTACACATGGTGTGCCAAACTGTTGGACAAACTCTGCTAGGTCAATCCCCGCCTAGCAACCCCCAGTGAAGGCATAGCCTGTGCTTCCAGATACCCTCTTCTGGGGGTAACTTCCATTTCCATTCTTTCCAGGGATCCGGATCTTTGTTGAAAACCATCAAAAACCCTTTGAAAAGAACGAAAAGGAATCAGCCCCTAGAACTCTAGGTAGCGGGGGCAATTCTGGCAACAAACGGTTCCTGGTTACCTTTTGTGGTGCCAGGCGCCGATCTGTTGACACATACCTTTAGGGGGGTTCCCCTAGAAATCATTACCTGCTATCCTGCACCACTTTGATACCATGGTTGAAACCATTATTTGCTGGTATTTGCGGGGGAATTATCATTCCAGGGTCTCTTGGGTGGTGCAGGATTTCGTCCATCCACAGTATTTCCCTTCCTCCCACTAACATGGCACCTGTGGGAGGGAGTGTACCTACTACAGCTCACAAATGGGTGTGCGTTTCCTGAAGGTACCCCTTTTTTGGTGGTGTTAATGGAAGATCAACAGGAAAACCAGAATCCCTTTAAAAGAAGGACACACCCTGGGTATGCATGGGCTACGCAGGGTACATACCCACCAAAGTCCTTCCCTGAAAGAAAGCCTATGGGTGGGGTATGTCCCTGTATGTAACACTAGGTCCTTCAGTAGAGAGGATAGACTATGGGTACCAACTCTTTTTCAGTTTTGTCTATTTTCAGTTTTGGGTCCATACACCACCTTGGGGGACCCAGAATTTGTCCCCATGGGCATGCCCATTTGGAGACTTCACCCAAATCCCGAGCTCGCCGCAAATCGGCGCCTCTCCCATCCGATTCGCTTCCCTTAAACAACCAGAAAAAAAGCCAGGGCTAGGTCCACCAGGGTTCCCCTACTAAAATGGACAATTCTGAAAAAAGTCGGGTACCCTTATTCTACTACAGTAGAGAGGTTAGAATAAGGCTACCCTTTTTGCCGTAGTCCATTTTAGTAATTAGGAGGGAACCCTCCCCCAAAAAAAGGGGTAAAAGGGCACTACTGGGGGACCTAGTCTAACCTCTCTACTGGAGGACCTACTGTGGATGGACAAAATCCTGCACCACCTAAGAGACCCTGGTTTCTGCTCATTCCCCCGCAAATACCGGCAAATCATGGCTTCAACCACGGTATCAACATGCGAAATGGATTTTGCAACCATCCACAGTAGCCCCAGCGGTCAAATGCCAACCCAAACCCCTCCGCTTCGCTCCCGCGACCTCCCGCGCTCTCCCGCGCCTGGTCCGAGGGCAGCACGCCGCGGATGGAGTTCCGCAAGCCCGCGACCTCGAAGGCGGCGTTCCAGGCCTGGAAGGCAAAAGCACGGTACATGTCGGAAACGGTTTGGATGCGGTTCTTGTGGATCCACCCTTGTAGGAGAGCAAAAGAGAACTAAAAGAGTATTAAAAGAGGAACAACTAGCCCAACAACATGTGGTGGGAATCTTGCCCTCCGATCCCCTGCTAAAAGTGAATAACTCTTCGTGGGCCAAATTCGGAAACGACCACTAAGCCAACCCGTTTGCCCAAGCTAAGGAACCGGGCTTGATAATTCGAGGCCGCCAAGATCATCCTTTGGTTTCCCGAGGAAAAAAAACACCAACCTCCCACGGGCACCACGGGCACCAGGCTGAGCGACTCAGAAGCGCCGCGCGGCGTCTGACAGACGCGACGTTCGCCGCACGCCGCGCGCCTCGATGCCCTGGCGAAAGAACTCCCGCCAGCGCGCCGGCACGGAGGGATCCACGTGCACGCCTCGGGGCTCGGGGGGGGGGGTCCAAATCGAAACCCAGAGGGGTCCCTCGAATTGGTGGATTGGTTTGGTGGTTTGGGGGCTGATTGGTTTGGTAGTGAAATGGAGGTGGTTATTGGTGGTTTGGTGGTTTGGTGGCTTGGATGGAGGGGTGTCCCATGTACCCTCTACAAGACACCAGTGAAATGGCTCAGCTTCTAGGGTCTCCCAGTACAAGAATGACCCAACTTAGGTGACGATCCTGAAACGCTTTTTTTAGCCCACATGAAACCTTCCTCTTTAGTTTGGTTTGAAGGGGAACCACCCTATCCTTGGTCCCTTTGGAGAGAAGTCTGAACCTTTGAAAGCTTGGACCTTCAAAGGGCATCCATTTTTTCGGTGCCACGATCAGGGGAGGAGGGACAACCTCATTGGAGGGGTGGCACCTCAAAGGGCCCGCCCTACACATGACTTCGCTGGCAAACCCAATTTCCCAAACAAACTGGGTACCTGAAAAACGCCCCTTTGTGCGGTCCCACACCTTTTTCCTGGAGAAACCCGACCGCCAAAATGGAGAATCCAAGGATGCCTGCATCTCTTGTTTTTCCTTCTGCGGTGCGGGGGAGGGGGTATGGTTGTTTCTTACGTGTTGTTCTTTGGGGGGTTCTCGGGGAGGGGGTGGTAAAGATGGTCATTGACCCCTGATTGGGTTTTACACAACCATCACAAGGATTCTGAGTAAGGGATGGCTCACCTTGCGTTCTCAACACAAACCTCCGGTCCGTTTGATTGAGCGCCCTGGAAACAATAAACCTGTGTCCAACAATGATAGATTCGCTTTAAAACCAACAGGGGAGAACAACAAATATGCGTCTGCAAATGGAAGAAAAGGACGAGCCCCATCTGAGTCAACTTCCTCTGATAGGCCCAAAACCACTTATATAAATGTTCGCCATGACTAGCACATGCACCAGGCGAGTTCGATATGTGCTCTTGTGGATCAGGCTATTTTTGGATGTGGGACATGATGTGGGTGTGTTTACTTGTGATTGCGGTAGTTTTAAAAGGAAGTCAAGAAGCAAGCGCACACCATTTTTTAAAGGGCGCCCTTGTTTTAAAGACACCCTCATTCCATCCACTCTGCCCTGTCTAGGAAAAATGGGCTTCCAAACACCCATGTGGGCATGTGTCAAGATAGGGGAAGCCCCCAGAATACCACCAGGGCCCCCAGTGGCTTATATAATGTTGAGACCATATTGATCAACCCCAGTCGATTCATCGGGGGGTGGGGAATCAGACCACTTTTGGAGGGGTTTTCCCCCACCCCCCTGTTAAAGAACTGGGGTTGATTAATATGGGGTCAACATTGCCAACCTTTTTCCTGGAATTCTCACCCTCCGCGGCTTTCTGCGACAAGATGTTCACTCAAATCAAATCCAAGAACCCCTCAAACCAGAAACAACTTGACTCGCAAGTGACAGAACCGAGCAATCGCGTCGTTTTGTAGGATTTGGACCCCCCCCCCAAAAAAAAAGGCCCTGGAGTAACAAACTCGTCGGAGAAATCCGGGAAAGCAGTTCCCCCAAAAGAGAAGCATTGTTATCAACCTGCAGGTGGATTAGTCCTTGGTCAGCACAAGTTCAGAGACTTTACGTTTGGGACCCGGTACCTGGGTATTTGATGCCCCATTCGGTGTGTACTTTTTTGAGGGTGCCCATTCTGTGGTTGCTTTCACGGGACACGAGAAGGAGCACCCGCCCTCCACGGGCTTGCAAAGCTCCTTGTCAAAGGGCCCCAAGTTGCCTCAATGCACCATGGAGCCCCGAGGAGCCACTGGTCACTCGTCACCTCAAAGCCTCCCCTTTCGCGGGGATGGTGCTTTCAGAACGGAGAGGGTACCGTGCGAATGGTTTCGACTGGCCACCGAAAGGAAAACCACGAGATCCAGTGTAAGCTACTTGGCTTCCCCTTCGACCTTCGAGTTGGACTTGGAAGAAAACAAGTCCGCGACAAAAGGCGCCTCCGCGGAACCCAAAGCAAAACCCCTTTCAGCCAAAAAACCGAAATCCCAAAAACTCAAACTGGCAAAACCCCAAAAGCCAAACCAAAAGCACCCAAAAGCCGGGTCGCTTTCACAAAAACACCTCCCCGGGCATGCCGAAAGGCGGATCTGCTGGCCCGGAAGCGCCTGGCGCAAGAAGAAGAGAGGCTTCATTTTAGCTTCCATTTTTGTAACTTCAACCGCAAAAAGTCGGCGCCCTTCCTTAAAAAAGGACATCCTTAAAAAAAAATCGACCAGCACCGTTCCAACTCCATTTGTCTTTCAGATTTCCCTTCTCAACTTCAACCGCAACAAGGGGTCCAGCAACTCCGAATCCTGGTTAGGAAATGAATTCGAGCAACTCCAATCCTGGTTAGGAAACGCATTCGAGCAATTCCAATCCTGTACCCTTCAAAAATTGACCCAACACCGTTCCAATTCGATGTGTCTAGGACCGCTCAGCCCATAGACAACCCCCGTGGTCTGGGACTTCTGTAGGCTCTCAGGAAGGTCTGGGCAGTAGAAAAGGCTCAGCTTTTAGAACCTATAAACCCAAAACTGGCGACCAAAAGGTCCGAAAACCGGCGACCAAAAGGTCAAAAGAAAGGTCTTGGGACAGAGAACCACCCTTAAAAATCGCTGAGCTTACCGCAACATGTTGGTGCGATATCCCGTGGTTGAGGGCAGTTTGAGGGACCAAAGCTGCGCCATGTCAATCAGGGGATTTCATTCATAGTCAAACAGAGGTCTTTCTCTGGAAAAAAAATAACCTGCAAAAAGGCATCCCAAATTGGCTCAAGAGCGCTGGTTCAGCACTGATTTGCCTGAGTTTACCCTTGTTCCCTCGCCTTGAGGACGATGCCCACTGGAAGGCGGGCAAAAAGGCACTGTTTCAATGGACTGACAAGGCTTCATCATGCTTTTGCTTTCCGTCCCAAATGGCTGTGGGTCAAAACCCTGTACCCCTCGTGAACATCAAAATAAGTGACAAATGGATGTTCATCCGCCCCAAAATGGAGCCATAGCTTAGGCCCCATGGCCAACTGGCGCCGGTTGGCGTGGATGTTACGATCACAAATGAGTTGGACCCTGCCAAGCCAGTTTTTCTGCTGTGCCTTGAAAGACGGCAGTCAATCAATCTAGGGGTTGTGTCCCAGTATTTTCAACCATCGTTCTTTTCAGAAACCGGCTGTTTTTCTTGGGTGTTTGATGTTTTCCTGAAAAGAAGGATCCCTGGAAAGAATGGGGAAGGTACCCCGAGAATCAAGCTGAACCGGGTAGGATTTCAAATGGAAACCAAAGGGACGACTGAGTGGGTCACAGTATAACCTGCCGCATACAGCACAACTGGGAAGGAGCCCCATGGGTTCTCGCGGGTTTTGTAAACTACACCCAAATCCACCACTCACCACTAAGTTCCATATGGGTGTGTCTTTGTGGGGGACCCCTCTTTTGGTTTCAAGGAGCAACCAAAAGGACACCTTACTCCACGTACCTGTTGTTTTGTAGTTGGTCATTGTCTATTCAAACCTGGTTTCATGGTAAATATCTCCTTTTTGGGTCTTTTTGTTCATGATACCCTAAAAAACTGTCTGTATTCAGAGCAGGAGGTATACTTGGCGCGGCGCGAGAAACCCGAAAATCCACGCTTCCATTTGCTTGTTCGCCCCCTGGAAAAAATGAGAAAATATGTCCAGTCGTGAAATCGATTCCCTTTCTAACACCACAAGGAAAAATAAACCAACCAAATATTTGTTTCAGCAGTTGCAAGCCAAAGGTTCCCGCTAGCATCACAAGTGGGAAGCGTTACCCCTTCCCACATGTGCCAAGCCAAGGTAGCAAATGGGAAAATCATTTCCAGTAGTGATAGATTCCCTTTTAAAAATAAAAGGGACTAAACAAAGAGATAATATTAAAAACAAACAACAACTATTCTTAAGCAAATGGAATCCACGCGGGAAAATCCGAGTCCGCTGAAATCGCCTGCAGGTTGTAGCGCCAGATAGTGCTGCTGCCGCGGTCCACCTCGTGGTTGGGCGCCTCGCCCTCCGGCGCCTGGCGGAAGAACTGGTCAAAAGGTGCGAGAGATAGGTGAGATAGGTAGGTAGGTGTTAAAGGAAAATAAAATGAGCATGAAGCCCAAACAGGGGGTCCCCCCCTTTACGGGGGGTCCCCCACAAATCATGACCTACTATGACCCTTCCTCTAACATGGCACCTGTGGGAGGGAGTGCACCTACTACAGGTCACATGGGGATGGTTTATAGTAATACAGTGGATGGACGAAATCCATTTCGCACCACTTTGAAACCATGAAAAACCCAAGTCTCCACTAGGTCAGCAATCTTAAGTTTCAGCTCCTCGGTCTTCCAAAAGGCGGCCGCACCTATTTCTGGCTGGGATTCTCCCTTAACCTTCACCTTTCCGGGTTTCGAAGGTAACTCAAATGTTCAATAATTCCAAAGCTTGAAATAGGGGTATCCCCAAGAAGTGAAGGGCCCTACTGATGCACAAAATATGTTTTTGGCAGGTCGTAATTCAGTGGTTGGCCAACCAGTGTTCAAATCAGCTAGGTCCTCCAGATGTGTCAAAAAATAGGGGCACCCCCCAAAATGTGTGGTTTCCTTTGTTCTCCTTTAAAACCCCCTATTTTGCAATGGCATCCCTTTTGGTTTCCATTGAAACCAACCCCAAAACCCTCCGAAAATCTGTGGGTGTCCCTTGGAATGTCCCTTGAACCCAACCCCAAAACCCACTGTGGCGGGAATCCTTTGGTTTCCTAGGTCCGCCAGCAGAGAGGTTAGAATAAGTTGGTGCCCGACTTTTTTCAGTTTTCCTTTCTTTTACTCTGTTGCTTTCTGCGAAGCCCTGCTAAAAGCTTTTCACTTTTAGTGGTTTAGTGGAAAACCCACTAGTCGGCAAAAAGTTAAAGTCCTAACAGCCAAGCAAAATGCGCCAAAGTTTAGTAGGGTCCCGAACCCTCCCGTTTCCAAAAAAGAAACGGGAGAGAAAGGGCACCCTTTCGCAGGAGCTAGTATGGAATGGCCCTCTCAAGAATGCCTGGAAGAAATGGGCACGGAAGGTAGCCCTAGGGGGCTGCAAAAAAAACAACCAGTTGTTTGCGAGACCATTCCGTTCACAGCCTTGCGATCGGCACGAAATCGGTAATGAGACATGGAATGAACCCAGTTGCTTTGGTCCCCAGGACAGAAGGACACTTCACCAGTTGCATAGTTTATATACCGGTCATTCCATTTCTCATTCCCTGCCTATCGCACCAGCGGAGAATGGTGGGGGCGGGTCGTAACTGATCAAAGGTCACTGCTTTAGGGTGCCGTGTTTCTTTGAGTGAGAGAGTCGGCGCCGAAATGAATGAGTGAGCCGGTTCTCAAGATATGGCTGTGGCTCACACACATGTACAAACATGGCACTTTGGTAAATGAAAAACAAAGGACTACCACCTGCGTAACCCAGGTCTTTTATTTTGAGCCACACCCATGGTGGGTGCATGATGATAAGAGCCGCCGTCTGAGAGTCTGAGAGTCTGAGAGTCTGAGAGTCTGAGAGTCTGAGAGCTGAAGGGCAGAGGGAGCGAAGAGTCAAGGGCCTAGGCGACTGCTGCGCAGCGCGTGAGAAATGGGGAATGACCCTAGGCCCTACTGTGGATGGTTGCGAAATCCGTTTCGCACCACCCAATTGGTTTCCCACGGTGCGAGGAGTTCGCCCATCCACTGTATTACTATAAACCATCCCTATGGATTCCTTGGGAATCCCCGAACAGTTCATTCCCCAACCCTGGGTATTCCCCACCTATCGCACCAGCAAGTTTGTACTTGTGAACATGGGAATTGTCCAAAGCTCAGATGGCGCCTGGATTCGTTCAAGCGTGGCACATGACCCCATCCCATGGCGACACGAAACCCACTCCAATAGAGAACCCCAACCGACTCCTCAAGAGGCCTGAAAAGCACACAGGTCTGACCATTGGAAGAATTGGGGCCTCAGGTTGTGGCAAACAAGAGTGAGGGATCGCAAGATTCCTCCTCCCCCCCAATGCGCCTCTCGGTACCCGAGATCTAGGAACTCGGAGCTGAAGTACAGGAGCCTTCGCCCGGCCGACGGTAAACGACGTGGGCCTTGTTCCGTTGTGGTTGGTTTTTTGGGGAGAGGGATCGAAACGGGGAAACCAAAAGTGTTGGGTGACTATGGGAATTCAAGGGGACAAAGAGATCGCGGACTGGCTCGTGTTGGTTGCAAGTGAGTGGGTTGGAAATGAGCTTTGAGGTAGATAGAAGGCTGTCCAATGCGGAGCCCCGAGAACAAAAAGACGCAAATACAACTCCTGGCGAAGTTGTCTTGGGGAGTGTCTCCATACTGTGGATGGACAAAATCCTGCACCACTTTGAAACCATGGGAAACCATTGTTTGTTTGGTATTTACAGAGGAACCATCATTCCAGGGATTTCGTCCATCCACAGTATGTGGAGGTGTCTCAATATTGTGCCTTGCTGCACCTTTGTTTGGGATGGTTTGAAGGGAAAAGGAAACAGCCCATTCTGGGGTTGCACTATTTTTTTGATATTTAGAGAAGCACCCATGTCCTCTAAGACTGCTAGCAATAGGTCGCACCAAAATCAGCCCCGTTGCTGCTTGGACTCTGCCTCTCGAGCGCCTCAAATGCATGGGTCGGTCAAACCTCACCAAAACTGAGCTTGGGCCTACGAGCCGCTTCGACAAGCGGCTCGTGTCTCGACCGCATTCGGAATCCCAAGAGTCGGTTGAGAGTCCCCTCGGGCTCCTTCGGGCTCCTTCATGTCGACGCCGGAAGAAACCCCAGCTTATGAATATGGGGGGTGTTCTCCCTCCAAGAGTGGCCTGAATCCAACCACTAAAAGGAATTGGACACCCCCCTATGAATCAACCAGGGGTTTATTAGTCAGGGGTTAACATTAGGAAGCCTTTGGGACTCCTGCCCCATTGAACCACCGCTAAGGGACTCCACTCAGGTGAGCCAGTGCTATGAAAAAGCGGGTTGGTCAGCACAGGAACCCCTCGTGTTACCTCCGAAACGGTAAGCTGGCGGTCGGCTGAAATTCCCAGTTGCCCAAAGAAGGACCCTGGAAAAAAGAGAAGCGAGGAACCGTTTGGGGGATGACCAGTGGGAAAAACCCACTCTTTCTTGCCAATGGATTTGAGGGGTGCCACTGAACAGCTGAAAGCTGACAGCTATGGGGAGCTCTGACCAATACCCTGGCATCATTAAAAACATGCAGCCGGATCCAGAGGTCATGGACACCCGGTTCCGATGAGCCACAAGCAAAACCATGGAAGACAATGTACAGGCGGATATCCGCACCTATTTCTGGCTGGGATTCTCCCTTTTCTAACCTTCCCGGGTTTTGATTGTGGCTCAAATGTTCAATGATTCCAAAGCCTGAAATAAGGTATCCCCAAGAAGTGAAGGGCCCTACTGATGCTTGCTCACCAGTAATCAAATCAGGATCCATTCATCTCAATGGGCTGTGGGAAGTGCCCCTTGTGATGCCGATGAACGACCCTCCCAGATTGCTGAATTCTCCCATTGAAAGGGGAGGTTCCCTCTAGCATCACTGGTGTCATTGTTTTTCGCATTTTGGGAGATTTCTCCAAGCTCCATCCCTCAAAACCCTTCGGGTGGCGGAATTTTCTGGGGTCATCCACACGCAGCAGCTTCTACCCTCAGCTGCCTGTCATCCATAGGTCGCGGAGCCATGCTCACCTGGCAATGGAGAACAGAAAAAACCCGCGCCGCGTGTGTCGCAGTCCTTTTGGGTGACGCGCTCCTTGCTCCGGAGGTCCAACTGGCAAACAACAAGAAAATGGTCCAGGAGAAAGGCTCGCACATTGGGTTAAATAAACAACCTTGAAGCAAACTCTTTGCATTGGCAAAACATGTGTATGTTGTTGTCATCGAAAGAGGAGGTACAGTTGGAACCCCGGCATGGCTGCAGGCGTTCCGTCAAACGGCTGTGCGCAACGCGCATTCAGCTGGATTGCCCTGGGCAACTTTGGCCCGGTCGATGGTCTGGGGCTTGTCAGCACCCCCAAACTCGACAGAAACACGCAGCGTGCTGGGTTGTCACCAGGGAGTTGTTCAAAGCGGACCCCCTTTTGGCATTTTCAGGAAACGACCAGGCAACCATCGGATCGGCCCGGGTAACAAACGTCGAAAAGGTTCCAGGTTTTCACCAAGCAGTCAAGTGATTTGGGGTTGAACAGCAGGGACACCGACATTTATTATTATTCTTGTTTATTTATTTTGGGGGGCATACATGAAATTGTTTACATATCTAGTTGTTTATCTATGTTGTTTTTAATCATTAACTTATTTATCTTGGGGGCCCATACCGTGGACCAGTGGATGGACGAAATCCTGCACCACTGTACACCATGCGTTGTTAATATTAACAAAGGAATCATCATTCCAGACATTATTAGGTGGTGCGAAATGGATTTTGTCCATCCCCAGTATGTGTATGTATCTATGTGTTTTTTTTTGGGGGTGCGGCCCTATGTTGAGAAACAGTGACTCAGCAAATGCTGCCAAAATGATTCTCGTGCAAGATTACAAAGTCTGCCCGGCCCGCGTAGAGGCGACTCATCGCGATCAACTCGTCCTCCTCGTAGCAGCCGAATTCCTCGCCGCCCTGGCGACGGCAGCGTGTCGCGCACTCGAAGGAGCAGTACTGATGCGCCGTGCGGGAGCCGTACCTGGGCTCCCGGTTTCGGGTTTTCAGGCGCCAGAAATGGGTGCGATTTTGGAAGTTTCGGGCACGGATAGGCTTCAACGGGGCCCAGGGGTTGCGAATTTTTGGACCGGGGACCCCAGAAACGGTGGGTTCCCATCGTTGCCCTTTAAGCCAACCCGAAGGAAAAACTGCCCAAAAAAGAAGACAGACCTGTTTCATCTTTCCTACCCTAAAATGCCAAAGACCACCAAAAATACTGTTTTCAGACGCTGCTTGTTTGCGCCTACCCCAAAGTATAGCTTCGCTTCCAAACAAAACAACTATCACACACCTGTCTTTCCGAGGATTTATTTTTCAGGCCACATGTGGTCGTAGTCTGCCACCGCATAGAGATAGGTAGTGCTCCAGCTGTGTGAGGAACACATGCAGCACGTCTCTCCAGGCACGCCGTGGCCCCAGCCGAAGCCGCCGCTTCTACGGCGGTCGCTCTCCCGGCGGCGGTCGCTCTCTCGGCGGCGGTCGTCTCGGCGGCGGTCGTCTCGACGCCGGCCCTGGCCGGCGGATTTGGCAACGCGGAATTTGTGACACTTGGATCTGGACCAAGTCTTATTTCAAGCTTATATGTAGAATTTGCAGGTAGGCATGAAATTCCCACTTCGATACTTGGATCTCCGTGGCCAAGTTAGTAAGTGGTTTGTTAGTTGGGCTGTTAACCTTACCTAGGGGGGCTTCTACGGGGGTTATAACCTAGAGTTACCAACACTTACCAACTTGGCCGAACACCCAACGCCTACCTGCAAAATCAGTATATGTCCCAAACTTGAAAGAATTGATCTCCAAGTTTGCAAGACCTACATCATGATCTTGCTTTTCCCCCAGCT
>CAUJNA010003292.1:198700-211200 GCA_963377175.1 Effrenium voratum | reverse complement strand
GCTGATGATGACGATGACGATGACGACGACGACGACGACGACGGCGACCACGACGACGACCACAACGACAACGACGATGATGATGATGATGATCATCGTCATCAACATCATCAACAACATCAACAACATGATGCCGGTGATGATGGTAATGATGGTGAGGATGATGATGATGATGATGATGATGATGAGGATGATAATGTTGATGATCGTTAATGGTGGTGATGCTGCTGACGATGGTGATAATGGTGATAACGATAAAGAAGAAGTGATGTTGATGCCGATGCTGAGAATAATGTTGATAATGATGACAATGATGATGATGGCGACGATGATGATGCTGAAGATGAAGATGAAGATGATGATGACGACGATGACATCGTCAGGGTCTGGGGTTGGGCCTGGGTGATGCTTCAGCGGGGCTTGGTCTGCATCATCAAGACTTCCTTCCAAAAAGCCTCTCAACCCATGAAGCACTGTTTTTTAGAAGGTATCGGAGGGATATAAGCGAGGCTCATTTTGCGCATTTTGGCGCCAAGCTGCCGGGCATGCCGGCGATGCTGGGTCCTCGCTCTACAAAACGCTGTAAATACCGCCAAAAGCTGCTGTGCTGAGCGTTGGGCTCTTGTTCTGTCCGTTTTCCTTTTGCTGTGGCTGGCTCGCGTGCTGCGCGGTCCTTGCTTTTTCCCCGTTGGTTTTCGGGCCTTCTGGCGCGCGCGCGGGCGTGACCCCAGCCACAAAACGCTGCTATTTACGGTGTTTTGTTGCATGTGCGTTTCCGGGCTGGCTTGCGGGCTGTTGTTTTTGGGCTGCTGTTTGTGGGGCCTCTGGCGCGCGCGCGCGCGACCCCATGTCAGCCTTCTGGGTTGGGGCGGGGCTGGGGCCCAGAAAGCTGGCATCCCCGGCATCATCTGGGGTTGGGGTGGGCAACATGCATAACCTAACCAGCCAGATCATAGCACAGGATACGTTTCTCATACAAAAAACATGACATGACATGGTATAACTTCAAAGAGGCGTGGCCGGCTAGAGGCCGCAGGCCCAGAAAATTTACCTCCTTTTTTAGTAGAGGGTCGACATGATACCCTGCAAAAAAGAGGGTAGTTGGAGTAGGGGGTATATGGTTATACTTTACATACATAGGTGTCCTTTCGGAAACATAGGTGGCCCTGAAAAATGGAATCAAACCCATCTAAACCAGTGCATTCTATTTGTTAACCAAACTAACCTAAAAAGGACACCTATGCCTACATACCTGACGTAGGTTGAACATCCAAGTAGGTGACCTTCTGAGCAAAATAGCTGGCCCCGGCAAATGGATGGCACACCCATCTAAACCAGTGCCATCTATTTCCAACCAAACTAATTCATCTAAGAAGGACACCTACGGCAATCGTGAGGATTCCGTCGCTGCCATAACGTTCGGGTGCCAGTTGCAATGGGTGACGCTTCAACATGGTCAACGGTCGCCTGTTTGTGCTGAAGCAATTGGCACACGCCTTACGCTTGCGACCTTCTGCCTTGGTGTGAGCAAAAGGAAGCCGTGCAATTGTTCTCCTTCCAACCATCATGGAAGTGGACAGAAGGGTCTTAGAAGACTACCAACTGTTGAAAAGGTCCCAACCGTCCACTTCCACAGACTGAGTAGGGTACCCCACTCCAGAGCCGACCTGTTGAGAAATATAGATGGGTTTCTCTGGTAAATGGATGGCATAAATCCTATCTAAAATAGGGCCTCTAGAGAGGTTAGAATAAGGGGACCCGATTTCTATTTTTCTGTAGTCTATTTTAGTAGGGGAACCCTCCCCCAAAAAAGGGTAAAAGGGACCTAGCAAACCATGGGAGCCCATCTATTTCATGGCACCTGTGCCCTCGCTTCCTACTCCGAGACCTCCGGGGCGCCATTTGCACGGCGACGTTCGTGGCTCTTGTGGGGTGCCCTTCTAGGTGTCATGCTTATCAAATGCTCACTTCCGATCGAGTAGTGGCCCCCCAAAGATATTGGTGGCGTCGTTTGAAACGGCCACTTTTGGACTTTTGGGGATCCAAAAAGGGGAATGGAGGAAAGCCTGCTAGTGTGCCGAGACCCCTTTGGGTAGCTGATCTGAATGTTGACCCGGATTGGTGAGCCTGGAGAATTTTTGGCTCACCCTCAGAGTGAAGTGTGTGAACGAAAAGGAGTTGCTCTTGCCCTATATGTTATCAATAAACCGGGGCTTTCTGATCTTATCTTGGCCAAACCTGAAGTGATTACACCAAAAAGAACAGATTCTGTCTCACATTTCGTCTACCCCAATAAAGCAGGTTTGGGCGTGTCATTTTTGTTGAGGGGACCCCCGAATAAGGTGGCATTTCCTGTCGGTGTCCCTTGGAAACAGACCAAGGGGTGCCAATTCCATTTGCTTCAGCCACCTGGAAAAAATAAATATACATCCGCTTAAAACCAACAAAAGGAAAATACCAAACTTCTTAAGCAAATGGAAGACAAGCAAAACGACCCCCCCTCCCCCCCAGAAACATGCGGGGTGTCCCCAGACCCCAGGTTTCCGGTTTCCGGGACCTCCATCATCTCCACCACCTCCACCACCTCCCCACCAATCTCCCCAGCCGCCACGCGACCTGGCCTGCAAGGTTCGGAATAGCCCTTGACCCACTGAGTCCATTCTTCTGGGTGGCCAATGGGTTTTCCTTTGGGTTTCCTATGGGTTGTCCTTTCGATCCCAAACAAAAGACGAGCCTGGAGCCTCTCGGCAGACCTTTCTTGGGTCTTCGATTTGCCAAGTGAAGTTGTAATGCAAACCGTTCAGTTGCCACGGTAGTAAGTCCGTGAATGTGGGGTTAACCAACAGTTGTTTGTGGGTAAACCGAGTGGGCATCCAGTGAACCACCCCTTAAACACCAAAAGGAAATGGTTGCGGCGAAACGCCTGCCCAACATGACGAAGCAATTCCCCATTTCCAAGGGGAGGCAACTCCCAAACCTTTCAAGGTTTCGAGTAATGGGAGTTGCCTCTCCCCACTTCGAAGCAGGAAAGCCCAGGATTGCTAAAACCCCTTGAGGCGACTTCCCCAACTCCACCCGGCGGCTTCCGGACTGCGAAGCGCCTCTTGCCACTTGGGCCTGCCAAAGGGCCACCAGTCGAAGCCTGCGGCGGAAGCATTGGTCCTGCCCGCGACCTCGATGCCCGTGGCATTCGCGGCGTTTGCGTTCGTAGCCGCGTGACTGGCCGCCTGGGTGGAGGGGTGCGGTGGAGTGGAGTGGAGTGGAGTGGAGTGGGGTGGGGTGGGGTGGGGTGGGGTGGGGTGGGGTGGGGTGGGGTGGGGTGGGGTTGGGTGGGGTGGGGTGGGGTGGGGTGGGGTGGGGTGGGGTGGGGTGGGGTGGGGTGGGGTGGGGTGGGGTGGAGGGGAGTCGGGGTTGGATACATGGGGGTTGATCAATGGTCCAAATTCGGCCCCCAAATGACCATGGGTAACTCTTCCCATGTGGGAAATATCGCCTTTTTGGGCGGCTCGTCCTTTTTTAGGGTAAACGGGCTCCCCAAAAACGGATTCGGTTTTCCTGGTGGTTCCCTTTCAAACCACCCAACACACCCATACGTCAAAATGGGGAGTTGCATGCCAGCATGGCAGCTTCTGAGAAAAAAAAAAGACCGCTTGGCACCCTCTTGGCTTCCTTGGGAGATCCGGAGCAACTGCCCAGTCGCTGTCGCATTTGCCGCTCTCAGGGACTTGGCGTCGCCGGCGGCCGCCGCACAGAAGTGGGCCAAGAGGAAGAGGCGCGCCATGGCCATGGCGACTAGGAGTCAGAGGTCCTGGAAGCCTGAAAGCCGCTGCGGTGAGAGCTTCTCGCTTCGAAACTTCCGATGTGGATCGGCAAACGCAAAGCTCAACCTGGGCGGCCCGTTTTCAGATCCCCTGCTAAAAGTGAATCACGTGTGGGTTAAATGGCTACCGCTAAACACTAAAAGGCCAAAAGGCTCAGGGGGTGGCTGGGAGCCACCAAGTAAACGTGAATAGATTAGCGAAAAAAACCGCTGCGACCTTTCGCGGCGACCACTCACATGGGTCGGTCGATCCAATTAGTGACTACAGTCCGAAAGAGCTTAGAATAATAGAATACCCTAGGGTACCCTTTTTGCGGTAGTCTATTTTAGTAGGGCAACCCTCTGGGGACAAAAAAAGGGGAGAGAAAGGGCACTACTGGGGGCCTAGATGAGGTTTGCTTCACCCATCGTTGAATTTGTTGAGAAGCATTCCTGATTCGAGAATGCTGAGGTCCCTGATTGGAACTCAGTGGAGGGTTCTTTCTGATGCTTGGGGTAGTTACCATTCGTGTTGACCCCATATTAATCAACCCCAGTTTATTAATAGGGGGGTGTCCCTGGGTTTAGTGGGGAATCATCACTTTGCAAGGGGAACACCCCATCAATACACTGGGGTTGATTCATGTGGGGTCAACATTACACTTCTACCCAGGGTTTGGGTGGGCTACCGTAGTCATGTCAATGGTTACCAGGGTGTGGTTCACCCCCCAAGAAATGGTTTTCGGAACTGTCCGTTTTGCTTCCCTCTAAAGCCAACGAAAAAGGGTTCTCCCCCCCCCCCCCAAATATGTATATATATATATATACAAATAAGACAAACCCAGAGTTGGTTCCTCTTGCTAAATGGTGGCTATGCTTTGCCTAAAATTGGAAGCACCGGGTCTCCTGAAAAAATCATCCCAGAACACATCGCACACCCTCGCTTGTTTATCCATACTCACGGTCATTTGAGGCAAACCAAGATCTGAACTTTGGACTCTCACATTATTCCCATATAAACATGGGGATTGCCTTAACATTGTAAGTGAAATTCTACGCTTACGTAGTTTAAGGATACTGCTGTTCAGGTCGTTAGTCGTTTGGTAAGTTTAATGGAAACATGACTTGAAGTTTAGGTCAAATCTAAACCACCAGAAAACCGCCGGTCTTCGTCCTTGTTTCCCTTTGCCAGGACCAGCCCAGTGTGGATACCTGCATCTTGAACCGGCATTTTTCCAAGCGGTCTACGGGACCTTTGAGGTCACGCCAAAAACTCAATATGTGAAATCAGGTCGATTTGGGTATGAATCTCAATTAGGGACCTTTTGGTGAACATCATTTAGGTGGGGATTCATTTCCAGAAACCACTTTTGAAGGATCTCCCCATTAAATTTCATAGCCATTTCGACCCCCCCCCCCCCCAAATGGCCCAGATCCATGGCCCCTGGATCGACGATCGGCGATCGAAATGTATTCAGCAAACCAGGGCGAAGTTCGAAAGCTTGGAGCCCTGTGGATTCTGTGGATGGGGTTGCGCAATCCGCGAGTCCGGCACCACCGGAATCAGAAACCCGAAAAAAAATGAGTCGATTCCCCCGTGAATACCAACAAACGTCACGGTTTCAGCCATGGTTTCAGGGTGGTGCAGGATTTGGTCCGCCTGGTGGTTTGGGTGTTGAGGGGGCACCTTCGCCATGCGGCTTCAAAAGGAAGAGGGGTTCACGTCCCCAAACCAATCCAAACCGCCGACTAAGGGGGTACTGTACCTGGTCTGCAACAGTAGATGGAGCTTGTAGATGACTTAAGCTGAAACCAGTGCCATCTAGCTTCGACAAAAGTGACCAACAAGGGACACGTTGAACATCGTGAACCACGCGAGATGCAGGAATTTGTCCGTTTGGGTTGGTAAACCCTCAAATTGGGGGTTGTCGCTCTATGGTTTCCTTTTAAGGCAGCCCCAAAACGTGTCACACAAAAAAGGCACACCCATCTACTGTGCTGTGGATGGACAAAATCCTCTAAACGCACCAGTTGGAATTGGTGGGGTTCATCCCCATTGTTCTGAGTCTGGGTTCCATGTGCGAAGTGGAATTTGTCCATCCGCGATCTGGGATCCTTACATTATACACCTGAACATTGCCTTGTCAATATGGTGGAAGAAGCCATGTTTCAAATGGGAGCCCTGGCGATCTGGAGCAAAAACTTGGACTTCGCGAGCGCGCGAAAAACCGCACCTGCGGAAGCAGCACTAAGGAGAACCCCACCTCAGGATTTCACGCCAGTCGCTTTGACCCTTGCCATGTGATTACCCGAACTCCTCAGGCACTCGAGAAGATGGCTTTCAAAGATCGAGCTGCTTGGCTTTGAGGGCTGGGTCCCGACTGACCGTAGCAGTGCACTGGTTGTGACTATATGTTGGTCTGCTTGTGTCTGCAAGTCTGTATCCTTACCCCTTAAAACTCCAAGGATTGGGAAAGTTAACCTTTTACACACATATAGCCCATGTTGTTGAGAAACGTTTTGTGTTTTTTAAGAGGTAAGTTTGGATCTGTTGTTTGCTCTTGCCTTGCCTATGTTGAGCCGTTCTGTTTTCTGGGCCGACTTCCCCAGGCCTCCTGATCAAGGGGTCCTGGTTTGGACTACTTCCTCAAGGGACCAGGTAGGTCCCGTGGCAAGGTGGGACAGGAGGTCGGGGTGCAATTAGTTAGGTGTGTCTTTCTTGAGTTGGTACCCTGTTCTAAGTGGTTCCAAGCGAAACCAAATGGGAAAAAGACATGAAGTCCATGTCTAAGTGGTTCTAAGCGAAACCAAATGGAAAAAATATGATATCCATGTCTAAGTGGTTCTAAGCGAAACCAACTGGAAAAAACATGAAATCCATGTTGCGGGGTTACCCAAAAAAAGTCATGCAGACCCATTCTACCGCCTTTCTAGGGGTTGATTCCCCTTTCTTTTCAACCATCGTTCTTTCCAAAAACCGGATCCGTTTTCCCTGGGTTTCCGGGGGGGTTCTAGAAAGAAGATCCCTGGAAAGAATGGAAATGGAAGGTTCGTTCGGAACGAGTTGGATCCCCAAATTAATGTCCAATGCTTTGTGCGTGGCGCATTTGCAAACTATGGCGGAACCCTCCGCCGTCTCTCGGAACCGTTTGCTCTAACGGGAACCAAATGGAAATTCCGACGACCATTTGAAAGGTCCCCCAAAAACCATACAGACCCATTCTGCCGCCTTGCTTGTAAGGACATGTTCCCCGTTCCCCTCTTTTGGTTTCTCGGTGGAAAACGGCAAAGGGGTCCATGGGTTTGGCAATCTCGGAAGCCCGGAGTCAGAGCTGAACGGTGCCACCGGGGCAGATGACCAAAGCTCGGTCTGAGAACCCCCCGCCCTTCATACTGTGGGTGGACGAAATCCACTTCATGGGAGCCCAAATAAGCCCCAAATAAGGCCCATAGTGGGATAAACATGGATAAACCACCAACTGATGCTAGCTTTCTCAGAAGCTTGTATCTACAATAAAGTCATTTTCCTCGACGTCCGATTCTTTTTGTTGGTCTAGGTCTTCCAGATTTGAGAGGTTAGAATAAGGGTACCGTTTCTTTTCTTCTGTAGTCTATTTTAGTAGGGGAACCCTCCCCCAAAGGGCACTACTGGGGGACCTAGTGGTATTTACGTTGGGGAATCGAATCATTCCGTTGGGGAATCGTCTGACCGGTTGAGAAGCGGATTTCGCAACCATCCCACCAAAAGAAGATCAACATGGGGGGGGGGAAACCAACAGAAACCCAGTCCCAGATTTTGCAGGAAAATCCAGTTCGGCACTTTCCCCCCTGCGCCGGCTTTGAAAGCAAGCTTTTTCAGGAGCAAACGGATTGGATGAGTTTTTCCTGGTTTCCCCATGTTGCTTTACCAGTTTTGCTGGTTCTCAGGGAAACAGTGGCTTTTGGAAGGAACCCGGGATGTGTAAGGAACACACCAAAAAAAGGTTGCAGAAACTGGGCTGCCCGTTTTCAGATCCCCTAAAAGTGACCCAAGGCTTTAGCGCGTTACATGGAAATCCAACTACCAAACACTAAAAGGATCTAAAAAGCTAAGGAATCGGCATGCCTGAAAATCATTCCATTCCTCATTCCCTGCCCATCGCATCAACAAGGCCTTTAATACTCTTTTGGTACTGTGGATGGACCAAATCCTGTACCACTTTGATCCCATGGTTGCAACCCTCATTTCCTTTGGTATTTGCAGGGGAGTGATCAGAAACCAGGGTCTCTTAGAACCGGTGGTGCGAAATGGATTTCGTGGATCCGACCCGCGGCGACTCTGGGGTTTCGGCCTTGATCGGGCCCATGTCGCCTCGGCTTCGAACGGTCAAAAACCGCTGAGACCAAAACGAGGTGTGCGTGCGTGGCATCGGCTCCAGGGATCTTCGCGTGCGTGGCAGCTGAGTCTTGCTTTCTTTTGGTGTAAGATGTTTCTGGATGTATCTAAAGAATACTATACAAATAATACATGTACAGTATTCTGCATGTAGACATGTTTCTGAGTGCGTGTTTTTGCGAGTACCTGTGCTCAGCTTGTTTGCGGGTATCTAACCAAACAGCGAAAAACACCACCGTTTGCGTCGTCCCTCTATTCTGACACTATATGCCTCAAAATGGCGGCTTTCTCCTTCAAACCAACCTTTGAAAGGTACCCTCAAAAAATGCACAGACACGCACACAAGCACACAGAGAGAGAGAGAGAGAGAGACACGTAGTGATGCATCTGCCAAATTCTGCAATAATTCCATAAACTGAAAGAAGGAATCCCAAGTGAAGGACCTACATCATAGCTTGGTTGCTTTCTGCTCCCCTGCCAAAAGTTTAACTTTTAGCGGTTTAATGGAATATCCATTAGTTGGCAAAAAGTTAAAGTATAAATATCTATTCAAAATGCACCAAAGATAGGAATTCGCTCGTTTCCCCCCCTAATGGGTGGAATCGCTCGAACACGCAAAATCGGCAGGTTCATGGACGCGAAGAGTACCCAAAACAAGATGATCAGATTCGGTGTCACAAAACCAGCTACAGGAATTTCTGCAGCAAATCCTTCAATGTCCTGTCGAAATTCTTGTGGCTCCCCGAGATTCATAGGTTTTCCATCTTACCCTCTAAGAATCCTGGTATTTCGCGCGGAAAGAGGGTCTGAGACTTATAGAATGCACGCCTTTCACCGGTTCCCTCTTGGTGATTTGGCCATGGGTCAAAATCCCGTACCCCCAGTGAACATCCCAATCCCCACTAAACTAGACTAAAATGAGTGGTGCACCTACCCCAAAATGGTACCATTGGTTTTGACCCACGGCCATTTGGATTGGTGGTTAGTTGTTCTGAAACGGCGATTTTTCCCATTTACCCTCCACAAGAGCCAGGGGTTCAAGCCCCCAACTTGGGTATTTCTCAATATTATAAATAATAAATAATAATAATAATAATAAATAAATTAAAATAAAATTAGATAAAAAAAAAATCAGGTGCTTAGGTTCCTGGGGTTTCCCCTCCAAAAACCATCCCCTATCGTCCGAGATCCCGGGCCCATGAGATACTCCACGGCCACGTCCACATTCTTGGGGTAGGCCTTGGCCTGAGCATCGCCAGCCCCTGACTTTTTTTTGTTTTTTTTCGGAAGACGAAAAACCCTGAAAAAAAACACAACCACCTAGAGGTCGTGAAATCGAGGCACCGGACGTCAAGGATCGGTTTTTCCTCACTTCGTGAACTGGCCCAGCTCGGTCATTGAGCTCTCTTGCCTGTTGTCACCGAGATCCACTCTTTGAACTTCCGAACTTGCTCTTCTGCAAGCTTCAGCTTTTCCTCGCTCTGCCTGAATGGTCTTCAACTAACCCCTCCCCCCTCAAACAAAACGGCGGTTTGATTTAGTTGCTGGGCCCATAAGAAAAGACCATGTGCTGCTGTTGCTAAAGCAAAGAACAGTACGTCTGTTGCCCCAACTCGGAGGCCATTGGCCATTCAAGAGAAACACATGGCAGGTGATGGGCCACCTCCATTCTGCAGCCGCTTGCGATCCGTGGGGAAATGGGTAAAATGGTCATCCATGTCCTGCTCATTTGCTCGTCCCCCAAAAACCGGCTGGCTGCGCTTTGAGGGTACCTTCTTGCTTGGATGTCCTTGAAAACCCAACAGGAAACCCACCCTTTTGGGGGTTTTCCAAAAACAGATCTTAGCCAGTGCAGAAACACCGACCCCGCCTACGTCTTTTTTGAGCCTACCCCCTTCTTGGTGGGCTTTTCTTAAATCAACAGGAAAACCACCCAGCGGGGGGCTACCCCAAACCCAGATTCCAGCCACACCAGCCCCGCTGTCCGAAGGCGCCTCCAAGATGCGGAAGTTCACCGCGTCGTCCGCGATGTAGGCCTTTTTTTGGCATGGCGTCGATTCGCTGGACAAACCAATGGGAGATACTAAAAACCACGCGACCGGAAGAGAAAAAGGACACTGAAAAAATGGGGGGGCAACCCAAAAGCATGTTACCATGGGGTGACTTAAAAACTGGGTGCGACTTGTTTGGTCCCGGAACCCCCGAACAAATGATGGTCTTCTGGCTGCAACCTAAGCCTCAGGCAGGGAACCCCTCAAAAGTCACTACCGAAGCTTGATGTCCACCTGTCCGGGCCCCAAAATTTAGGTGCATTCGCCGAAATGTTGTTCTTACTTTCTCGTGTTGATTCGCTTGAAAGCGAACAATTTTCTTGATGGACGATTTTCTCACTTTTTCCGGGCTCAAACTCAAATGGCAGCTGGCAACATGCTCGCCCAAGTATGAAGCATGTGAAGATTCGAGAGGGTCCAATGCTCCAAGCAATTTTGGGACAGGCCTCAGACCTTCTGGAACGAAGGGGATTTCATCGGGGTTGGCTTCATATAAATGTGTCTTTTTGACGGAACCGGTTTGTTGTTCGAAGCAAAACAACGAGGAAAACCGAAGCCAGTTTGGGGGTCACCTCATTTTGGTGGGGATGTATGTCCACCAACCACTTTCGAGGGGGTTCCCTATTGCAACTCATAGATGTGTTTTTTTGCAAAAAAAAATGCAGGTCCCTGGCAAATGGGCATAGAACCCATCTAACCAGTGGAACCCATCTATTTCTAAGCAAAACCTTCAATTACCAGGACACCTATGTCTTGCGATTCGCTTGAAAATCGCAAACAATCTCCACATCAAAGGACCCTCCATTTTGGCTGGGATTTTAGGGACCTCCATTATAAGGTGCTGTCACACTTGAGTGGATTGGCCCGAACCGTCACCATGTTTCTTCCCAAAAAGCATAAATTCCAGGAAACTCGCTCAGTTCCCAGTAGCTAAGGGTACCCTTTTCTCTGTAGTCTGTTTTAGTAGGGGAACCCTCCCCCAAAAAAGTTGGGTGAGAAAGGGCACCTTGCTGGACCTAGACCAAAAGGTAAATGGCTGGTTACCTACAGTGGTCTGGGTCCGCTGGGCCAGGGACTGAGTTGCTGGGTCGCCGGCTCATTTTGGCCCTAGTTTTGGCTGGTGGTCCCCGTCAGCCTGTATGCCATGTGGGGCGTTTGCAGCCCATCCCGCTCATTTTGGTCGTAGTTTCAGACTCGGTTTGGTCATAGTGTTCACTCATTTTGCTTTTGGTCATTCATGTTGGTCGTAGTCACAGCCTGATTTAGGGTTCAGGTTCTGGTTTGAGGGTTAACACGGAGGGTTTGGTTTAGGAAATGGAGTTTAGGGTTGAGATGCTAGGGTTCAGCGTTTGATTTAGAGTCATGGGATGATCCGCGCAGGAAGATATTAGGACCAAAACGAGGCGAAAACTGGGTGGGATCTTTTTTCAGGGGACTTCACCCAAACCAACGACCGGGAAAAAAAACGAAAAAAAACACGGGTTTCTTTCAAAAAAACAACGACGCGCCCGGCCAGCTAGGACTCGTGACTCTTGCGAAATGCATCGCGCTCACCATCGCGTGAAGTTCCCTCCCTCTCGTCTCGCTCGCTGGCCATCCCGTACCCCCAGTGAACATCCCAATCCCCACTAAAATAGGTTCTAAAAAGGGTGAACTCACCAATCCCCCAAACCGAGATCCCAAAACGACTTGGACAACCACAGCCATTTGGACATTTGGATTGGTGGTTTGGAGGTCTTCTCAAAAAATGTTTTTTCCCATTGACCCTCCACAAGAGCCAGGCAAAAAACATATCAGGTGCTGAGTGTTTCCTTTGGTTTCCCCTCAAAACACATCCCACCACAAGAGAAATGAAAGCTTCAGGCTTTTTGTTTCCAATTTGGTTTCCCCTTCAGGATTTTTTTCGTTTCCTTTGGTCTCCAAGTATCGAAACTTGGGCGCCTCTCCCAAATTCCGAAACCTCTGCCTCTCCAAATTCTCGCGTTTTCGCGGCGAGCGAGCTGGGGCGTCCGGGCAGCGAAGAAGCCGGCCCAGATCAGCTGCTGGGCGTCCACCACGATGGCGCCCGGCTCCTGGCCGAAGACCCGGCCCCACAAAGCGGGAGGCGGGAGGCGGAGACAACACACACACACAGACACATGCCCACGCCCATGCACACAGACAACACACACAGACACAGACACATGCCCACGCCCATGCACACACAACACACACACACACACACACAGACACATGCCCACGCCCATGCACACACAACACACACACACACACACAC
>CAUJNA010003292.1:0-197500 GCA_963377175.1 Effrenium voratum | reverse complement strand
TGCACACACACACAACACACACACACAACACACACACACACACAGACACATGCCCACGCCCATGCACACACAACACACACACACACAACACACACACACACGCAACACACACGGAACACACATACACACAACACACACGCAACACACACACACACACACACACACGCACAACACACACAAAACACAACACACTCAACACACACAACACACACAAAACACACAACACACACACACACAACACACACACACAACACACGCATAAAAACGAAAAACTGAGCAAATATATATATATATATGGTACAGCGTTGCCAGCCCCCCCCCCCCACCATGGTCATGGGTCAGACAAGTACCCCCCCCCCCCCCCTGTGGTTGTGGTCCTGTGGTTGGGTTGTGGTGGTTTAGGGTTGGTTTAGAATTGGTTTAGGGTGTATTTAGGGTTAGTTTAGGGTTGGTTATATATATACATATACTTATACATATATATATATATATATTCATATTCTTCAGAACGGTTCTGTTCCTACCCTGTGGCTTGCTCGAAAGTTTGGCCATGTTCAGGGGGTTGCTTCAGTGTTTGGCTTCAGAAGCAAGTGGCGGTGCAATCCCACCGCCAAGCCTCCTCTCGGTAGAGGCAGCTTCTCGAAGCCGCCAAGTCCATTTTGAGGCTGCCAAGTCCAGCAAGAGAGTGAGAGAGAGAAACAAAAATAACCACACGCAGGAGTATGTATATATATATATATATTTGTTGAGTTTTCAGTTTTTCTGGGGGGACGTATCCCCCCCTTCCCTGAACCATTTCGCCTTTCTGCGGCGACTCCGATCTCCCCAGCCCCAGCCCTTTCCGCTTCGCGCCGGTCAAAAGCCGCGAGCCTCCAGGCACGGCGCGCGCTCGAGGCTGCCCAGCCATCCGTCCCCCAGCCCCTGAGTCACCGCCTGCCAGGAGGGCCGTGAAACACCGCGGCCGAGGGGCGCCTTTTTTTTGCCGGGGAGTTCTGCGGCTTTTTTTTGGGGGGGCAACTCACTTCCTGAGTGAGCGGGCCACAAAGCAAGTCTGAACTTGCTTCATAAAACCACCAAAATGGTCTTCCCGAAAAGTTTGAGGTCCTAGAACTCAGGAAGTGAGTGTATTTTTCTCCGAAGGAACGAGCCAAGACTTGGCTTCTTGTTTTTCCCCCAACAGTTGAAGACTTTTTTGGTCGATAGGTCCAGAAAGGCGATTCAGGGTGGTTTGGCATAGCTTTCAGGGAGGGGTTCCGCGGGGGTTCCCGCGGCTGTTGGGCATACCACCTGGGCTTCTTATTTTTCCGGAGTTCTTGGGGGGTGCCCTTTCACTTCTCCAAAGGAACCACCCCAAAAAGAGGGAAAACGCGTGTTCACCTAAGCATCAGATTAGGGTCCGTTGAAGAAAGTGTTGGGAACCTCCAGTGGAAGGTGTTGGACCTGAACAAGCATGTTTGAGGGCCCAAGATGCTTGGGGTATGGTTGCTAGTTGTTGCTATTTGTTCTTGTCAGGTTGTGTTACGTGTTGTTTGTCTGTTTTTGTTTGCGGTTGGCACTGATTTCTTTGGGTGCTGGGGTGTGGGTCAAGATCAACCACCAGGGCACCACAGGTATTAATCCATGTTTCCCCACTGATCAGGGCAACCCATTTTGGGGCTACCCTATTTTTGTGGAGAAGGGAATCTTTGTAGCTTCTCGGGTTCCACAAAGTTTTGGGGGGTTCGGTATGTGCAACCCGACTGGTCAGTTGAAGATGGGAGTCTGGTGCCAGCCTTCAGGTTCGCAAGGCCCCCAGAAGGGTTCTGTCTGATGTTTGGGTGTCTTGTTGAGGCTCCCCTTTTTCCGGGTTCTAATAGTAACAAACAAGGGGAAACCCAACTTCATTCTTTCTTGTTTCCCACCTTCCTTCTTTTTCCCTCCTTCCTTCTAGTTTGTTTTTCCATTTTCCCACCTTCATTCGTGGTTCCTTTTTGGGCGGGGGGGGGGGTGCCTTTTTTGTGGCGAGGACTCTTGGCCGATTTTGTTCGAGCGCCTCGAGGGACTCGAGGTCGGAGGTGCGGATGCCCAGCCCGGGCTTGTAGACGTCCACGCCTGTCTCACAGGAGGGGGGGGGAGAGGGGAGGGAAGGGAGGGAGGGAGGCGGAGGGAGGAGGGGGAGGGAGGAGGGGAAAAATATGTAAAACGTTTTGCAAATGCCTTTTTACATATTTTTAGGGGGGAGGGGGGAGGAAATGTTTTTTTTGGCTTTGACCCGGACTGAAGCTATTTACTTACAACAGGGCCTGAATAAGTCGAAGAGGGCATTTGGGAGGTGCTTAGTCATGATACTGTGGATGGCTGCGAAGTTCATTCGATTTCACCACAAATGCAACTATGGTTGAAACCATTACTTGTTGGCATTTGCAGGGGAATCACCATTCCAGGGCTTCTGAACGGTGCGACACGGATTTCGTCCACTTTCCATACCCAAATAGAAACTGAAGGTTGAACAGATTGGTAATAAGGAGTGGGCATCTGAAATGGAGATGCGGCGCGTGCTGGAATTTGCTCATGACAATCCACACCCAAACGGCGCCCGCGCACGAAAGCGGTCTTCTTCCAAGGCTCAAGGGAAGGAGGCCTGACGGGTCAACCCACCCAGACTAGATGCCCATGGAAAAAGTTGGCACCCCCCCTTGCCCCCCCCCCCCCGCCCAGAACCAAACAAAACACACATTTGAAAAAAGAAACGGCCTGAAGGGCGCTTTTGAGGCCTCGGCCTCCAGAAACAGCATTAGGGAGAAAAGCAAAGGCCGCCCGCTGGATGGTGTGGGCTCTCATCTCAGAGAGGCTCTTCTGCGACGCCCTTTTCCTGGTAACGTGGCTCGAAGGCCAACCCGATGTCTGTCAGTCCATTCTCTTGATGGCCAAGGGGACCAGCCTCTAAGAACCACACCCGTGTACCCCAGGTCTTGTCTATCTGATTCTGACACCTGAGTCACAATCAAAACCCGGCATAAGAAGGGTCTACCCAGAACCCTGTAAAGAATTAGCAAGGCGGCACCCGTGTATGGTTGGGACTCTCCCTTGCTAACCTTCAGTCGCCCGGGTGTTGATTGTGGCGCTGATTTCTCTTTCTGAGAATCAAAGGGTTCCACATTCCATTCCAAGCATCGTTCTTTTCAACAACCAGCTGTTTCCCCCTAGGTGTTTGCTGGTTTTCTGAAAAGAAGGATCCCTGGACAAAATGGGGAAGCTTCCCGTAGAATTTTCATTTTCCCTCTCCACCTCTTGGTTCTTCTTTTGGTTTTCTGCAAAACCGCAAAACATGGGGGTACCCTCAGAATGGACGGAAGCTCCCCCTACTGCTGACCCCTGATTAATTCACCCCCACACTTATGAGGAAGGGGGATCCTTTGTTTGTCGGGAATCCTTTCTTCTGGGGGGCGGGACCCCTGATTAAGAAGCGGTAACTAATTACATTATATGACATTGATAAATCATAAAAGTTGTGTAAGTCACCAAATGGCACTAATGTTCTTTTAAGGATACTTATTGATATGAGGGGAGGGGTTATCAGGGGTCCCCTACAAACACAAGAGAAACCCCCGCTGAGCGCAAAGAAAAGCGCCCTGCTCCAGCGCTCCGGGCTGCGGGCTCTTCCCATCATCGGAGAGCTGCAGCTGCAGAAGGTTGTTCTCCTCCAAAAATGGCCGACGTCGGGAAAACACAACACCATGTGAGTCACAATCAAAACCTGGTACAAAAATGGTCGACTCTAGGGGTACCTTCCATTTCCATTCTTTCCAGGGATCAGAATCTTTTCAGGCAAGCATCAAAAACCCAGGGGAAACAGATCCGGTTCTTGAAAAGAACGATGCTTGAAAAGAAAACCAACCCCCTAGAGACCAGGATTCTATGGGTTGGGTCCTCATGGCGCCTCAAAATGGGGTTTTTGCCAGACCGTCCAATGGCAAGGTGACCAAGAATATTTTCTGAATCTGCTTCTTCTTCAGAAAAAAAAAAGGAATTCTTGGTTGCTGTTGCCCCCCCCCCCCCCCGCAAAAAGTTTTTTAACTTTTTTGGGGGGTTAATGGAAAACACCTTTATTTCAACCAAAAAGTTAAAGTCTAAAGATCCAACCCAATAGCAGTCAAGAATTGGCCTCCCCGCCCAGTGGTGGATGTTGGACATCCAACTCTAGCTCCAGCTCCTCCAATCCCGAAACCCGGCCCCAACCCGGCATCCAGGTGGCGAGCAACTCTAAAGACGTTCAAAGAAGGGACGCCTTTTTGGGGGGGGTCAGGTGGCCGTGGCTCAAAACTTGAGGAGCTAAAAAATTGCGCAGGTGGTACTCTTTGGCTCCATTGGCCAAGGCCATTTTGGTAGAATTTGTTTGAGCCACAGCCATGTTGTTTGGTGTGCTCCGCTTGGTAGAGAAAGAAGTGGCACCATATTCTTGGTGGGCCGGTTGCAGTTTTAGTGGGTCCCTAACATGCCAACCAGACCTTGATTTAGGGGGCAGAATCCACCGAACAGCTGGGTTAGGTCAACAGGGAGGGCCAAAGCTTGGGCCAACAGGCTCCTTTTGGAGCCTCTGTGAGATCTCGCGCCCAGGCCCAAAGATTTAGCTGGGAACCTCAGCTGGGAAACTCGCACGGAATGTTTCCCCTGTCACACCCAAAAGATCAAGCGTCTCCAGGGAAGCCCTGGAAAAGGCGGCTGACTCTTGTGGCTTCCCGCTTTCCCTTTTAAACCAACCAAAAAGCGGTTCCCTCACATGTTGCCGCAAGCCCCCCGAGCGAAAGGTTCTGATCGACCTTCTGTAGCATGAATTCAGAACAGCCAAATTTGTCCAGGTCCTCCAGTAGAGAGGTTAGAACAAGGGTATCCTTTCTTTCTGTAGTCTATTTTAGTAGGGGAACCCTCCCCCAAAAAAAAGAAACGGTAAAAGGGCTCTACTGGGGGACCTAGTTGTCCACCCCAAGAGGTCTCTCCAAAGGGGTCACAACGAACGACCCGCCCATCCCTCCGCAGACCAAAGGCCCCGCGCCGTGTCTTCTAGAGGCTCCGCCCTGGTGATGTCAAAGCCATACCTCGGCCGCGTATAGCCGCCGGCGGGGCCGTTTTTGCGTGCCGCGAGAGAGCCGGGGGGTCGTTTTCACAGCGGAGCCGTGTGGGTTTTGGAGAGCCCACCGCGAAGAATCTGGGATACCAAGGTTGAGCCCTCACTATCTTCCCTGCAATTGAAGGGTGGATTCCCTTGGCGCACAGAAAATGGCAACCTAAAGCCATGCCTGCTGTTGAAAGGACACCAAGAGGAAACCCCCCCGAGCATTTGGACTTGTGCATTGAGACCAGGAAAACCGAAAACCCATTTGGGCCCGTAAGGAACCATATGGAAACCAAATTTGGGACTCCTTGCGATTTGGCTTAAGGAAGCCAAGAAATTTGGACCCTAAGGGAACGTTTCTCTTCTCCCTCCCTCCCTCCCTCCCTCCCGTTTCCAAAGGAAACTTTGACCAGACTTAGACCTGCAAAAACACAAACTGTTTGTTGGTTGAAAGGCAACATGGTGGAAACCCAGAAACCGATGGCAAAAACGGGAAGCCAAGTCTGACAATGAGACTTCATGAACCAAGGGAACCCATCCTTGAAACCCAAAAAGGTCATTTGGCCATGAATTTGAACAAGGAACCCCCTGGAAAGTGGTTGGTGGACATAAAACCCCATCAAAACTGATGTCCACCAAAGGCTCCCGAACCAAATTTCATGCCCATTTGGCCAGAAGTCTGGCAATGAAGCCTGGGCTGCCCTCAGATCCCCCGCTCAAAGTTCAACTTTTAGTGGGTTAAATGGAAACCACCACTAAACACTAGAATGCTAAACAGCTAAGGAACCAAATGGATGGGAGCCACCAAGAAACCCTTCCCAGTTGCAAACTGACTCACCTCAAGCCTCAAGTGCTGAGCAGCAGGCTCGTCGGTGTATGCGCCATCCAGGCCTCACGTTGGCTTCGTCTCGGCTTTAGTTTGAAAGCTCCGTGTGTCTACCCAGAGGCTCCTGGGGCTTCCAATGGAAGACCAGACCCCTCCATTAGACACCCCGGAGGTGGTTGGGGGTCTCAAGGCCCCAAATCACTCGGGAGCCTCTGGGCAGCGGAAAACTGTCCAAAAAGCTTCGATGCCCCCGAGCTCAGCTTTGGTGGTGGTTTGGACGGGTTTGCAGGGCGGTTGTTTTATGTTCGGGCTTAGTTGGTGATTCGGAGTGGTGGTTTGGAAGCTAGAGACCAAACCCAGCCAATGCCCTCTGATGTCCAGGGAGTGCCAGTGGCGACTTCCAGTTCATCTTCTGCGCTTGAGGCTCGGCTGGAATGGATGTGGCTTAAATTCCTTTAGCCCCTCTCTTCAGGCATCATGCGTCTCAAAACCCACCACTTCCCCAAACATGTTTTTTTGGCTCCCTTTTGGTTTCTGCTAAAACTGTAGACTCCAACTACGAAGCGGCACACCATTTCCAGAAACACCCCAAGTTTGGCGCACTAACTTTCCGGAGGGAAAAATCGAACTCCTGGAAAGACATGTCATGCTCTTGGTCTATCTTTTGCTGGGTGTGTGTGTGTGTGTGTTGTTCCCTCTTCTTTTTTTCTGGGGGTTTGAGGAGCAGCTCCATGACCCCAGTGCTTCAGGTCCCAGGTCCTGAAGAGCTTCCGCTCAGCCGAGGAAACGGGTGAGGGCAGACAAAAGGACCGGACGATTTCCGTTTTGGGGCCCAAAATAAAATAAAAAAAAGAGACACGCCCAACACACTTGCGGCACCGATAAATTGCGAGGCAGTGGCTTTTGCGCTCTCTTCATCCAGGGTTCAACCTCTCCAGTTTACCTGGCTAGGTCCTCCAGTAGAGAGGTTAAGGGTCCCAACTTTTTTCCGTAGTCTATTTTAGTAGGGAAACCCTCCCCCAAAACAGGGGAGAGAAGGGACCTAGCAGGGGTTGGGACAAACTGCCTGAAGCTAAGGATCTCTACTGGGAAAGGTACACCTAGAAGAGCTCGCATTGTAACCCGCCAACAGACTGCGAACAACTTGTGCGTTGTCATGAGTCCGTATCAGGGGCAAAAGGCTCCTGCTCTCAAAAGCGCGCCCACTTGAAACAGCTGATGTGCAAGGAGTTGTTTTTTTGGCGCCTTCAGACAATCCCACCAAATGTCCAGCAAGTATCCGATCCTACCTAGCAAGCGAGCTGCTTGGACTATCAGATCACCAGTGACTAATAGGAGGCGCGTTGGTCGGACTTGGACCCTCCAAAATGGCCCAAGGGCTTTCCTTTTCTCCCTGTGAAACCCTCGGAAGGGATGCCGGGCCCCAAAAACGACGGACGATGCAACCCCCCCCCCATTTCTGTCTATCCTTCTTGCACGTGTTCCTATTTTGGGGCGCAACCCAGATCCCGTTCGGAGTCGGTAACTACGCTTCAAGCATTTTGGGGGGGAGCCACGGTCAGGATTACGTACCCCCTAGAGGACCTGGGGAAAACGAGGGCCCCGTCCCCCGCAAGCCTGGGACCCTCTCTGACCTGGCACCTCCGGGTGAGCCCATTCGACAGCAAGCGCATCTGAGAGTCCAAAACCGTCAGAAGTCCGTGGGCAACGAAAGGCATCCGACCCCCTGGCACCTCAAACCCATGCCAGAAAGCTCTCGCTCTCGGGCCGCCCCGCTCATGGCAGTGACCAGCACTGGAACCTCCGGATGGGCCCAGAAATAAGTCCCCAAGCCAGGGACCTGGAAAGGAGTTTTCAGGGCTTGGTTCACGTTGGAAGGGGAGCAAAAAATCAAGTTTTAGCAGTTCAGTGGGGATTTCAACCACTAAACCACAAGTGAGCAAACATGTAAAATGATTCGCAACAGCAACCGTGAGGGGCGACAATAGGTGACCAATTTTGGTTGAAAGATGGGTGTCCAACTTGTTCATGCCATAAAACCCCAGCTAAAGTGATTCCCGCCCATTCCATAGTCTACCTCTCCTACGCACACCTACGATATGGGGTGACTTTGTGCTTGGGGGCAAGAAGGCCTTCGGTCTCCCAGGTGAAGAGTTTCCAAAAATGGGCTCAGAATGGGTCTTGGAACCGATAGGCTCGAAATCCAAGGTTGAACTTGTGGACTTTTTTGCTTTCGTTCCACCACGAAACAAAATACAACAAACCAACACTGACGGCTGATCGGTGTGGGAGTGGGCCTAAATTGAGATGCATTGCAGGCTGGAACTTGCTCATCACAATGGCAAGGGTCCCATTGGAAAACCCTGGGTAGGCTCCTTTTGTCCTCCCCCAAACCAAGCAGACGCCTGGCGACAGTCGTTTGTGTTTCAAAAAAGTAGTGAAAGAGAAAGTCTCAAAGAAAAAAGAGAACACAACAAGTTCCCCCTGAATTGTTTGGGGCAGCGCCCTTTCAGCCCCCCCCCCCCTCACCCCACACTCGAGCAGGAAAAAAAACAAAGGCGAATTCCCCTTTCCAGGTCCACACGGTACATGCCCAGAAGAACCCCTTACCATCTGAATCAAGGGAGCATTCAAATGGTCTACCTCAAAGCCGGATTGTTTCAAGCGCTTACTGGGCAAACAATGGTATTTGCCCTTGAGCAATCAGCAACTGGCATTCAAACGGTCTACCCCAAAGCAGGTAAGCCGGATTTCCGCACTTGTTGCTGCGGGTGATAACCCGTACCCCTTGGGTAAATGACCCCAAAAGACTCGGTGACGTTCATGACCCTCCCCAAAAGAATTATACCCCTTACAAAGTGATAACCAGGGAAGCCAAAGGGTATGAACAAATGCACTTCCACCCTTGCAATGTGTATGACGAGAGGACTAAAAAGCCACCATTTCAAACGTGCATTTACACACGATTTGAAACGGCACCCTTGAAAAGGGATAAATGGGTGGCTCGTCTTCTCTTGAGTTGGTACCCCAATCTGCGGCTTTAAAGGGAATCCAACAGGAAAACCATGGAAAACCACTTGGGGGCCCCCCGAAAAAATGACAAATGACACATCCATACACAGAGTTGGAACCCTGTTTAAAGCTTGAAGCCAGGCCCAAAAAGGACGCACACATCCGCCAAAACCGCTGAGAGAACCTGCGTGCATTTTCCCCGCTGAGATGCTCCGCTGATGAACCTGGAAGCCAAACAACTCTCGCAGTTGGGGCGCCTCTGGGCGGGGTCTGGTGCAATCTTGGCAAGCTTGTCGTGCTCCCACCCAGACCACTACCCCCAAGGGAAAAATGGTACAACCGTATTTACACTGACAACAAAGGGCATATGCGCCATGTAGTTCTTGAGCCACGGACTACAAAAATGTTGCTTCTCCAAAAGGATATCGACTTTGCCCCGGTTTGCTGCAATCCAGCGCTTTGTTTTTCCATGTCCCTCCCAAATGGATCACAGACTGAATCGAATCGGCCTGGCGGTGTCGTCGCAAGACAGCCATGTCCAAGAGCAGGCTGTCCGTCAAGGAGACCCTGCGCAGGGTTCAACTAAAAAATATTGCTTAAGCATCACCCCGCCAACAGGAAGCTCACTTGAATTTGGAGAAACAACAGTTCGCCCGTCCTCTGACAAGTTAAGTTTGGCCCAACAAGTCAACAAGCACTTAACCTTAACCCCCCCCCAAAAAAAAAAAGGAAAAAGAACAACATCTACTCAATCCTGTCGCCCTTTCGAGCCAGTTTCGCGAGAGCCGAGCTTGCCTCGATTTCGCGCGGCGCTTCGCGGGCAAGTTGTGGTAGAACGCCCCAAGGCATCCGGCGCCGGCGATTTTTGTTTCGGTTTTCACCGGCGATGTCACTTCCTTCCGATCCAGTGCATTCGCCGGAAAAGGTGAAATTCCGAACTGTTGGGTTTACCACTCACATGGTCCAAACCCGAAAAGCGGTTAAAAGTCCCAAGAGTCCAAGAAGTGGTTAAACGCCCCAGACGGAACTGCAGGAGTGAGGGTAGGTCCGTTAAAAAGAAAGGCGCCGGGCCGATCTCCGAAAAAGAATCAAGAGAAAAGAAAAAAAACTACCCAACACCTCGGAGACGCAAAGAACTCTCCGTGCGGCCAACAAAAAAAAACCTCCCAGGGCCCCGAGAAGAAGAAGAAAAAATCGCCCCAAGGGTCTCGGGAAAAAAAGACTCGCCTTAAATGGGCCGAGGTGAAATCAGCGAGGTTGGATATGGCTCAAAGTCAGTTGGACCAAATCCTCCAGGTGCGACAGGTGTCCTTTTTGTTTCCTCCCATTGAACGCCTAGGAACTTGACTGACAAATGCCCCAACAAAATAGTGAAGCAGGGGCTGGAGATCTCCAAGCGGATTGGGTGTGTCTTCTTCATTGTTCTTGTTTGCTCTTTCTTTTTTCTCTTGTTTTTTTTTTGGGGGGGGGGGGGCAGCTATTCTGAGAGACCCACTTGCTAGTAGCCCATGAAACTGCCCCTTTGGAAGGTCCAAAAGGGAGGAGCAAAAATATTGGGGTCCCCGTCAAAGAAGCATTTCCAACTTTCAAAGCAGCTTTTCAAAAGGGAACCGGAGCTACATGGGTTCCCCATTTTTCAGACCCCCTTTGGGGTATCAAATCAAAAGCGCCACACCCAAAGCCCGACTTTGGGGCGACCAAAGGCGCCTTGGTGTCCTTGATTTCCCACAAACCATGTCTCTTCGGTCGAAAGTAGGAAGCGACTTCAAAAGGAAACCGCCAACATGACACCAACCATGTTGTCCCGAGGTTGCCAGATACCGAAATACCAGTTCAAGCAAACCGCCAAATGTCAGCTGCGTTCACGCGTAATCATTCAGCTATCAACATTTGATGGGGCCCACACCAAACATGCTTGGTAGACACAAATCCACAAGCAAATCATGTCCAATTAAAACTCACACAAATTCGGGACCACCGCTATTTCTCCTCTCCCCAAGAGTATCCCCCTTGAACTGGTACTTGGCTGATGAATTGCGGACTTCCAAGGAATTTCCCAACTTGAACTCATCACCGCAAAAAAGGACACTCAGTGAGAAAAACCGCACCGCCGACAATAAATCATGTTTGGCACCCCAAGGAAAAATTGGAGTCGGACGTCACACGGCGCTCCACATCCGGCACACCCTCAGAGGACATTCTCCCAGATTGCAGATACCCCAGTTGAAAACTTACTTCGTGGGTTGACATCCCCCCAAATTTCCATTTACAGCGGGAATGGGCGGGCTTTCGTCAACCCCGAGCCGCAGTCAGGCGTGTGGGGGAATCTCACAGAATGGGAGCGAACAAAATCCACCGGTGGATTTTGATCGAATGGAGGGAATCTGGATATCACTTTTTGGAAAGGCAGTCTGCAACCCCATGTCCCCCAAAAAACAAAACAAAAACTTGATGGGCATTCTGCAGGGTCTTTCCGTTGAAGAACCCAGATCCCAGTCACCCTAGATTTTGGTAGCGTGATTCCTTGTATGGCGGTTTAGTTTGGCGGTGCACCTTCCCCATTCTGGCTCCTCGAGCTGGGGCGCCATCCAAACAAGCAGGCAAGCATAAATGAAAGACAAAACAAACAAAACACAATTGGGCTCCTGTGGGTTGGTGAAAGTGAGCAGGTAGAGGAACCAGCCCGCTTCCGCGCAACACACCACCAGAAACATGCTCACCCGGCCCGCTGGCCTCAGGAAATCTGCTGGGCCTTTGAAAGGCCCGCACCGCTCGACGCCCATCTGGCGGAAAAAAGAACGCAAGCCATGCAAGATCAAAAGGACAGCCGCCCAGAAAGTCTTGGAGCAGAGAGTCCGCTGTGTGTTGCTTTTCGTACCGCACAACGAATTTGGGGGAAGGAAGTTGAAGGCTCTTTTCAGCCGCCGTACAGAAGAAAATCACACCAAAACCAACGAGCAGGGAAGATTCGGCGAAGCAAGATCAGAAAACAGCCAGCAAATCCGCCGCCCTCTCCATGGAAGCAATGGCTCGATGTTTCAACATAGGGCGCCCAGTTCCTGCTGAGAAGAAAGCCCTTTTTAAAGCAAAACCCAGAGAGTATCCCCAACAGCATTTCTCATTATGAATTGCATTCTCCCAACAATCGAAGGGGCCCAGAACCCGCCAATTGTCCACTTTCGTGATTGTTGAAAAGTTGGTAAGTACTTGGTAACCTAGGTAACCCACTTTGGAGTCCCCCTAAATGGGGTTGACCTTGTTATGAGGGGGTTATAGCCCAAGCGGCTGACCACTTCCTATCTCGGTCGAACATCCAAGTAAGGGATCTCCAAGTCATTTGAAAGCCAAAAGACGGGATGCGCTCGTCCAGATTTCGTGGAAGTTGTCCAGCAGTCTGGACCAAAACCAATTCCAACCATCGCGGGGGGTCAACGCAAACCACCTCTGGAGAATGGTCACGTCCTCGCACTTTCACCTTGTGAATCCCACGGAGGCCACAAGATCATCAATGACGTGAATCTTCAGCCGGCCATCTGCGAATCTTCATGGGCGGCCTGCTGGACATCAGGTCCAACCCTGTGGGTCTATCCGTTTTGTCTGGAATTTGGAGCCCCCCCCCCAAAAATGGATTCCCCGCCGTCCTTTTGGTGTCCCTTTAAAACCAAAAAGGGGTCCCCCCCCCCAAAAGAAAAGGTTGAGTCACCCATGTTGGACCTTCCAACTCTTAAAATTCATCGCCCAAGTTGGGTTCTGGCTTTGAACGAGTGTCCGCATTTGCAACCGGGTACGCAAACCACAAAGCCGCCTGCGGCTGACGCTGCATAGGCAAGCCGCCTTACCGATGAGGCCACTGGGCTGGCTGCTGTGAAGACTTTCTGCTTTTGGGAAACCAACGTGCAGCCATCTCCTCCAATTCGAGTCAAACCCCTTCGCGCTAAAACAGACACCCCCAACATAGGTCAACTGGGGGAAACAGTGATGGGGAATGGTTTCTGACTTCCACTTTCACCCAAATGCACGTCGCGCTGGCAAAACGGTGATGTTCAGTACGCCTCCTTCCGCACCCTATGTGAAAAGTACGCCTCCTTCCGCACCCTTCCGCACCCTCCACCCCGCAGTTCAGTTTGTCACTTTGCAGCACAATCTATTCGGCACACAGGGCCTTTTATGGGGCCGAAGAGTCAAACAAAAACGGCAATGCGCAAGGACTCGCGGAAATGCATGTGGCAAAGAAAGGACGGGGGTGGCGAAATCTGCGCGATGTCGCTTCGAAATGAAGCCATGCTTGAAACCGTGATTTTCCTTGGTACTTATGTTGGGGAATCAAGTCATTGCACCAGGTTAGTAAGTTGCACCGGCAACCGTTCGGTGGTACCCCACTGTTCCAACGTTTGTCAAGGGATAATCAGACACCTATTTCTGAATTGCAAATCCTGGACCATTGGAGAAACACTACTGCATCCAAATTTGGTTGAGCTTCAAGGGGTTCACCCTTCCCAAACTCACTTGCCCCGTAAACAAAAAACACCAGGCGAAGCTGTTGGAAGGTGAGCAGTTAGGCGGACTTTGAGCCTGGGACACCTCGAAATCAAAGCAGAATCCTCCAAACTTCTTCATTCGCGCGAGGGGCAGCTCAAGAGAAAGCCATGCAACTGGTGGTCCTTTACAGGAAATCCCCCGAGCCTCCCGGTTCAAACCCCCACGTATTCCCTAGCGATGTCGCAGCATCAAGCAAAGGGGGGGAGTCTCCTCGCGGCTGTTGTTGTTGTTGTTGTTGTTTTTTTGCTCGGCTTCCGGCTCGGCCCTCCTGGCCTCAGCTTCCGCAAAACGCGCTCAGCCGGCCCTCCACACTGTGGATGGTTGAAATCATTTCGCACCACCGGTTCTGAGAGACCCTGGTGTCTGATCATTCCCCTGCAAATACCAGCAAATGATGGTTTCCCATGGTATCAAAGTGGTGCAGGATTTTGTCCATCCACAGCAGTATGTCCCTGTGGTTTTGGGGGGGGTAATATCCGGGGGAAACAGCGGGTCTTGACCTCATTCCCTAGAGAAAGTGGGTTGACATAAAGAAACCCGCCCAAAACAAATCCGGGAAAATGCGGTAAGATTGGCATTGGGTGTGTCTGTTTTTGAGGGAACCCCCCCCCCTTTTGATGCGCTTTGAACGCTCCAATTCACCTCAAACCCCCCCCTTGCGCCGTGGATGGTAAGGCCTGGAAGGCCGTGGCTGCATCGCGACATGGCCCGCCGAAAGAGCAGCTGGGTTTCACAAGGAAAAGGACCTGACCCACAAAGGAAGAGGACCATAACTATAGGTCCGCCAGCAAAAAGGTCAGAAGAAGGGTACCCGATTTTTTTCGGTTTTGTCTATTTTAGTAGGGGAACCCTCCCCAAAAAAAGTGGGTAAAAGGGTACTGGGGGACCTAGAAGAGTAGTTGGGTCAAAATGACAAGTACGTTGCCCACAAATGGATGGACCATAAGGTACCACTGTGCTGTTGTTGTTTTTTGTTTTTTTTCTGCAGCTAAAGCCCCATTGGAACCTGACTGGATCGCCCCCCTGATAAAAATAAAGGCCGGGTGGATTCATAGTGGGGTCCCCTGAAATGTCCAAAATGCCAGACCGAATGTTGTCACCTTCCCTTGCCTCCGTGCCTCCGATGTTTAAGCTCCACATGAAATGAGATGATTAGGGAAATCCGCGAAAAAGACGTGTGATGTCCCAGTTTCCCCCTTTTTGTTACAATCCCCCAGCCAAAACAAAAAGGAGAACCCCAAACAATCCCAAAATCACGAGACAAAACAACTACAATGCACCAGGTGGTGTCGCTTCCCTACAACAAACACATGGTAAACAAAGCGAGTGTGGTTCCTTCCCTCCAGAGAAGAGATAAGCACGAGCTGTTGTCCCTTCCGAATCCAAAAAAGAGCTGATAAATCACCCCCCCCCCTAAAAAAAAGAAAGAGGACCAACAAAAAAACGGTTGTCCTTCACCCCACGATGGCCCCAGATTTAGTAAACCCCAGCTGATAAATAGTGGTGGCCCCTCCAAAGGTCGTCTGATTCCCCACTAGACCCAGGGACACCCTGTGCACACCAGTTTTGAATCTGTAAGTCTACATGGGTAGCCAAATACTACACCACAAGAGTTGTGCAGTCCAGCGTCCTGCTCTCAGAGAATGGAATCCGGAGTGCTTCCCGAATCTGAGGCTCGGGGGAGGAACTCCTTTCGCCGGGGATAGATCCGAGGCTCGGGGCATCTGTCTCTCCAATGTCTGGCGTCCATCTCGACGCGCCCGGCGCTTCCCCTGCGATCCAACCGAGGAAAAAAACCAAAAAAAAAACGAAAAAGGGCCGCCGGAGCCTCATTTGGCCACCGGCGTTTGGGTTCGGCTGAGCTGGTCCCCGGAGAATCCGAAGACCCTTGGAGAAAAAACGAGCTGTCTCATGACCGAAAAATGGGACTCCCTGAAGGTTCAGTCCATATGCGCAAAATATGCCCAGCGAAAGTGGGGGGGAAAAACGCGGGGGTCGTAGCTTGGATTTCCGTTAGACAAATCCAAACCACATGGGTCCCAGAGCGAAATTGCTCAAGTACCTAGGGTGAGTGGACTTGCTCAATCCTAGTCCCAGGCTACGAAACTCACCCCTAAGCAGCTTGGGGCTCGAAATCCCCTCCCCCCTCCCAGAAAAAGATGAAAACCCTATTTTACCAGGGTTTTCACCCGCGGCGCTTGAGCCCAGATTCTTCCACGCGGATTGATGGGTGCAACTCTGCCAAATGCGGATTCTCGGATCCCCCCAAGCAAAGTCAAGGGGCAATCCTGGGTTCACATTTAGGTATGCGTCCAAAGCAGAACTTTGGACCCCACACAATGGCGCGACGGCTTCCTTTTCCCTTCAAACCCAGGTGAACAACGGCTCCCTCGCAAAACACACTCCCATTGCAATCTTTGTTGCTTGTATGGACGCGAAGCCAACAAGAACGCGCCCAGCTCAAAGGGAAGCCAATGGATGCCATGCTGAAGGAGCACCCGGTGAAGGGGTGAACATGGCTCAATTGTTGATCCTTTGCTCTAGGCACCCCAAATCTCCCTTAGACCTGTCGGGTTGGTTGTCCCTTCGGTGGTTTGGGGGCCTGGCCTGGATTTGGACTTGACCAAACCACAGGGCTCCACCCGCCTCGAGGGAAGCGGATCAAGGGTTCTCAAAATATGGCGGTGGGTCAAAACCCCAGGAAACCCCTGGTGAACATCAAAATAGGTTGCAAATGGATGTTCATCCACCCCAAAATGGAGCCATAGGTTATGCCCCATGGCCATATGTCAAGAAACAAGTTCTGTAGACCCGCCCTCCAATGGAAGTTGAGGGGAGTTCCCCTGATCTGTTATCGGGACCCCGCATCAATAAACCCCTGGCTGATGAATGGGGGGGGGTGGTGTCCCGTTTTAGTGGTTGGGTGTTCCTCGCTGTTGGAGGACTACTAATGGACAAAATCCTCGGGATGGACACATGATTGGGACGGCAAAACCTTTTGATTCCCGGAGAAACCGCCTACCAACTGGTGCAAACAATTTATCCATCCGCAGTATTAGTAGGACAGGTTTATGAATCCGGGATGTCCCCTTTTTGTGGTTGGATTTAGACCACTTTGGAGGGAATACACCCCCCACCCTTTTAAAAGGACGGGAGTATGTCTGTTCAAATCCCTTTGGTTAAAATATGAACTGCGCTGGTTTCATTGTGCCGTCCATTGTGTCCATACCAAATGGGTGTGTACCCCCCCAATGGTGAGTTTCCCTGCTCCTTTCAAACCGGCCCCAAAAAGGGCTCCATCAAAAAACGACGCAAAGGGGTATGGGTCAAAATTAAACTACCGATCGGGCTTACCCCATGGATTTGGCCATTTCCGGAATTGTTTGAGCCGCAAGCATCATTGGTCTTCTGTCAACATGTCCTTGGACAATCCTTGGAACGGGCCCTCTCGTGCCTTTGGGCGCTCCACATGCGTGGCATGGCCTCGGAAAACCGGGGGGGAGGGTCATCCAAGACCGGGGGTGGGGTGGGAGGTACCCCTCCCCTTTGGGTTACTAAAAAGACTTGGTGTTCGGCGCCGGGCCCGGTCCATTTTGTGATATCCTCAAACTTACCCCAGCAAAGCGGAAGCTAGAAGTGATTTGGAGAACCCCTCTTGGGGCTCTGACAGTAGAAATTTTCGCACCTATCCTTTTTTTTCTTTCCTTTGGACATCAACCTCTATGGGCCGTTTGCTGGTTTTCAGCCTCACTGTCGGTCATGTCAAACATATGCCTGGACCCTCAAAGTTCCCTTAAAAATGGGTTTGACCCCCAAAATTATGGGGTGATATCCAATTTTTATGGGTAGTTTGAGGGTCCAGGTGGATGTCTCATCCACCTGAACTGAGAAAGGCTCGGACATGCCGGGCCTGGGCTAGATCAAGATTCAAGCGTGCGGAAAAACCAAAAAGACAAAAACAGAAGAAGAAGAAGAAGAAGAAGAAACCACACACAAAAACAAATAAGAAGAAAAGAAGAAGAAAAAACAACAAAACAAAACAAAAAAAAAACGCTCGCCCTCAGGTCTCGAACTCGGAGAAAGAAAGAAAGAAGAAGGCGACAGTCTCTCGAAGCCCGCTTCGGGCGCCGGAGGGAGAAAGAAAAAAAGAAAAACGAAGAAGACACCCTTGGGTCTCGGCCGAGTCGGAGCGATTTTTTCGACCCTCGCGAGATATCGCGCGGCACTTAGAGGAGGCCCATGTTGCTCGCTTCACTTCAGCTTCCCATTGGTGGTGTGGATTGGTGGTGGGTGGCTGGGATTTGAACCATTTCCTGGGTTCCTCTAGGGAGTAACTGGGAAGACCACCAATCCAAACCACGAATTATAGGGAGGCTGCGGTGGAACCTTTTCTTTGGTGACTTGGTGAACCGCGAGTGGGTGCCCATTTGCCCACAAGAACCGGGAAGTCCAAGCCAATGCAACCAGGTTGGAGATACCTGATCCGCCATTTTGGAGGAACCTGCAAAAAATACATTGGGACCAAAAATTGGGCCAACAAGAAAAACACGACCACTGCCGATTCTATTGGGACCAAAAATTGGAAGAAGAAGAAGAAGAAGAAAAACACGACCACTTCCAAACACTCGTCAGAGCTTCACCCCGGGTCCCTTCCATTCGACCGCCTTGGGCATGGGAGGTCCCCCCCCCCCCGTTCGGCCCTTCCGGGCCCGGGTGTTGGTTTTTCCAATCCGAGTTGGGGTCCGCAACGCCCTGGAAAAAGCAAGCAGCTTCCAGAAGCTAGCTTTTTTCAGGAAAATGTTCGGTTGGTATTTCATACCGAGCTCCGGTAGAAAATGTCAAAGGAAGCTGGTTATGACAGACAACGTGTGTGAAGATCATCTTAGCATCTTGAACATGGCTTGGTCTTTTCTCAGGGGAACCCTCAATATGGGTGATGTCCCTTGAACTTCCTTGAAACCAACCCTAAAAAGGGTACCCCAAAAGAGACACAAAGCCACCATGGGGGATTCTCAAAAGGTCCTTTACATGGATGACCCTTAGGGAAACCTCCCAAAAGATCAGTTCACCACATGGAAAAGGCTACCCAACTTTCTTTGGCGCCCATACTGATCTCAAAAACGAAATCACAAAAGTCCTTTGGCCGACGTTGCGCAAGAAGGCGTTCTTCTAGGGGAACCTCCCCCATTCTTTCCAGGGATCCTTCTTTCTAGAAACCTCCAGAAACCCGGGAAAGACGGCGATCGGTTTTCGCAACGAAAGAAGAATCAACCCCATCGTTCTTGTGAAAAGCCGATCGCTGTTGTGGGCGATGTAAAGAAGCCTGGAAAGAATGGACATGGAAACAACAATGCCTACCTGAATCCCCAGTTGCCCTCATTTTCCAGCTACTGCCAAATTATGGGCAAAGCGGCTGGAAGACAACTTGGTTGCTGTCGGCCCCCCTGCCAAAAGCTTAACTTTTTGGGGGTCTCATGGAAAACACCTTTCAGTTCCAAAAAAAGCTAAAGTCTAAAGATCCAACCCGATATCATGGGGGCTGGGGGGAGGGAGGGGGGGGGGGAGGGAGCCCAAATAAGCCCCAAATAAAGCCTCAGGTCCGCACGCTGCAAGCAGTGCAGCGCCGGGACCTTCTCCTCCTCCACCTGGCAGAACTTGGGAGCTCACGGGGAATCTCCAGGCGAGTTGTTTGGAGCCAAAAGCTGAAAACACCAGGGGAGTCACTCGCTCAAAACCCGGCATTCAAATGCTGGCAATCCCAGAACCATGCTTCAAGTAAGAAGGCGGAGATCCACAGCGGATTTCTGGGATTCACGGATTGCCATTGCTATCCTTCCATCTACCTGGGTTTTGAGGACGGTGGCTCATGTCTTTTTGTTTGAAGGCACGGCCTAAAAGCCGCGGGGAACCACCACACTGGGCGTCAAGCTCCTTTCGGCTCTCACGGGCGGCCGCTGCGCTTTTTGGCGCGCGCTGCGACGTGACTGGCTCAGCCGCCGGCTCGCTCGATGTGTTTGTCGCTACTCGACTTGTGCTGAGGCAAACTTTGGAATATGTGTCCACTGGAAGTATGTTCAGCCATTCTTTTGGAAACCCACCGAGTCATAATCAAAGCCCGGTATTAGAATTGTCATAATCCCAGAACCATGTATATAAAGAAATAAGAACCCTTACTAAACTTCATCTACCCGGGTTTTGATTGTGGCTCACCTGCCCCCGGCGGGTTGCTGATTTTCTGGAAAGAGGGCTCCCTCGAAACAATGGAAGAGGTTACCCCTCAAAAAATGTACAGCTTGCAATCATGATGACTCCTCGCTTTTCAAGATTGCCTACAGCGCCGAGGTCATAATGGCAGAGCGTGTCAGATTCCTACATCTCACCTCCGAGCAAATGGAACACCTCGCAAAGTCTGAACTGTCCAAGTCAGTTCCGGAACTGGTCCGCCGCAAGATGGCATGCCGAACTATCATAGCACGAGCATGATCGGCACCTACGATAAACACCATAGGTGTGGCTCGAAACTAAACAGGAGGGGCAGACCGCAGGTTTTGGTGCATGTTTCCACTTACCAGGGCAACCCATTTTGGAATTCCGGTTTTTTGAGCCACAGCCACATAGTACTAGGCAAAGTCTCCGCACCAATCTGGAGTGGACGATCCTTGGGCTTCGTGGCCGTGGATGGACGAAATTTCCATCTCGCAGCGTTCAGAAACCCTGGAATGCCAACGAACGCTACGGCATAGGTTTCATTCCCATGGTTTCGCTTCGTGCTGCAAAACTCCATTTTGTCCATCCAGCATCAGATTGACACAGGCACAGTCTGAACCAGATGCACCATGTCAAATAAACCAAAAAATCCACAGGCTCAAGGTCAAAAGGTTGGCTGGCTTCCCTGAGGGAACGGGCAGGGTTTCGGAGTCCATTGAGTCCACCAGCAGCGGCAAAGACGCAGCTTGGCCAAGTCACACCTCGCCGCACGGCCTCACGGCCTCACGCTCGGCCGGCTTCGGCCCGGTTTTCTTCCGTTGGCTTCTCGACCTTGGCTTCGTTTGGGTCGACCTCTTGGAACATCCGCGGCTTCGCGGGCTGAAGAACCCGGCCGTTCACGGTGCGTTGCTGGGCCAGCTGCTGCATCCGGCGCCATCTGGGTGGCTCCAGATTGAGCGCATGAAGGTCACGCCCCTCCATGGTTTCAATGGAGAAGTTGGAGCCGAAAGACTGCGGCAAACTAGGTCCTCCAAAAACTGCGCGAAACTGGGTTAGAATAAGGGTACCGTTTCTTTTTCTGTAGTGTATTCTAGTGGGGGAACCCTCCCAACCAAAAAAGGGGTGAGAAAGGGCACTACTGGAGGACCTAGAAAAACACAGCACCTGTCAGCCAAGTCGCCTGTTCGATCCTAAGCACGGAGAGGGCGACACAAGAAGGGACAAAGCGATGCTTTGGAGCTTGATACCATTCAAAAACTAAACTTGGCACGGCTCTCAGGTAGACCAACACATGTCCGATTACTCATATGTGGGTGCGTCTTTAGCTTTGACCCCTCAAACTGGTGTAAAAATAAATAAATAAATAAATAATGTGGCAAGACAGGGGGACCAACTCCAAGCAAAGACATTCGCCTACCCTAACATACAAAACTACAGCTTTTCCCCTCTAAACCCCCCCTCTAAACCCCCCCTCCACCCCCACTCCCCCCCACTCACCCCCACTCACCCCCACTCACCCCCCTAGGCCCCTCTCCCCCCCCTCCCTTAGGCCCCTCCCCTCCCCATCCCCGGCTCGGATCCACGGAAAAACCTCCGCCAGCCGCCCTGCGCCAGGCGCCAAGGCCAGAAGCTCAAGAAGCTCTCCGTCCACTTGTCTCCGTCCGGAGTTGGTGGTATCCCCGTCTTGGTGGGTCTTTAAAGGGAAGGCCAAAAGGAAAACCGCCATTCGCGCGATTCATGGTTCTTACTAAGTGTCTTATGCTTTCTATTGTCTGTGGTTACTTTGCTTTAGTATTCATCATCATCGTCATCGTCGTCATCATCATGATCATCATCATCATCATCAGTAGCAGAAGTAGAAGTAGAAGTAGAAGTAGAAGTAGAAGTAGAAGTAGAAGTAGTAGTAGTAGTAGTAGTAGTAGTAGTAGTAGTAGTAGTAGTAGTAGTAGTAGCAGTAGCAGTAGCAGTAGCAGTAGCAGTAGCAGTAGCAGTAGTAGTAGTAGTAGTAGTAGTAGTAGTAGTAGTAGTAGTAGTAGGTAGTCGTCGTAGTAGTACTGTTGTTTTGTGTTTTTTGTTGGGGGAGGGGGGCGAAAAATTACAAAATTAATATAGGGCAGAATACTTAGAAAACATGTGCATCCACTTCGCCGCAGGCTCCTGGGATTGGTGGCTTGTGCGCGGTGTTCATCAGGGTTCATCCGTCCCTGGTGCGAAGCAGATTCTGTCCAGACGGAACTGCTTGGGGTCCGATTCCCGTTTCTGCTCAAGCATCGCTTCCTTCAAAAACCAGCCCCCGATGCCTGCCAGGAATCTGAAACCGTCTACGAATGCAGGTTTCCTAAACAACCATTTCCTGTGAATAGACCTGGTTTCACAATGGATCAGTGTGGGACACCACAACTTGCAATTACTTCGGAAGACCAGCATTTGTAAAATGGTTTCAGGTAGCCTCCCTTTCACTTACATAGCACCTGTGGGAGGGTACCCAGAAGATCCGTTTCCTCTTGTAATAAGGACCCCCGAACGTCAGGTGCCATGGCAACTAGGTGCTCCAGTCGAGAGGTTATAACAAAGATCCTTGCACTATACACCTGAACATTGCAACTTGTAAATGGTGGTGTCCAATATTTTGGTCTTGAAAAAGCCACTGACATGTTTCAAATGGATGGGCAAAGGAGCCCTGAATAAGGCACCAACTTTTTTCTGTAGTCTATTTTGGTAGGGTCCCGAACCCTCCTGAAAAAAACAAACGGTACAAGGGCACTACTGGCGGACAGGCGGAACCACTCCAAACCCGGAGGGGCCGGCAAAGGGCGAGCTTGCCGCTAGCAGCGGTACGGCCCAGAGGAGCACATGCGCGCCTGACCGGGAGTGGTTTCGATCCATCCATCCTGATTCAACACAGCAGGGGACACTTCCCCATTGTTTCCAGTCCGAATCTTTCCAAGAAAACCATCAGAAATTCAGGGGAAACAGCGATCGGTTTTTGAAAAGAAGGATGCTTGGAAAGAATGGACAAGGAATTAACCCCAGAGCAGCTCCCGAGTTAGATTTCACCCGCAACAAAAGCATCGCTCCAGAAGGACACGGCGCTGCTGCGGGCCTCTTTTTTGAAGTTGGTACCCCTTTTGGTGGTTTTCAAGGGACACCACAAGGAACCCCGAAACTTCGCCACGTTGCGGGTCCGAATCCTCAAAAGAGACGAGCCCTTGCTTGAAACCAAGGAACACATCCTCAGCATGAAGCAGGCAAGAGGAAACCATCCATGGACCTAGGGGGACCTAGGGGCAAACTCTCAGAAAGGTTACCTATGGTAGTTTCGCGTTGCATTTTGCCGGGTCCTTGGAATCCAACCTGAAGACCCTCAAAAGTCCAATTTAAAGAAGGGTAATGGCAACCAAAAATTATGGTTGGTGAGTTCCCTTTGTCGTGGGTGGTTTGAGGGTCCAGGTAGCCAGTTTCTTTGGCCGAAACGAAGTACTGCGACTCTTTGAGCAACCTTTGGGTGTGTCTTTAGAATAAGACCAAGGTCCCCATATTCGGAGAAATCATGCCTTGGACGAGGACGGCTGCCAAAGCAGCCGAAGGCTTTGTCTCCCAATTCAGATTCAAGCCTTGGGGCTGTTCAAGCCTTGCTGAAACCATGGCCTAAGCCACCAAAATAAGTTGGAACAACATCCTGTCGCTTTCAAAAACCGATGCCTGGTGTATTTACGGCCGCCGTATGGATGCGATTGCCCCACGCTGATGCCTTGTCGAACCCCTAGTTTGGCGAATTAAGCATCAACGGCTCACTTACAGAAAGCCACTCGTCAACGAGCCTTTGAATTCCCCAGCTTGCGTGGAAAGCTCCTGCAAAGCCGCCGGCCAGTCAGGGCGGCCCAGGAAAGTTTTTTGTTGTTTCCGGTTCGGTCGGACTTCCGCTGCCATGCTGGGCTCTTGGATGTACTGTAGGAGTTGGTTGTGGGAGTACCGCTTCAGATTCTTGTAGAGACCACAGTTGACCCAAGGTTTGATGGTCATGCTTACTTGACCAAGATGGCCCATAGGCTACAAATATGGGTTGATTCCTTTTCTTGGCCCTGGGGTACACCAAAAGTCAGATCTTCTGAGTCTGTTTCATGATAGTTTAGTCGGCCCTTAATCATACATACACATATATGGTACCCCCCATGGACCCTGGTTTGGTGCATTTGTTGTTATGCCTTTTTTGGCTTCTTGGATTTTACCATCCCCAAGAGGCAGTAAAACCAGGGTCCATGCAAGATGCATATGTTTTATGATATGTTTGGAGGCTACCCCAGCAACACGGAACGGATGTGTCCAACCCTCCCATATGTCCACGTGAATCTCGCTGTTTTTTTGTAGGGAATGAGGGAAGGTCCCCTAATCATGAGCCATCCCTTCCTTTAGGATTCATGGATGCCCAAACCCGCCTCTTGCCATGAAGCCGGGCATGGTTTCGAATGCACGTGGGAGTTGCCGCTTTGTAGGTGCTCGTCACCTTGCTTAACTTTGCGGTGGCTATCGTTTTGGTGGTTCTTTTTTGCTTGGTTGGATGCAGTTGTGGGTGTTTTCAGAACACTTCTGGCGGGATGCGCGGAATGATCTTCGGATTCCCGCCAGGTGGGTGGTTGGCTCTTCTCAGCTGATTTGGCGGGTCCGCTTCAGCGCATCCGAACCGCAGACACGGAGTCGGGAAAGAGCCACACGCTTGGGGTTGAGCTGTGGCTGAGCCAGGCCGACGAAGCGGCGCGTGGATGTCGTGGCAGCACCTTTTTTGTTGTGCACGGCCCCCTTGAAACCCTCAGACAGGTGGGTCATGTTGAATTCGGATCCAAGAAGGACCCATCCTATTCATTGGGCAGTGGGGGAAGACATCCCTCAAAAGGTCTGATTCCCCCCCAAAAAAAAGAAATAAAAACGCAAAGACACTTGCATATGCATGAACAGGGGCTTGCTACTTCTGGGTTGACCTTCGGGATCCCCTGATATGGTGGGCTGGACACCCCATGTGTGGGGTCACCCAAGGCGATTCCCAAGAGCCCCTTTTCCTCGGAACTCCCACGTAGGAAATGGATTCGGCCACACATGTTCTGCGGTTACGAGGCAACCTCCCCCCCCTCAAGTACGAGGCAACCAACGAAAAGAAAAAAACCGAAACTCCCATCCCCCCCCCCCAAAAAAAAAAAAAGAAAGAAAGAAACAAAGAAAGAAAGAAAGAAAGGGTCACCCCCCCAAATTTTTTTATATATATATATATATAAAGAAAAAACAATAAATGCACAAGTTGCCCACGGTCGCCTTCGACCTCCAGGTCATCGAAAGGCGTACTTGTTCGGCTGGATCGAACACTTCTCACTTCCACGCGCAAGTCTTTGTTTAAAGTTCCCTCCATCAAGACATTTGTCCACTGGTAGATTCCCTTTGAAACCCGGAGGGGCAAATCAGAAATCCTGAAGCAGATGTTGGCTCGCTTCCGTGAAGCTGGCCAAGCACAGGTCCCAGAACTGTCTGTTTTGCAACCTGGGCTTCCTAAGTTTCAAAGTTCGAAACAACTCCATGAAGTGAGAAGAAAAAAAAGCCAGAAACAAATATAGCCCTGTTGAAATTTGCCAGACGAACATTCACAAATTGAATCCATGAACTTCATTCTAGTTAACGGCTAGTCATTTCAACTCATGGTCAATTGAGTCTGGCCATGTTTTCTGGGGATACCCATAGGGAAAACCACCCAAATGGATCGGATGCCATCCTTTTGGCTTGCCGAAGTTCAGATACTAGGTCGTACAGCAGAGAGCTTAGAATAAGGGTACCCGATTTTTTCTGCTGTCTCTTTTAGTAGGCGTCCCCCAAGAAAGAAACGGTAAAAGGGTACTGGGGGACCTATGGAGTTGGCTCCCAGGAACCCCAGGGCAAGGACCTGTTTCAAGACCCCAAAGGGGTAGGGCTGGTTTCCTTTTACCCCCAGAGGGTCTGACCTGAACAGTGGAGGGGGGGATTGTGAGAAACTGCATGGCTGTACACCGCCAGTAAAACGAGCCCACGTTGTACATGATGGTTTCAAGGCAAACCAACCGGCAATCTCTGGACAAATTCGTCTCACCTAGAAGGGGTCACTACAAATCCTGATGAAAAAGACCTTCAGAGGTTGAGGTCCTCCGTGGATCCCACGCAACCCATAAAAACGGCTAGTCACCAACCCTAATTTTGGGCCTATACGCCATTTCGTTGGAATTCTGATAGCTCCAGATTTCTTTGCCCCGAGCCAACCTCCAGCTTTTGGCCCCGATCCGCCTTTGTCGGCGAAGCGACGGAGCTGGGGCCGCGGCCCCTGCTGCACCAACATGGCACAGCGCCGACACCTGGGCGCAAGGCGTCCCAGGTAGGCGGGGCCCAGGTGACCACGGGTTTGGGGGTTTATCAGGCATACTCCAAACCCGGGAATAAAATGGTGGTAGTCCCGGAAAATGATGCTTCAAGAACAACCTTTATCTACCGGGTTTTGAATGTGACAAAGGGTTTGGGGGGGAGGGGGGTGTTGGGGTAGGCGACCAATGGCTAGGTGATAGGTGGTCGTTTTCTTTTCTGGAAGGCCGGATTTGGGACTCCCCAACATCTGCATGGATGGATGGATGGATGGATGGATGGATGGATGGATGGATGGATGGATGGATGGATGGATGGATGGATGGATGGGGATGGCTGGATGGATGGCTGGCTGGCTGGATGGCTGGATGGCTGGCTGGATGGATGGATGAATGGATGGATGGCTGGATGGATGGATGGATGGCTGGCTGGATGGCTTGCTGGCTGGCTGGCTGGATGGATGTATGGATGGTTGGTTGGGTTGGACGGTTGGACGGTTGGACGGTTGGACGGTTGGACGGTTGGACGGTTGGACGGTTGGACGGTTGGACGGTTGGACGGTTGGGCGGTTGACGGTTGGACGGTTGGACGGTTGGACGGTTGGACGGTTGGATGGATGCATGGATGGATGGCTGGATGGCTGGCTGGATGGATGGATGGACGGACGGATGGAGGGAGGGATGGATGGCTGGCTGGCTGGATGGATGGATGGACGGAGGGAGGGATGGCGGGATGGATGGATGGATGGCTGGATGGCTGGATGGCTGGATATGTCTTTCTATGGGTAGCCTTGAGGCAGTTCCAAAGGGAAGCTTCGGAGAAGACCGAAGCCATTTTGGGTTCTACGTCCCCAATGTGTTTCCCGGCTCCATGGCCACGCTTTGAGACCCCCACCCCCAAAAACTCGAAGCTTTGCCTGCAACACAAAACTTCTGGGTTCAACTCATGTTGAAGTGGTTTTCAAAACTCGCGGGTGTGCCACAAAAAAGGCTCCAACTCAAACTTTTGGTTTTGGTTCATGGTTTTTTCTTTACTCTAAAACAAACGCCAACCGAAAACACGAACACAAAAACTCAGTTGCCAAAGATTGGTTGGTTGGTTGGTTGGTTGGTGTGTGGCCAGCACTTGTTAGTGAGGCCAGGCCCGCGCTTCCCCCCCGGCCGAAGCTTGGGGTTCAAGCCGGCCGGAAAAATAAACGCAGCCAAGGCACAAGCCGTACCCAAGGCCGGCGCAACTAAGACAGGGGCAGAGGGTGGAAACTGGGGGGCCGGAAACTGGGGGGCCTGAGCATGAGTAACAAAGAAAACGCAGGATCAGAAGCATGCAAGGCACCCCAGAACAGGCCCGGTAATATGTGAGACCTTCCCGAGCTCAGGCCAAGGCAATGGCAGGCTCGCCTGCGACGACGGTCAGAACCATCCCCCCTTCCCGACGCAGATTCTCGATACAGAGGCGAAAGCCAACTGAAAGGCCAGGCCGAGAGCCGAAAGCACCATCACAGGCGGCTAGGGCGGAGACTGTGACAGGGTCGGATCTTCGTTGCAGGAAGCGGTACAGCCACCGCTTGATCCGACGGTTGCTGAGCACAGGCGGCTGAGCCACGCCATGACCGGCTCCTGGATGGAGCTAACTAACCACCGACTCCATGTGCGCACTCAGGGCTGCCTGCAAAGGAGGATGAACTGGACGGAGAGGTGAGGCAGCAACTGCAGACAACCAAGAGAACGCACAGTCAGGGCAGAGCTGAACGACGTGAGCCGCGGACGGCAGGTACGCTGCATGAGCACCACAGTTCCAACGACAGTAAGGCCGGAAGTGGATACAGTGGTTGCAGCTACGACACACAGCATCCCCAAGCCCGTGGCACCATGAGCAAGGGAGAGGCTCGGGCGGGGCCGGAGCCAGCCGCGCCCGCCCGCACGTGGAGCACAGATCACTGAAGATTGGGGCCTCCACTCCTGGGAGGACCCTTGGGCAAGCGCAGGCCCTCGGACGTCTTTCTTGGATGCCTTTGCGTCTTTTCCGGCCGCGCTGGACTATGCCATGTACAGCGATGGAAGCGTGTCGGGCTCGAGTCAGTGCTCCTTCAGCTCGCAGGCTCGGGCCTTTGGCCTCCCCCCCAACTACTGGCAATCCTGCCCAGTGGTGACTCAGGCGGTTGCTTGCCGTATGCCCCCCTGCTATGGTCGGGAGTCATCGTCCACACTGCTGAGCTAATGGGGATGATTTCTGCGCTGCGCCATGCTGAGCCGGGGCATTGGAACCTATTTGTCGCTGACCGAAGTGCTCTTTTCTCATTTCTTCGTGCTGCCTCCCCTCGCGACGTGGATGCCTCCCTCCTTCGCTCAGCTCATGCCCCACTGGCCTGTCGCGTGTTCTGGTTACTGGACCGGCTCCGCCGTGGTTGGACGGGCTTTTTTTTCTGGTCGCACTCCAGGATGGCGAATGCATCAGACTTCCTTCCCTGACCAGTGGAACGTGCGGCGGCAACATGAGGGCCATCTCGCATGGTTTAGCCAGATCCCTTTTTGCCAATATGGGCTGGTCGGGGTGGACGTGAAAAGCCACCAGTCCGGCGTCCCAGTCCCCATGGACCTCATTGTGCTTGGAAATGAGGCGCAGGACCGCGCGTGCGCAGCCGCCAAAAGCCAGCCCCTTCCTGACTGCGTGCGTCTCAGTTGCCAAAGAAAAGGTTGACCTTTTGGCATGACCAAAAAAGGGGCGCAACACCCAACGTGCGGAAACCGAAAGGTGAAAAGATCCATTCACATCTTCCATTTCCTTGAGCCCCGAAAAAAAGGAGAAAATATGTCCAGTAGTGAAATCGATTCCCTTTAAAACCAAGATATGAAGAAAAAAAACAGAGAATGGAGGATTCGCGGGAACTAACGAAGAAGAGACCGACATCAGCTCAGATGCCCAGTGGCCACGGGAAGAAACACATCGGCATCCTTTTTGGTTGGTTCACTTTAACAGGGACTCCTTCCCAAAACAAAGCAAGAGTTGGAAAAAAGGGGGGCGGAGTCCCTATATATATATATATATACAGCCTAGTTTTACTGCACCATATCTATATATATATATATACATATCAACAGCACCCCTGGCACATCCCAGACTTTTTCTGCCATGGCGAGTGTCTGCTCCCCGCTCCCCGCGCCGCAGGGCCTTGGCAGCCGGGTGCAGCCGAAGGGATCCACCGGCCGCACCACCACTAGGCCATCCACCTCGCGGCTCCGAGGTTGCGACTCCTGAAATGGCTCGTTTCGGAGGTAAAAAGCCACGTGGCCTCCTTTTGGTGCTGCTTTAAACCCAGGGCAGCGGGTATCCTCAAAACAAGACACACTCATATGTGTGTCTGCCTTTTGGGGGAACCGCGATTGGTTGATTTGAGAAGGAAACCAAACGAAAACCAACCACCTACAGTGGGGGTTTCCAAATTTTGAGACAAACCCAGCGCGGACCCCGCCCGCACAAAAAAAAGAAGAAGATGGAATCCGCTGACTCCAGAAAGGATGGCGACCAAATCGAGGAGATGCATTTGCAGGACCAGGAATCGATTCCTCCCACAATCATAGCTAAAAGATAATAATTCTTGGCTCTTAGGGAAACAAGTAATTTCGCCCAGGGTTCATATCCCATTCTAAAAATTCAAGGGCCCTCAAATTCGCTAAACCACCTGTTCGGGGCTTTTGCAATCGTGGTTGACATCCCCAACTCGTGCACGTCTGTTTTTCGTGCCACGTTCACCTTGGTTTGAATCCACATCCTCCGCATCCTCCACATCATCGGCATCACCTGCATCACCTGCATCCCCTATATCCTTGTTATCCCCACTTCCTTCTGTGCATCCGTGACTCTCGTGCATCCCCTGCATTCCCCTTCCCCTCCTACATCCCCACCCTCTGCATCCTCTGCATTATCTGCATCGACTGCATCACCCCTGCATCCTTCAATGTGTTCTTCAGCCCAGCGACCCGGGTACCTGAGTTGGATCCCGCATTTTCTGCACTAATCCGCCCTACGGTCCAATGACCAATTTGTCAGGGTCCTTCAAACTCCCCCGTTGTCTCCCCTTGTCTAAGAAAGCGGAAGGGGAAACTCTGCAGGACCCCCCCTTGTCTGGATTTGGTGCTTTACTAGGCTAACTTCCTATAGCAATTTCCTGTAGCCGGTGTCTATGACATTGAACAGTCAGTCCCGAAACATGCTTTCTTCTTCCGGCCGATGCACGCCTATCGGCTCAACCACCCGAGGGAGACGATGGGGAAAACGAGACAGAATGAGACCCCGCAGGCTTTGCCATATTTCCGGACTTGTAAACCGGCCTTACCACAAAGTGATGCTTCCATGTTAGTGGGAGGAAGGGTACCCTTCTCCAAGAATCATGGAAGTGGGCAGAAGCAGTTCCCCACAAAGAATGTAGTCTTCCAAATCCTCCTGTTGGCGTCCACAACTAGGTCCTCGAGTCGAGAGGTTAGAATAAGGATACCCTTTTTTTCTGCAGCCTATTTTAGTAGGGGAACCCTCCCTCAAAAAAAGGAGTAAAAGGGCACTACTAGGGGACCTAGACAATTGTTGGAGGGAGGGTAAATCACCAAACAAGGTGACACATGACATTCACGTCACCCCGCATAAGCAAAAAACGTTGACATGGGGCATAATGTTGAAATCACTGCAAAATGATATCTATGGAAACCCATGCAAAAACGAACTCTCGGGGAAATACAAGGATGCAAACGCCTGGGGGTCTCTCCTAATGTGTTTGCGTCGAAAGAAATAGCTCGGGTTCGTTCTTCTTTTTTCCCGGGCCCTACAACTAGTGCTGCCTCGAAAGGAATCCCCAACTCAAGGCAAAACAAACAAACAAACAAACAAACAAACAAACAAACAAACAAACAAACAAACAAACAAACAAACAAACAAACACACAAACAAACAAACAAACAAACAAACAAGCAAACAAACAAGCAAACAAACAAAAGCAAGCTTGTTTTTGCAGCACCCCACCCTTCCCCCCCCCAAACCAAAAAAGAAAGAAGCCGCCGAACCCAAAAAAGAAGCGAGACATCTCGCAAACAGAGATGAGGCGAACTTGCGGCCTACGATAAGGCAGCTCCGAGGCAGCTCCGAAAGTCAGGGGTAGCTGGATGTCCAGATCCAAAGTTGATGGATCTAGCTGGTGGAAACACGCGGAACGAGAAAGCCCGCTGTGGAGGCTCCCAACAGACTTTTATAGCCGGAAAGTTGGGTCCTCCAAAAAGACTGAGACTTCCCCAGTCGGATCTCTGAAGTTGGGTGGGTTTTGTCGGAGGTGGGGTGCATTGAGGTCCCAAACCTACCCCGGGTCCGAATCTTTGCACTGTGGGTGTCCATTTTGTCCAAACCCATGCGCTTTCGTGGCGGGGTTGAAAAACTAGGTCCTCCAGTAGAGAGGTTAGAATAAGGGTGCCCATTTGTCTGCAGTCTATTTTAGTAGGGGAACCCTCCCCCAAAAATTGGGCAAAAGGGCACTACTGGGGGACCTAGAAAAACAGCAACATGAAAACCGGAACGCCCCTCATTCACGTGGTCCCTAAAAACAGGAACATACCCAAAATAAGCTGCAATGGTCTCCCGGGTTACGCGTCTTGGTTTGCCCAGCTTGCATGTGCAACCTACGAAAGTACGTAGGTGAAATAACCATGGTAGGCCAAACTAACTGATCAAAAGGACACCTACTGTAGATGGACGAAGTCCTGCACCACTTTGAAACCATGGTTGAACCCATTTGTTGCTGGTATTTGCAAGGGGAAAATGCTAGCTTCCAGGAACCGTTGCTGAGGTGCGAAATGGATCTCGATTTCAACCATCCACCGCACTATGGCTCCCCCCGCAAACATGTTGACATCGGTCGCAAGGTCGAGAAATGGCAGTGGCTCAAAATTAAGAGCTATAGGGTTACGCAAGCTTTGGTCCATGTTTTTCCAGTTCCCAGGGCAACCCAGTTTGGAATTCCGGTTTTTTGAGCCATACCCAACTAGATTCCCAAGTTGACTGGCCAAAACAAGTCTGAACTTTTTATTTACCACTAAAATGGTCTTTCCAAAAGGTCTAAAGTCCATCAACTCAGGAAGTGAGCCAAACGGCTCCGACTTCGCAAGCCAAGCCCCTCGCCGCCACGGGCTCCGCCCACGCCGCATAGATGGCCCCCACTTTCCTGGGCCCCGCGGTCGGTTTTCGCAATGACTTCGTCGGAATCAAAACCCAAAGCTTCGCCCAAATGCGTTTTTTTTTGGTTAAATGAAAACGGTCTACCCCAGAAAGAAAAAGGGGGTCAGATTCATTCCCCTGAGCTGGTATGAAAATGGCAGAAAATCCCAGAACCAGGCAAAGAAGTGAAAAAGATGCGGAGATCCGCACCCATTTGTGGCTGGATTGCCCCTTACTACCCTCCAATTGCCCGGGTTTTGATTGTGACTCACCTGAAGAGGAGAGTCAAGCAAGTACCCGGACCCCGAAAAATTGTGGAAATCCCAGAAATGTTCGGGAGACTGTGCCCAAGCTGTGACTTGTGCCAAAGCGCGGATAACTACTCGAGCCTTGTGCAAGAATAGAAGCGAATCCAACAGGCAGGACATTTTTTGGGGCAAGCAACAACCAATATCCAAAGGCTACGATTCTAGAAAGAGTCAAAACTAGTACCCCTAAACCACCAAGCTGAAAATGGGGAAGGGGGAGTTGTTTCCCTACTGTGGATGGACGAAATCCTGCACCACGTTGATGCCATGGAAAACCAGTATTTGCTTGTATTTACAGGGGAATGATCATTCCAGGGTCTCTTAGGTGGTGCAGGATTTCGTCCATCCACAGTATTGTCCAGCATGCTACGGGATAAGGTACCCCGGTTTGGGACTCAGTGGGGAGGGGGTTACCCCAGCATGGGCTTCGGGTCCCTTTTGGCGCCCCTTGAAACCAAGGATACCAAGATACAAAGGCTACCCTCCTTGCAGCACCGCACATTGGTCTGTGACAATTTCCTTCAGCTGGGTTTCCTCTTCCCGTGGCTTCCGGATTCGCTCCAACTCGATGGGTTTCGGGCCTTCAAACTTGACCTGGCTTTGAGACCGGGTCCCAACGAGCGGGGTGTCTACTGGAGGGGTTGGGTCTTCCATTGAAAGAGCCAGGAGCCTCTGGGAGTGAGAAAAGTGCTCGCTTTTGTTTTGGACGGACACCCCATTCTTCGGCGTACACCCCAAAAAAGGAAAAGAGAAACACAGGACGCGCGAGTAACTGATCAAAGGTCCCTTACATACTGTGGATGGTTGCGAAATCCATTTCGCACCACCTAAGAGACCCTGGAGTGATCATTCCCCTGCAAATACCAGCAAATAATGGTGGCCCATGGATCAAAGTGGCGCAGGATTTTGACCATCCACAGTAGGACCATTGAGGGAAGCACTAAAAAAATGTGTCCCGCTACATGGGAACAGCTACCCATAATCAAAACTAGGGGCGGAATATTGAGCAACGCCCATCTGGAAAACGACGAAATCCTCCGAGGCGCTTGTCTATGCCCTTGGACTGTAGATGCAGCACGGCCCCAACAGCCTCAGAATCCGCGCTCATAGAGTACCGCATCGACAGGAATCCGCTCCCATGTGGGTGCGGTTGTCAAAAGTTTGGGAACCCCAAAAGAACTTGCCCTGGTACATGGAAACATGGACTTGTGGTCCCTTGAGGCAAAATGTTGACCCATACACATGTCAACGTTCCTAAAAGAGCCTATCTCAATAGAGGTTGGACTTGTGACCCGTCCGCTTGCGGCCCATCCACCTCAGACCCTGGATCTCTCGGGCGGCGATTTTTCTATGTCTTTGTGGGTTAAATGGAAACCTAAAAACCAAAAAGGACGGCTAGGAACCGTCAAGGTTTATGGTTTGTTGTTGGGTTAGTGGGAGAAAGCCCATTTTCCCAAAAGGTCTTAACTGTTTGCGGGAAGCCACAGCCTTCCCCCGAAAGTTGAAGGCTCAAGAAAACGACCCAGGTGAAATCAAGCCTCAAAATCCCGCATATTCCTCAAAACAAGTTCAGACGCCACAAGATACAACCAACCAACCAACCAACCAACCAACCAACCAACCAACCAACCAACCAACTAGCCAAACCGGAAGATCAGCCTAGCTAAAAAACTTGCAGGGATCACAAAAAAAACACCTCCATCCAAAGTTGCAGGCATCAAAAAACCAAAGTCGCTCAAAGATTCCGCTGTCCAAGGGTGAGGGACGTTTGGGTGTCTTTTTTGGAGTTGGCACCCCTTCTTTTGGCTTTAAAGGGAAACTAAGAGGAAACACACAACACGCCGATGGTTTTTAGGCTGGGTTTTGGAGCCTTCTACACGTGCTATACAACCTCCATACTGTGGATGGTTGCGAAGTCCGATCCAACCATGAAACCATGGTTGAAACCATAACGTTTGTTGGCATCGAATCATTCCGTTGGGTTTCTGAACGGTGGTACGAACTGGATTTGGCCACCATCCACTGTAGGTGGCAACCATGGTGTCCCCAGTTACATTTGCCGTGGTTACAACCTACAAACCTGACATTCCCGACCCAACTGCTGTTTCACTGCTCATCAGAATGGCATGGCATGGCTCTGTTCCAAATTTCTGGGGGGCTCCCCTCTCTCTCTCTCTCTCTAAACTTTCTTGAAAATCCCAGCTTAAAACATATGTGTATATACTAGGCTGGAATTAGGACCCCAGCAAACAATTATCTTTTTGCCTGGTTAGTGAAAACCCAAGGGACCCCAAAAAAGCAAAAAAGAAAAGAAAAGGGGGAGCTCAAAGCAGGGATCCTTACATTATACACCTGAACATTGCAACTTGTAAATGGTGGCTTACAATCTTTATTTTGGTGTTGAAAAAGCCATGTTTCAAATGGGCAAGCAAAATGGAGATCTTTTGAGGAGCCCTGCAAAAATCGGGTAACCCCAAATGGGTTGCCCTGGGACTAAAATTCTGCGCTCCAATTCCTGGTGGTTGGCTCTTGACCCAATACCCTGGCATGAAAAAAAAGAGAAGAAGAAAAGCCGCCGGATCCACAGGTCACGGGTCCACACCCCTTGTTCGGCCACAAAACCAAAAACATATGTATAGATACATATATACATATACATATATACATATACATATACATACACATATATACATATATTATACATATAGAAAAAGGGAGGAAAAAAAGAAGAAAAAGAAAGGAACAAAAACGCCGGGCTCTGAGGCCCGCGGCGCCTGCTCGTGCCTCGACGGAGAACACCAGGGCCTAACTCCCCACGGCTTCCGAGGGGCCCGCTGAGTCGCTGGGCGGGGCCAAAAAAAAAAGGTTTCATAGAAACCAGCTAGAGGGTAAGGTAATCTACAGGAAACTGGGCCAAATGCCCACCAAAATCAGGGTCCTGTAAAACTTCCTAGGTGGTTTCTTAGAAGGTCTAAACACCACCTTTACAAAGAAAAAAGAATCACCACCATGGCTTCACAGTCTGGTTGATCACTCGGGGATTCTCACAAAAACCACTTGTGATATAAGGGAATCTTGGGGCGGTGGATCGCAGAGGAAGTTTATCCCTTCTGTGACACTCTTGGGAATCTCGGGGAGGTTCTCCAACCACTTGGGTGATACTGTGGATGGTTGCAAAATCCATTTCGCACCAAGTTGTTACCATGGGAAACCATTAGTTGCCGGTATTTACAGGGGAATGATCATTCCCAAAATCTCTTGGGTGGTGCAGGATTTCGTCCATCCACAGTATGAGGGAATCTTGGGGTGGTGGATCAACAGAGGAAGTAAGCTCGAAGTTTTTTCTCCAACCACTAGTGATACTGTTGGGGAATCTCCCCCCAAAAAAGAAGGCAGCCCCCAAAAAAACCACTACACAAGGGAATCTCCCCACTGTGATCCAGGTGTTTCCAGCTCGGGCTTTTTCTCCAACCACTTTGGGACGCCCATGAAACGTATCACAGATTCGTGGATACCATTGCCCTGCTTCACTTGGTATGCGAACCCGATTCGCGAATCCCCACCGGCTCTAAGGCCTGCGCGCACAGCGCGTAGCCCCAATACTTCATGGGGCCTGCCTTGCGTTGCTTCCAAGGGGAATAAACAGGAGGAACGTTGTCCAGTGAAGCCGATCCCCGTTCAAGCCAAGGGAAGAAATAGCACGAACAAGATATCAGTTCAGCAAACGGAAGGTTTGGCGTGAATCGATCGGTTGGAAAAAGATGGGTCTGCCTTTTTTTGAGGGGGCCACCATAACAAGTGGTGGCCCTTTGGTTTCCCTTGAAAGCCACCAAACGCGCACCCTAAACACACGCCCAGTTGGGATTGGGGTCTCATCTATTCCAATTTTGTGGTTTTTGTACCCCTCCTTGTGCCTTTCAAACAAGGACTGGGTGGTTTGCTTCCCCATACCACTTTGCGGGAACGCTGGCACAACTATCTTGATCCGGTGCAAGTTAGAGTCAGGCGGGGGAGTCACACCCCGAGATGAGTTAGAGTAGGCCTTGTTCACCCACAGTTGCCATCCGCCCTCCTGTACTTTTTGGCACAATTCAAGTACACCCACCAAAACAAGGCCATTTTCAACAAAACACACTTCCAAATCCATTTCTTACTCTCATCACCCACCCATGACAAAACTCTCATACTCATTCAAAACAACATTCAGAACCACATACCATTTCACACCCCACACCTCACAATTGTCAATCCGCCTGCCAGCATCCACTCACCAAAACACAAATCACCCGATTTATCCCTCCTTCTACCCAATCATGAAAATAACCCATGCCTCCACCAATTCTCCCCAAGCTCTAACAGACTACACTGAAACCCCAAATTTCCTGATACCATTGTCAACCCTAAATGAAAGAAAGCCACCTTTCTCGCCCAAACACCCCAATACGTCGGGCAACATGTGGGCGGGAACAACAAGGGGAACTTGTTCTACTTGGGATCCTTGTTTTGGTTGATTAGTTTGCCCATGATCCAGTGCTGATGCTTCTGTGACTTTCGTGTCGTTTCTTGTGTCCAAACGTGAAGTATTTGCCACAACCACATAAATGTCTTTCAGTTTTATATAACATATTTAATCTTTTGGGAACGTCTTCGACCTTCTCCTTTTCATTTATTTGGATGCAACTGCCGATATACTCGCTGTTGGAAACGTACATATTCATTTACGTCATCATATCTTTCTTTGCAAGTCTTACCTGCAACAATTATGCGATACAATTGCCACGCCTAATATGTCTACCTTCTTGTCTTTCTAATTCTGCTGTATTGTTACATGAGTGTTATTCAATCAATTCGATTTAACAATTCTCCACTCCAAACTCATCAAAGAAAAACACACACGAGTGTTATCTCCCTTGCCCTGCAGATACTCTTTATACTGGCTCCTATGTCTCTCAAGCCTCTTTTCAAACTTTCGATTGTGCTACAATATAGCACTTGGTATCTCCCACATCTGTAACTTTGTAGATCTTCCCATTTCATACCGATTTATACCTCTATATACCCGTGTCGCTATTTCTTTAAAACGAAACTTTGTTACTGAAGCACCGACTACAAGAAGCGCAAAAAGCCACCAGATTATCTTGTGTGTGTGGGTAGATAGTTACATAACCTCTGGCACGTCAGATTAGAATTTATATTGCCAGAATCCATTGGTAAAACAAAACCACATGCACGGTTGGCACACTTGCCATTGACATTGTACTTCAACCGTTCAGCATCCACACAAGTTTCTTCTGGGATCACAAATGTTTATTCCGATATTGTTCTTTGTATGCTAACACCATTCTTTCAAAGTAATTGTGAATACACCTCTCGTTGAACTATTCATATAGACCACTACTGTATTTGTAAAACTTGACCCTGTTTAAATCCCTTGCTCTAGTAATTGCGGTCCATAAAGACTCACGAGAAATCAAAGGATGATTCCAATCAAAAATGGTGACATCGTCATCTATGGAACAACCCTCACCGGAATGACAAGTGTAACAGAAAGCGAAGATGAAATGACTTCTCAGAATACCAACGTGAAGTGTGATCTCTTCCCGTGTCTTGATGTTGGCAGTTGTGATCCAAGCATCGGAAGTATCAATAATTTCATACCTCACATTTACATTGATTTATGTGGTTGTTTTCTGATACTCCCTGCAGTTCATGATCTCGTCAACCTCAAACTCGTTCTGTTTACCTTGGCGTTTCCCGATGTATTTTGAAACTTCCTTGCATGTGTTGTTCAAATATGCGATGCTACTCTCCGTTCCTGTTATGTCATCAGTATATTCAAAATACTTGTCGACCACATCCTGCAATGCCACATGTTGTTCAAAGATGTCATCAACAATGTGTTTGAGTCTGTCCTTGTCCTCCTGAGATTGTACTCTCTTCCAGAAACAAATGGGGCAAAATGCTGTCAATACATTCATTCATATACATTCATCATCATGGCTTGAGTGGCATACGGTGGGTGTTGAGGAACTGTCCTTTGAACTTTGACAATCTAAAAAGGGAATTTAATACAATAATGAAAACATCTAACAAATTCAAATTTCTTAACTTTGGCATCAATTTGAGACAGTACCCACAAATATAAAACCATAGTATAATTACAACTTGTAAGATCTTATATGTTGTAAATAAAATATTCTCGATTAGACACTTCTCCCTGAAAAGGTATTCAAAGAAATAGTGCTTTTATAGATTGAGTAAAGTATGCGCTTCACTAATAATCTACCATTGAAAATTAGATTGAACATTATGTCATATAACTGTTATGATGTACATCCTTACAGGTATAATGATATTCTCAAACGCCATTTCCAACTTGGGAAAGAGTGAAAAGAAACCCGTTCTGGGCAATGAGTTTGACTGAAGCATTGGACGTCACCGAATCAGATTATGAAATATACATAGAATCAAAAGCATTCTATGATTAGTCTTACATATATGATATTGAAAATACATTTAAACAGCTCTGGTTCATTGAAAATATTGATGACAGAAGGGAAGTCTTGAGAATTGGCCATTATCATGCCATGAGAGGACTCTTAAGTCTTAGCAATGATGCCATTCAGGACAGAGACAGAATGGCATATCATATACTAAGCACGGAAGACTTCTATGACAAGGACGAAGAATTTAGTGATAATGAAAGCGTTGCCAGTTATAATTGAGATGAGCGATTGAATTTCTTATCCATGCAATAATTACAACATATAAGATCTTATATGTTTATAATTTCCCTGTATAAGCCGTGGTGGTGACTCTCTACCTAAGCCTTGTCCCTCCACAATACTCCAAATGCATTGTACTGTGATTGTTGACATGATTCGAGTGAGCCCTTAGGATTTCCTTTTTCCATTGGTTAACCACTTCTAGCGAAATGATAATTGGTTGAGCAATAGGGTTGTTTTGGTGGGCGTATTTGACTTGTGCCAAAACACTATAGGGGGGACCCCGGATTGATAAACCGGAGTTTATGAATATGGGGGGTGTTCCCCTCCAAAAGTGATAAATGCCCACTAAAAACCAGGAACGCCCCCAAATTAAATTAGGGGGGACCCTATGACTGGATGGCAAAATGCCGATCAGGCCACCTCTAGCGATGACCCAGATCAATTCACCTGGGGTTGGTGTGAATCAACCCGGTGGATGGTTTGGGCTGTGCCCCACGTAACGTGTCCCGGTAAAAATTTGTTGAAATCCCATTTTCCGAATCGGCCAGAACTTTTTTGAATCGTGCAAGCTTCTTAACGTCAGCTTGTTTCCGGGCCTGCGCGCCCTGAGCAAAACTGTTCGCCTCGCGGATGCCTTGAACCCAAAAAAGCCGCGGGACCCACGTCGGAGCGCCGTGACAGCGGAGACAAAGTGGCCGCCCCGTGCATTCTGCGACGCATGGAAAACGTGCCGACCCCAGTGGATCCCCGGCCTAATTTCAAAATGTGGTTCTTCCTATGTGGGAACCCCCTTGGTTACCAGCATTTACCAGGTAAACGGAACCACTGGGGGCGTTCAAGAACAGGTCAGGTCTGCTAGATAGGTTTATCAGGGTTCCCTATCATTTCCCCTTTAGACATCACGCCATCCAAAGGAAACTCACTTCAAAATCAAAAAACCACCGCACAGGTCGGGAATCCGATCCTAAACCCCGGATTCAGCAGAACCCCCGGATGATTTTGATTGGGGGGGTGTCCGATTCCTTTTAGTGGTTGGATTCAGAAAACACTTTTAGAGGGAACACCCCTAAGAATTCATGGGACGGTTTCTACTTAGATCCTGGACGCAACATGGCAGAAGCTGCGTCGAGTCTACGTGGATCCTGGGTGCCTGGCTCTCTTTTTGGAGAACGGCCCCCATAAAGGCGCCATGGAAAGCAAACGCACCCACCCTGACTTTGCGAGTCCAGTCAAGTCCCGCCTTCTGCCGCCGCTTGTCAACACCAAACAACCCCCAACCCGCAGCTCGAAAAATGGGTCTGAGGTGGTTCCCCAATGAAAAAGACGTGTTATCTCCTTCTTGTTGGGGCGGGGTGGGGCACTCGTTTTGGCCAAATCGCAGCCAATCGCCCGCTTTTGATCAAACTCATTCCGCGGCGACCGTGTGCTCCGCGGCTGCGGCATCATCTCACCGCCGTTTTGACGCCAGAAGGTGCCTGGTAGATGACCGCCGAACCCCATCGAGTGTGGGTTTGGGCCCGGTTTGGGCCATTTTCCCCGTGGCAAAACTGTGGATGGAGGAAGTCCATTTCGCACCACCTAAGAAACCATGGTTTCTGAGAGATCCTCTTGCAAATACCAGCCAAACAATAGTTTATCATGGAATTTTCTAGGGGTGCCTTCAAAGTGCCTTCCCCATTCTTTCCAGGGATCCTTCTTTCTAGAACACCACCAAAAACCGTGGGGAAATGGCTGGTTTGGAAAAGAACGATGACTGAAAAGAATGGACTTGGAATCAAGCCTAGACTTCTCCCCTGGCAATGTTACCCCCGGATTCACAAACCCGTCCTACTCATAGGGTGGGTCCCGGCCCCTCCAAAAGTGATTTTTCCGAACCGTGAACCAGGGACCTTCTTAAGGAGCCGGCTTGATCATCCGGGGCTCCAGGGTTCTGCTCATGCCGCTTCTTATGCCTAAGAGTTCCCCCAAAACTTGCCTTGAACAGATGATGTCCACCCAAGAAGGCAAGGACCCCCTCCCCTGCCCTTCCTCCCTCCCCTCCTCCCCCCCTTGTCTCTCCTCCCCTTCTCCCCTTTCCGCTGCGAGTTCTCTAACCCGTGTGATTGAGATTATGGTTGGTACAGGGGGAACCCTGGACTCACCTGCTATTCTCATCTTTGCATAGCTCGACGCCCGAGCATGTTGAACCACCAAACTCTGACAACCAGGGAACCAAACAGACAAGCCACTGAAGGTAACCTAGCTAGACAGACCTGCTTTTTCCCCAGGAGGACAGGCACGAGTCCCCTCGTTTTGCTTGAGATTTGGACTAACCCCAAACATAGAGAAACCAGGATATCTGGACCCGACCACGTGCGGGCTCTTTGTTTTGAGGCTCGGTACCCCGTTGCTGGTGGGTGTAACGGGCAACTAAGAGGAAAACAGAGTCCACTTTGGGGTTCCCTCAAAAAACACGACACGCCCATGTAGTAGCTCGTGCGTTTTTTGCTGGTTGCACACGGCTCAGATGGTTAAGGCAGAGCGCTTTTTGCCACGCACAAAAGAAACCTGCCTGGATCGCCAAGTTGCTGCATTATTCCAGGCAAACAGTCGTAGTTGCTGAGAAAAAGCAGCAACTGGCGATCCAGGTTTGCTCAATTTTGAAGTTTCTGGTGCAAATAGTTTCACCAGCCAATGTTGGGAAATTTCCTTTCACTTTTTCGTCATTTTCTATTGCCCAAGCATAATTTGAGCATCTGTCTGGGATTTGGCCGTCGTGATGGACAAATCATTCGCACTGATGGATTCTTCGCCTTTGAGATGAATCACCAATTTGCCAACAGGGGCCAAACCCATCCCCGTGGATTCTGTTCAGCAGTAGGCTCACCCCGATGTCGGGCCCTTCCAAACTCAATTTGGGCGTGTGAAAATCGTTGGATATGGACTCCACAAAAATGAGTTCGTGCATGTGTGGCCAGACGTAGGGGAAGAGGACCAGGAGTAAGCAGTAAACTTGGTGTCCTTGCTCCAGCACTTGCTTGAGACAAAACTTGAAGATGATGGTGGATCCATGCCGGATCCCCTGTGATGGAGGTTACCAGGTGGATGTAGTCCCTACTCCCACGCACTATGCCCTGCTCCTGAATGTTTGGCAGCGCGGCCAGTTGACTTCATTCCGCTGGGTCGAGGCAAGGTGATTTGCTCAAAGACCAAGTCCGGATCGATCTGTCCACGAGTGGAACGGACAAAAAGCTCCTGGTTTTCCTTCTTCACCTCCAAGCGCGTGTTCGCTTTGCCCAGTGGTTCCATTTGGCTGGTGAAGGCAGAGAACCAAGGGACCCCAATAGAAAAACCGAGAAGAAAACGACGAAGGAGTCCCTTGGAATGGAGGACGCCTGGGTTTCATACTGGCAGACTACCCAGAAAGGCCCCATGATTCAGGGATTGAGGGACTTGGGTGTTCAGAGGGGATGAAACCCAGGGCTTGGTCCAGGTTGCAACATGCCTGACGTTGGTTTTTATCGCACTCAGGTGGCGGCTCGTCCGGTTCTTGTTCGGGTACCACCCCCAAGAACAAAGCAACGGTGGTCCTCTTGGCTTCCCTGTAAAACCACGAAACGCGGACCCCCCCCCAAAAAAAAAGACACAACCACACACACACACACACCCACACACACAACCACACACACACACACAAAATTAAAAAAGAGCCACCAAAACACACACTTCCCTGAATAAAAACCAAAAATCCCTTTGCTCCCTCCTCTCCCGTGGTCCTTTGGCTGAAAATCCTTGCCACCGACGCGGCCGCGCGCGTCGCGTCCGGGCGCCCCGGCCACGTGCTCGTCCTCGGAGTCCTTGAGGCGCAGGGCCAGCTCCTGCGAAGGGCCGAAGCGAGGCGGAGTTGGTCCAAGAAATTTTGGGGAGGGCGGGGGGTAGAGGGGGTGGTGAGGCTGGAAAACAGAGGGGGTAAGGCTGGGGGGCAGAGGTTTTTTTTTTTTTGGGGGGGGGCAAGGCTAGAGTTTTTTTGTTTTCCAAGTTCACCACTTCCAGCCTGCCTCCCACCCCAACAATGCCAACATCTTGAGGCCGGGGGGGAGGGGGGTGCTTTTGGGGGGAGGGGGGGGCGGGGGCTTTGGGGCGTTTGGGGTGTTGTTTGGAGGTTTAACAAGGACAAAACGGGTGTTTGGTACCCACCCGCAAGCAAAACAACGACCCGGCCGTTCTTTGATTTTGCATGCACCAAGCCTTGACTAAAAAGGGAATGGTTGTGCCCTGAAAAACCCTCCAATCATGGAAGTGCACTGTTGCACCCATCGTAACTGGGGTAACTGGGGGTACTCCCCTCTAACCAGGCTTAGAACCCACATACAAAGCTGTTCGAGCACCCAGACAGAGGGGTTCCCCAAAAGGAAAGTAGTTTTGCAAGACCCTCTGATCGTCAGCTTCTATGGAGATCAGAGTCAAGAACCATTTTGAGGGGTACCATCAGATCCCGATGACATAATGGTCATAAGCCAACTACCCCAGTTTCCCCAGGCCAATAACCTTGGTTATGACCTACTTACTAAGTGGGTGGAACGTCCAAGTACTGATAACTTGGATTGACTGGGATTGCTGGTAGCGGGAACCTCAGACTAATAAACCCATCCTACTTGGGTGTAACGCACCTTGAAGTGATCTGGAGTCTCACTTAAAGGGGATACTGCCCTAGTAATCATCCAGGAATACAGCTTAACAAGGGTTCCCATTATCCTACTGCGGACAGACGCAACCGTCCACAGTATTGCCCGGGGCCTTCCAAAAAAAAACGCCCAGCCCTTGAAGAGCCACGGGTGAACGCCCAAGAGAGGATTGCTCCGAAATCACTAAGAACGACGTCCGGGATGGAGCGGCACGAACCTCACGGCTCGAACGTGTGCTGCGAACGCAGGGCAGTTTTACACACTGCTTTGCCAAGCTCTTGCTTTTGGCAGCAAGAAACTCATCACAGAACTTGCTTTTTTGAGGTGCAGCAAAAATGCAAAATTGGGGCATTTCAGAGACCGGTTTGCTCTTTCGGCCAGCATGGAATACCCCTTCATACAAATATGGCTGCAGGAGCACTCTTTAAGTCCCCGTTTTCGCCCAGAAGGGATTCGATCCAATCGGAAACACCTGATTTGGTCGGGGGATGGCACCAAAAGCAAATCATATGGACTTGTCCAAACGATGAGATCTAAATTCTCCCAAAAAACCGGCAATGCATTCCACCCAACAAGTCCACAACGGCTGTGCACCATGTTTAGTTGCTAGGGTAATTATTTGGGTCAGTGTTTTTTTCTTGGGTACCCTTTCTTGAAACTCTTTAAAGGGAGTAAGAGGAACACAGAATCCATTTTTGGAGCGTCCCCTTGAGACAAACCCATGTTTGTTTGCCTCCGCAAAAGAATGAAATGGGCTGGGGTGGACCCTCGCGCCCCTTTGAAACCCATGGGTTTCCGCCCTTCCGTCACCAAACTCGCTAGAAAAACCAAATCTTGGCAGTCTTGCTTGGAGTTGGTACTCATTCTTTGCGGCTTTCCAGAGGGAAATTCGATTGAACACCAACATTCTGGGGCTCTCCAACAAAAACACACACCCCAACGCCTTTTGGTTTTCTTCCAGGGCTAGGGATTGCAATCAACCCTTCAACCCATCTAAGTTTCAGGTCATTTTGCGTACATTTGGGCAATGTGTTGCAACAGGGTTCCTTACATTATACACCTGAACAGTGCAACTTGTAAATGGTGGTTCCTGTATTTTGGTGTTGAAAAAGCCAGCCATGTTTCAAATGGGCAAGCAAAACGGAGATCTTTTAAGGAGCCCTGTGCAACCAATCTTGTGACCAGGGACCCCGGATTAATACCTGGGGTTCTTCATCAGAACTGATCAGGGCTGTGGGAAATGACCACTTCTGTTATACAACAAAAAGGGCTTCCCAAAGACTAACACCCCATATACAGGGGGAGATTCCCTTGTATCACAGAAGCGGGAATAAACCCCTTGATTCCACAACCCTGGAACTGATTCACTGGGATTCATGAGCGAAGTCCTGTGGACGGGCGAAGTCCTGCACCAGCTAAGAAACCCAACGGACTGATTCGATGCCCCGACGTAAATACCATACAACAACGCTTTCAACCATGATTTCAAAGTGATGAGAGATGGATTTTGTCCATCCAGAGTAGGGATCAAGCAATGGAACCTAGTTTTTCATTTGGGAGGTCCAGGTCTAAGAAGGACGAAACACACCATGACACCCTGCGAACAAGCATTGTCCTTCTGTCCAAACTTGCTACCATTTTGCCTGCCCACCCCCTCTAAGCTCCTCTTCCATGCCGGAGACCATCTCTTGCAGCACAGTCTGGCGATGGGCGGCTCTTCTCTTTTTTGGAGTTGGTGCCTCTTGTTGGATGGGTTTTGAAGGGAAACCCAAAAAGGAAGCACGCCCTCTATTGGGCATTCCCTTATTTTTCCGTCTCTTTTTTTTTGAAGACACGCCCCAATCAAAGCAAAGGAAGGGTCCCTCCTGGGCAGGTGGGTGAGTCAAAACTCCGCGGACGCTCTCGAGATGGGCTCTCAGCTGTGGCTCGAAGCGACGGACGGCGTCGTGCGGATGAAAGCAAAAACACTTCGGATATGGGTATGACTTTTAATAAGCTTGGTCGCTGTTGACCCCCCTGCAAAAAGTTTAACTTTTTGGTCTTTAATGGAAAACCTCTTGATTTCTAAAAAGAAAAAAAAGGAAGAAAAAAACGGGTAACCCCAAAATGGGTTGCCCTGGTAAGTGGAAACATGGACCAAAACCTGCGGTGTGCCCCTCCTGTTTAATTTTGAGCCACACCCATATGGGTATTAATTTTATCAAGGCGCCCTTTGGAGGACATCATTTCGGTGGGGATTCATGTCCACCACTCACTTTTGAGGTGGTTACCGATTAAAAGTCATGGCCATGTCATCGCCATGTGAACCACAGGTCACCTAGAAGCAGATTGCTTCGAAAGCCAAGAGCTGCTCTTTTTCAGCAGGCGCCTCATCAGAGGCGTTGTTGTTTTGTTTACAGTGGTTGGTTTGTTTTGTTAAAACAACCAACAAGCAGTAAAGATGTTATTCATAACACGCGTGATAACCACAACAACAGAAGATGATGACTTCCCGGACGTTTCCTGATATATATATATATATATATGTTTGTTTGTTGGTTTATATATATATTATTTGTATGTTTTTATTCAAAAAAAAAAAGAAGAAAAATAAAGAAGAAAAACAAAGAAGAAAAAACGCGGCCGAAACTTGGAGCCTTTCATGATCCATAATAACTCTAAAGGCAACCTCTGAGCCGTCGATCTGCCCAACTTCGCAGGGTCTATTCAGCTCAAATCGCTTGGACGCCACCTCGACTCGACTCGGAAACCTGCCTCGAAGTTGTAGCTATCGCCCACAGGGCTCCAGAGGTCATAGAGAACCAGAAACGTCAGCGTCAAGGCCTGCGGATATTTTTTCGGTTCGGAGTCAAGTCTTCCATGAACCCATTCTCCCATTTGGGTGTGGCTCAAAATTAACCAGGAGGGGCAGACCGCAGGTTTTGGCCCATGTTCCCACTTACCAGGGCAACCCATTTTGGTATCGGTTTTTTGGAGCCACAGCCATTTGTTCGAACCTGGGATTTGGACCCTACGAATATAAAAAAGCGTGCTTTTGGTGTCCCTTTAAACCTTTCTCAAGAAGGATAGCCGCAAGAAAAAGACACACCCATATGTCCCTTGGAAGAAATCAACATGTCCAGTAACCTTGAAAACCAACAGGGGAAAACAGGGAAGGTGAATGGGTCCTTTGAAGGAGTTCTGCGAGCTACTCTGCTTTGGCACAAGATTGGTATACCTCTAAGAGGAAACCTTGGAGCTAGGCCATGCATTTTCCCACCAGGAAATGCAACTAGGTCCTCCAGTAGAGAGGTTGGAATAAGGGTACCCTTTTTTCTGTAGTCGATTTTAGTAGGAGAACCCTCCCCCCAAAAAGGGGTGAGAAAGGGCATTACCGGGGGACCTAGGCAAAAAGCACTTCCCTGGTTCCATTCGTTTCGTCAATGCTGCTGTTAGAAGTCATCCACTACCCTGACCTTTTGCCCATTTCCTCAAGAGCTGCCAGATGTCCAACCAAAAGTACCACCACATAACACCTTCAAAATGAGCTTTCCGGAAGAATTCGGATGGGGTGTCAGGTTGGTTTGGGGGTGGGTATGGGTTGGTGTTGGGTAGGTTTAGGGTTGGTTTAGAGTTGGTTTAGAGTTGGTTTAGAGTTGGTTTGGGGTTGGCTTAGAGTTGGTTCGGGTGGGTTTAGAGTTCAGTTGCGGGTTGTTTTAGCTCACCCCGCCTCTCACGACGCGGAGCATTTGGCATATCATCTTTATCCGTTTCGGCCTGGATGATTTTGGGATGGGATGGGGTGGCACGCACGGGCCACAAGTTTCGCAGATGCCTTCGGCTTTCTGGGTGTGCCCAGACACACCTTCCCTGAGCACGCAGGCAGAATGGACTTATATCATATATTATATTATATTATCTTATATTATATTCTATTATATTCTGTTATATGGCAGTGGCTCAAATAGATGTACCAAAATGGCCCCCTTGGTAAATGGAGCCAAAGACTAAAACCTGCGTAACCTTAGCTCTTGAATTTTGAGCCACTCCCATATTACATTATCCTGAGGGAATCCCCGAGCGGTGGCAATACTTGTACTAGGTCCTCCAGTAGACAGGTTAGAATAATGGTACCAACCTTTTGTCAGGACGTCTAGTTTAGTAGGGGAACCCTCCCCCAAAAAAGCTGGTAAAAGGGCACTACTGGGGGACCTAGTGCAGTAGCAATGGCGGTGCACCACGCAGGCTTGAACATTCCTTCGCGTTTGTGGCGTGAACAAAAGTTCTAGGGCGGGGTTAGAGTTGGCATAGGGTTGGTTAAGAGTTATCTTGGCTGGTGCTCAGTAGGGAATGAGAATTGGAATCGCTCCTATAAACCATCTACGGAGTTTCCTTTAAGCCGTTCATTTGGCTGTAGCTCAAAAGCATGTACTAAAATGGCACCTTGGTAAGTGGAACCGAAGACTAAAACCTGCGGTCTGCCCTGGCTCTCAAATTTTGAGCCTAGCTTCACCCCTATAAATCATGCCCTAGGGAGTGTCATTTAAGTTGGTCCTCCAGTAGAGAGGTTAGAAAAAGGGTACCCTTTTTTCTGTAGTCTATTTTAGTAGGGGAACCCTAAAAGGGCACCTAGCTGGGGGACCGAGTATTAAGTTGGGCTCCCCAAACGGTTCATTCCATTTCCTCCTTCCCTACCAGGCGATCTCCGGCGTGCTCTTACATGCCGGCACCCGACCTCCCGAGCTGGGGCCAAGACGCTGGCCATAAGCCCAAAGAGGATGGCCTGAGAGAGGAAAAGATGGGGTTTCAGGGGTACCGTCCATGTCCATTCTTTAAAGGAATAATAATAATAATAATAACGCTCCAGGAAACCAGGGCTCCTTCTTTCCAAAAGAAATCCAGAAAAACCCATGGGAAAATGACTTGCTTTGATGCGAACAGCGGAGAAACATTTCCATTTCCAGGGATCCTTCCTTCTTTACCTGAAAGGAATCGCATGGGAAACAGTTGGAGATGGGGGCGGTTATTGGCTCACATGCCCAGAGGATTTCCGTGGGGGAAAAAAAAAAGACGCCCTTTTTTGGTGGGTTGAGTGGAATTGGCATCGGAACCCTTCCCAAAAAACAGTTGCAAAAGGGGCGGAATCCACTGCGCAACTGGGTTCCAGGGATCCTTCCTTCTACAAAACCTAGAAGGGGTACACTCGTACTGTGGATGCTTGCGACATCCATGTCGCAGAGTTGAAACTCAAAAAGTTGGTTGGCATTTTATGGCGGACATCGAATCAGAAACCATGGGTTTCTTAGGTCGTGTCTGAAACGGACATCGTCCATCCACGGTATCAGCTTCAGATTGGACTTTCATTCCTTGGACTGGTGACTTGCATTTGGGTTTGGATTGGCCCAATCGACACGAGAGAAAACCACAACAGAACAAACCTCTCACACCATCCAAACCAGCAAGCCTTACAATGTGCCAGCCCAGGGCCCCGCCGTAGCTTAAAACTTGAAAACGCGAGCCACGAGATTGGACTGGTGTCTTGCAGGGACTCCGGCCGACAAGGAAATGTTGACCAGAAGCCCGAAGCCTGGTCTTGCTGGTGCTCAGTAGGGAATGAGGGAATGAACCCAGGGGTCCCCTTAAAGGAAACTACAAGGGAAGGATTATAGGGGTCATTCCCTCATTCCCTATTTCCTCATTCCCTGCTGAGCACCAGCAAGTGATTCTTCAGCATCTTGGTGCACTTCTTCAGGTGTAATGCGGCCCGCTACACACGCTGGCTCCTGCCTTCCTCTCGCCATCTGTATCACCCTTCTTCTCGCTGGAACAGTCAACGCAAATGACCGCGTTGCCGCCGTCTTGAGCATCTACATCAGGGGTCCCTTTTGTTCGCCAAAAATCATCACCCCTAGCAAGGGAAACCCTTAGATGGGCCAAAAGCCGATGTTTACAACCACCAAACAGGGGCTCATAGGGAACCCTGACCCTTAAACGGGTCACCATAGATCACATGGAGAAACATATCCAGGGCGCGCCCACGCAGGAGCGACAAACCATAGTCAACTTGTTGTCAAGTGGGTGTGCCTCTTTTATGGCGACCCCGCAAAATCGATCTCGATTGTCCCTTTGGTTTCCTGTTAAAACAAAGTCCTCGTTGATCAATAGTGGGTGCGCCCCCATTGTTTCAGCGAATCCAGCTTTCACTTTTTGGGGAAGCTTGGGGAAACTTCCCCCAAAGAAGGTGATCCCCCGAAAAAGAGGTCCCTGCTATCAGCTAACTCAATTGCTGGAACGAATCTAGGACGCTTCCACCTTTGCTTGAGGAATTCAACAAAAAGAGGTTCCTCTAAGACACTACTATCAACTAACCCAATTGTTTGGTGGTTTGTTTTGTTTGGACGTTGGGCATTTTTCTCATTTGCTTTCAAAAGGCACCGGGCTTCAAATCCCCAAAGCAATTCAGGGGCACTTGGGTCTGTCTTGAGCTTCTGATGTTGATGAAGAGGAGTTGGATTTGGGTGTCTCGTTTCTTGAGAGTACATCCTGGGTTTCCATCACGGGCAAAGGTTCCTTCTGTGCTGGTGTCATTCGTTTCCACTGGCTCCACGATCAAAACCATGGACACAGCTCCGTTCACAAACGAGTCTCGATGCAAAACATGCCATGCATACTCGGCAAATCAAGAGAAGGAACCCCAAAAGGCTGGCCAGGGGGCCCGTCGAATGCTTCTATACAACAATTCGTGGCCTTGTTGGAGAGCCCAACCAGCCTGGAAGAACAAGATGTGCCCAGGCAAAGTCGCGATGGACGTGTCCTGGAGAAGTGAGCTAGGAGAAACCTCTGCAAATCACTTTTAAGGGATGTCCTTACAAAATGCCTCAGCACATAAGCTTTATCACACGGGGGGAGGGTTTGTTCCTCCCCCCCGGGGTACACAAAACGGTGCGTGGCAATGTGTGTGTGTTTTACATGGGTTTTTCTCAAAATAAGGTTGCTGTTGGGTTCCAAAAAGCATGCCCAATAAAGACACCCCAACATATCTACTTGACCCATCTTTCATGGAAACCTCTGGGGTGTCCTGCTAAAAACCCATCAACATTGAGTGAGCGGCTGGTCACCTGAGAGTGAAATCTGGGTTGGTCCGACCACTAGCAAAAGGGTGCACCTGGACCCTCAAACTACTGATTCTGCCCATAATTTTGAGGCCGCATCCCGTGTTTGAGGGTTGTTTGAGGATCCAAGTACACCCTGTTTCTGGTCGGAAATTGCATTTTGTTCCGTTAAAAAAAAAAAATCGTTCGGAGCCAGAAAGCACTTGCCCCAAAATTATGGGGGGAGTTCGAGAGCCCAGGTGCCCAAATCCTACAAACGCACTCATCCCCGCACCGGCGATGGATGAAGCCCGAGTTGAATGCTTCAAAAACCGATCCAATCCCAAGTGCCGCGTGGATTCCGAATCCATCCAGCCGCTGAAAATCTTCGTTCGAATCCCTCGGCCCTCCCCCGTCGTCCGGGGCAACTTTTTCTCGAGGACCGGGGCCCTCGCCCTCGTCTCGGTAGAATCGGCGTGGATCGAAACGGGTCTGCAACCTTCACCCTAAAATTCCTTGCCCCGGAAAAGAACGGGGACCCGAGTTGAAGGGTGAAACTCCTGAACGGCAAACAATGGCGTTTGTATGGCCATGGGTCAAAATCCAAATCGTACCCCCAGTGAACATCCGAATCCCCACTAAAATAGTTTCTAAAATGGCTGGTGATTTCACCTACCTGACAACCACAGCCAGAAAAGCCCAGCCATGACTTTAATGGTGGAAACTGAACCCCGGGGTTCATCTTACCCCTGCTCCAACCAAAAATGAGAGAGAAATGTCCAGCGATCGAGTCCCTTTAAACCAACAGGGGGAGCATAAAACACGTTCGCTAAAACGGACACAGCGGTTTTTGACAAGGCCATCGCCGCCAAAAAAGACCATCTCTCCATATCGGCGCAGCCAGCCGCCAGCACGGGAAAGACCAGCAGCTCCTGACCACTTGAAGCGACGCGACCAATCCTCCAGCCCCACTGAGGTGATATGCAACAAGTCCAAACCATGCTGTTGATGGACGAAATCCATTTCGCACCACCTAAGAAACCCTGGAGTGATCGTTCCCCTGTAAAACCAGCAAAAAATGGTTTCCCATGGTTTCCCAGCGGTCAAACACAACTTTGAGGGTCCCCTAAAACAGGACACCCATGTTGGTTTCGTCATCCTCCTTACATGGGAAGATTGCGCCGTCTACTCTCACCATGTGAGGCGAAGGGCCGAAAGCCAGCCGTGCCCTTGTCCATTCTCAGGGATCCTTCTGGTCGAAAAAATCGAAGAGCAGCTTCTGGAGAAGGTGGAAAGAATGAGGAATCACCACCCAGGGGGGAAACACGGGGGGACTTGGCCAAGTCCCCCCAAGCCCCAATGAAATGATTTCGTCCTCTCTCGCCTCCAAATGGGGAGGTCCCTTTAGGGCTGTGTGGGGTAAGGACCATCATGGTTGTTTACCAGGTCCTCCAGTTGAGAGCTTAGAATAAGGGTACCAACTCTTTTTTTCCCGTAGTCTATTTTAGTAGGGGAACCCTCCCCCAAAAAGTTGGTAAAAGGGCACTACTGGGGGACCTAGTTTAAAACCTGATTAAGGACCGATCATTGTGTCAGCTTGCTGGATAAGAACGCCGGGCAAAAGGGCGCTAGACTGTTTGTTGGCTTAAATCGAGAAGTCACTTGGATGTGCCTTTTGAGGGGACCCTAACAAAAAGAGTCCATCGAAATCCCGCCGTGGAGGAACATCCAAAAAAAAGGCCGCCACTTGGGTGGCTCGGTTTTTTGACGAGAACCTCCTTTCTGGTGGGGCTCTGAACAATAGGACGCCCCCAATTATATTTTGCAGGGGAACATCAAATTGCCGGCCATTCCGCAAGCCGCAGATCGGTCGCACGGAAATGAACATCGCGACCTGAAAACCAATGGCATGGCATTCTCATCCAAACCGACCTTCGGATTGCAGTGGGATTCCACCATCCCACCAAAATGCTACAAAATATGGGACTCACCCCTGAGGATCCATTGCGGCTGGATTCGAGGGGAGCCTCTCTCGGTTCAATCCTAAAGTCGCTCACATCATCCTCATCATCATCATCCTCATCCTCATCCTCATCCTCATCTTCATCCCCCTCCTCCTCCTCATCATCATCATCGTCATCGTCATCGTCATCGTCATCGTCATCGTCATCGTCATCGTCATCGTCATCATCATCATCATCATCATCATCATCATCATCATCATCATCATCATCATCATCATCATCATCATCATCATAGCGGCGAACATTATGGATACATGTATGAATACATATATATATATATATATATATATACATATATAAAGGTAACCCAGCTGAGTTTGCCCGTCCCGGATTCCCACTGAAAGGGGACACCGGGAACCCAATCAAAATCCACCAGCAGATCCGGGGCTCTCCATGTTCCCCTTGCCAATAGCCTTAGGCCAAGGGCGAGGCCTTCTTGCCATTTTCGTGGCACCCCCATTCATGGGGGTCTGACCCATGTAGAGCCCAGGTACCTTCCATGGCCCACGAAACGACCACGACGCGGTCGATTCGCTCCGCCACCGACAGGAGCGCCAGGAGCACAAAGTGCAGCGCTGGCAGCTTCCTCTGCACAGCCTCAGAACCAAGGCCTGCTGATGTTCATACCCCTCTCCCCAAAAGGGGTATATACCCCTTATAAAGTGAGTTGGAAACCAGGGAAGCCAAGGGGTATGAACAAGGGGTATGTACTTCCGGTGTGTCCTACTTGATTCTTTTTTTTAGGGAACCCCCCAAAGCCGTATTCTTTTACGGGGACAGGCCTGTCCCCTTTGTAAGGAGATTTGGTTCTCCTTTGGGGATTGCACCATAGGGCTCAAACAAAACCACGCGCCCACGGTATGGGGCTGTGCTTCTTTTTTTTGCAGGCGAAGGGTACCCCCCCCTGTTTTGGGACGGATTTGCTCCGAACCAACAGAAAAACCACCGATCTGGGGGTCCAGATCCTCAACACGAGACGCGGCCATATGGGTTGATCAAAAGGTCCTTCACGTGGGGTGACCATTACGGAAACTTTCAAAAGGACCCGGTGAACCAACCAGAAAGCAACATTTGTTTGTTGGGTCCAAATCCTCAAAAAAAAACAGTGAGCCACCCATGTGAGTCTTCATCAAACCCCGGCATTAAACTGGTCGTAATCCCAGAACCATGCTTCAAGAATTAAGAAGGCGTATCTCCGCACCTATTTCTGGCAAGGGGGTTGTCCCTTCCTTGGATGTTACTACAGGTGTGCAAGTGCCCAGCCTTAAAAATATGACCTGCTCATGAGTGAGTTGGGCCGTTGGGCCGGTAAGTGGGAGTTAAAACCATGAATAGAAAACCACTTCCTAACGCAAACGAACACTCAAGTACCCTCCAACTACCCCGAGGCTCAGGCGCCCAAGCGCTCCCCACGGGCTTGGCGCAGGCTTTTCACCTGGAGAGAGATGGGGCTGAAAGCGGTTGGGAAAGCTGGAGTCAAAACGGGGACTCGGCTTCCTCTTGGAGTGAACCTCTTGATTATTTGTGGCTTGTCCGGGTTTCCCTTGCGCTTCTTGGTGTCCTCTTGGTTTCCTCTTGGTTCCCTTTTGGTGTTCTTCTGGTTGCCTGCGGGTTCCTGGGCCCAGCATCGGCTTCCGTTCCTGGCTCCCCTTTGTACCCGCCGAAGAAAAAAAACGAGGAGACCCACCCGAGCCTTGCAACCGCCCGAACAACCCGCTGACATGGATACGCGACGCGTCTCTCTCATGAAAGACCCCAGAAACGACGCTTCGAGAAAGAGACACACCGTATTTCTTGGCCGGAAAAATCGGACCCCGGCAAAAAAAAGGATTTTTGCCTGCTTAGTGGACAACAATGGGAACCCCAAAAAGGCAAAAAAACAAAAAGGGAAGCTAATTCTGGTGCTTTTTCTGAGCTGTTTCTTGAAAAGTGGGAACTTGCTTTATTGAGCTGAAAGGTAGATCCCTCAACTTTCCCCATTGGACCAAATCTTTGAAACCAGGCAGGCCCTCTTAGTCTGTGTTCCTGGGACACCCGAGGTCGTTTGGACCGAGACATTGGACGAAAGCTGGTAGCTTGTGGCACTGGGACGGTCCGAACCACCAAAAGGAGGAAACAATACAACATGTCGTAGAAATAAGTTAGCCAGAGATGCACAAAAACCCTGACCAAAGCTGAGAAGAAAAGAAAACGAAGCACCAACCAGACGCCTTTTAAGCGAACCAAACCACGGAAAGATGTGCAAAACGCACGCCCAAAAAACAGAAACGGAAGCTCGCACGCGGAATCGTGGTGTCCAACCGGCGATGCAAGAAAGAAGCATACAAAGCCCCGAATCAGCTCTTCCAGTTTCTTTAAGGATGTCCTTCAAGATGTTCAGAAGTGAAGCAATGGTGTCTCCCCACCAACTCACTTGGGTCTTTGATTAGGGAACCCCACAACATGGATTTCGGTGTCCCTGTTGGTTTCCCTTCAAAAACCGTCCCAAAAAGAGAAAGGTACCCGTCGCCTCGAAAAAGCACTGAACCACGCCCACTTAAGTCTTGCTGTCCTTGAAAGGAGCTATGGCAATTGCAACCAATTTACTTTAACAGGGGTGTTCGAAAAACTTTGTCACTTTCCGATGGAAGCAAACTTTTTGCAGCCCCCACCAAAAATGATCAGATCCAAACAACCTAAAAACCAAAAAGCATGCCAACAGTCCAGGTCAGAGTAGATAGTGATAGAGACTTGGGAGAAAAGCAAAGAGGCCCCGGCAGGCGTTTCTCCATTCCAGCCTTTAGGAACCAATGGAACTTGAGCCCCCTACCGCGATTTGGTCCTACCGCTCAAACCTCGCGAACCACGGGCTTTAAAGTAAATCCAACATAAATCCAAGCTGCGAAAACGCTTCTTGCCACACGCTTTCCCCAAACCTCCCACTTTCATCACAGCTGCCGGCCAATCTTAATTTTTCTTTTACAAAAAAAAAGAGAAGACAAAAAGAGAAGGGAAAAAAAAGAGAAGACCAAAAGAGAAGGAAAAAAAAGAAACAAATCTAGGGGGAAAAGAAGAGAGAAACCAAAACGCCGCTGGACCGCGATCCAGGCCCAACACCCTCCGGTTTAGGAAGAAAAAAAAACGCCTCGCGCTCGGGGGGCGTGGCACCCAGCTCTGGGGTCTCTCAAAAAACGGCCGACCCCCGAAATGGATGGGATTCCTTAGGTTTTAGAAACCCCCAACAAGTTTGGGATCCAAAGAGGGGTGTAGCCGGTATGGCGCCCTGCCCTAAGCACACAACCACTTTTCGAGTTCACTCAAGATGGAGAAAAAAAAGGCCGTCGCAGTGGGCGGCTCCAGTTTGCAACCAACTGCTCCGCTGGAGCCCTCCCGTTCTTTCGCCCGGGTGTCTCCGGGTGTCCGGGCCGTGTCGTAGACCGGGGAGGGGACCCCCACGGAGGTGGAGTACAGCACCAGCTCCAGGGGATCCGTCCAGCCTGCAGCCAGCCCATGGCATCGGGCCCCAGCTTGGTGTGCCGAACTCGGAAGATCCGGGGGAGTTTCTCATGATGTCCATTGGTAAAGAGCAAAGCACCGGTCAGAAACCCAAGTTGACTTGATTTCCCAACCTCGAAGGAACATTGGTTCCAACCCGGGGATTTTCTCATGATTTCCCCTGGTAAATACCAAGAAGCTGTGATTTCAACCATGGGCTCTGAACGGTGGTGCGAAATGGATTTCGCTAACAGGCAGGGGCTCTGAGAGTTGGACGTTGGACCCACTGAACCACCCAACTGTCATCGCCCAGTCGCGCTCGCTCGATTTTTCCAGACCGAAAAAACACTGGTTCAACATGCGGGTAAGGAATAGCAGGGAAAACAAAGGACATCCTTTTTCTTCGTGGGGTTTTGACGACCTTTAGCTATTCCATGGGCTGAACGCAGGTTTTTTTTTGGGAAATGAAACGTCCAAAAACGATCGCCGGTCACAGCTGCTGGTTGAAAAGCCATCGCAACTGGCCATCCAGGTGGTGTCCTTCGCTTCGGCATTGGCATATCCTTCCAGCTCATTCCCAAGGGGGCCAGTTGCGCTCCCCTGGTTTGTGGTAAGGTAAATATCCAGGTCCTGCTCTTGTGCAAGCATCCGAGATGCCCGCACGGTCTCTCTCAAGATTTCCCAAAAAAAAGCCAAAGACGGGGACCTTTCAAATTGTTTTTTGTTTCCCGATGTTCCTTTAAAATCACGAAAAAGGGGTACCCTCAAACAACCAAAAAAAACGCCCTAGGTCGAAATCGAAATTCGCAACTCCCCTGCTTTTCGGCTCTCGTGAGGAAACCAATCAAATCGACGTGGAATCGCCAGATCCAGATGGCCGTCTCTTGCAACATGGCATGTAATTTGATTTTGTTTCACTTCATCAGGCTGTGCTTCTTTTCCGAAACCTCTTTCAATTGGGACCTTTGGGATTGAAAATGTTCACATATCCCAAACAAATGGATAGCAACAAAAAAAAATGAACACATGTCCCAAACAAACCGAAGGCCCGTGGACCGCCCCGAGTCTCGTCTCCCCATTGTCGATCGAGCCTTCAACGGTGCGCGCTTGTCCTCGCGCAGAAACGGATCGACGCGCGGCATATCTCGGTTGTTTTCTGCTCCCCTGCTAAAAGTTTAACTTTTAGTGGTTTAGTGGAAAACCCATCAGTTGGCAAAACGTTAAAGTCCCAACAGCCAAGCAAAATGCACCAAAGATATTGTGTCGTGCAAACAGGCTTTCCTTGGTGCGAAATTGGCAGGGAATGAGAACTGGGGGTTGAACCGTTTGGGGGTTCCCGACAGGAAACCCGAACTCGGAACCGGACGGGTTTCTTCGTCATTCCACTTCTCATCTCCCTGCATCTCTCGCACCGATCGCAGAGGGTGCGATGGATGGGAATTTGGGATGGAAGTCGAGTCAAAATGCCATGCCTAGATAGCCAAGTTGCCGTTTTTTTCAGTCGCTGTTGCTGGTTTTTGGGGTAAAGTGCATGGAAAAAAAGCAATCGCGACTGGCGATCCAGGTGACAACTTTTAACACGCAAAAGCAGCTCGGGGTGTGGTATGGGGACCGGGTCCTGGGTTCTGCATACCAAGCCCCAGCTCCCGTAGGGTAGAAAAAATCAGATTGCGAGTGGGGAAGATGGGTTGTGAGGAAGGTTTGTCAGGAGGTCTGCACAACTGGCTTGATCTGACGCTGCCTCGTCTGCACTTGCAACAGGCCCTCTTGCCAGTACTAATTGCTTGTGCCTCATCTTCCAGATGCCTAGCTTGTCAAGCATGCTTTTCCAGCTTGTGAGACAGTGAACTCCAAAAAAGAATCCGCCAGAGGTAACTGAGTCTGGGTTTGAGTCCTCGATTCCAAGCTTGGATGTTCAATCGACTTAGTAACCATGGCGTTTTGGGGTTCGTCGCCTCGTACCCATGGTTGCCACCTAAGGGGTCAGTGGATTTTCCCCTTCGAACATTGATCAATTTGCGGGCAATCTTGCCAAAAAGGGGAATACAGGTCTAGATAGCCAAGTCGTTGCTTCTTTTTTCAGTCCCTGTTGCGATCGGTTTTGGGGCTAACGTGCATGAAACAAAAAAATGCCACTGGCGATCCAGGCCGACCATTCCCACCGCCCGCAAAAACCGCGCGTCCTGCGAGGAGCTTCGCGGGATTCACGTCCAGCCGCCGCAGGTCCTCCCGCACGTAGCGCTGCAGGCCTCGATGCGGCCGACCGCAGCTTCTGATTCTCTAGGGGTTGATTCCTATTCTCTTCAGCCATGGCTCTTTTCACAAACCAGCCCATTTCCCCAGGTTTTTTGGTGGTTTTCCAGAAAGAAGGATCCCTGGAAAGAATTGGGAAGTTGCTTTAAGAGATTCGAGGTCAGGTGGCTGTGGTTCGTCACAACTCGAAGTGGTAATCCCACAATGGGTTGCCGGTAAAGGGAAACATGGACCAGACTCTTCAAAGCACCACTCTGGTGCTACTGAGGCCTTATTCGCAAAACGGTGCCTCCTTTTTGCCGCATAAGGGTTAGTGCCAAAATGGGAGGATTGCCCAGCTCCACTGGGCAGCTCCCCTCAGCAGCTGATGGGAGTAGGATTGATGCCACTCCCACAGCGAGGGAGGAATCCTCCCACCTCACCGGATGCCCTCCCGGCATCATGGGTGAGGAAGGAAAGTAGCGAAGATCAGCTTGATCAATTCGCTTTCGACTGAGGGGAAGACCCGGTTCTCAGTCGGAAATTGCGGGTCCGGATGAGTAAGTTCATCCGCCCACGTGTTAAAGTCGCGCTTCACATGCGACGGCCCCAACATGACCTGCTGGTCATGCAGCGTTAGCACAATTTCCATGAGGATGGCCGCATTGGGCATCCTGCGAGTGGAATCGTTAAGAAGGGAGAAAACATTTCCCTGGTTATCACTAGCAACCAGGATCCTAGTGTGAGAAGCCGAGCCGGCTGCACAAAGCAGAACGGCCCTCACCAAAAGGAGGAGGCCGAAGAGCTCCAAGGCCGCTATCGCCCGCTGCGGGTCCCCAGTAGTGAAGGCCCACGGCTCGCTCTCCGGTGTGATTCTGTGCTGGAACCACTTCACACGGGACTTGTCGGGGTTGGGCACGTCCGAGCACCAACCACCAACCCATGCATGGTCTGCCTGTCTGCCAGCTCCCGCATCAGATGCCCCCGTCCATGGGAGTGTGGGAGCAAACGGAGATGCCAGTGGGAACCTCTGGTTGAAGAGTCTCCCCAAAAGGATGGCCAGAGCACGAACCAGCTTCGGTGGCCTGCCCGAAGTGGTGCAGGCCTTCTTCCAGCTCCAAAAGGGCTGGAGGAAAGGTTTCGTCAATGGGCACGCCGAAGTAGCCCATTGAATACGGCCTAGGGCTTGTTCCACCTCCTTGCTGGTGAAGATGTCCCCCTGGGCCAACCGTTTAAGAGTGGCCAGGATTATGACGTGTTTGACTGGAGCCAGCAGTACACAGGGCGTGATTGGGTCCACCACAAAGCCCAACCAGGTATTGATCGGGGAGAGCGCCGTCTTTTTCCAGGAAAGCGGGACTCCCAGCGCCAGCAGTGTAGCCAGGATGGCTGTGGCGTCCCAGTCCGCCCGGCTGCATCTGAGGACCCAGCAGTAGTCGTCCACAAAGACTAAGTGCCAGTCCACCTGAGGGAAGATGTAGTACAAGAGTCTGAGCACCAAGGATGCCTTTCTTCCCCAGTACAGTTGTGCCGAGGCCATGCCGTACGTGCCCACTCTGTTGACCCACCACCGGTTTTGGATGCAGGCCACCTGGTATTTCCAGTCTTTCGGGAGCACTTTTATACGCCTGTGGGCCTTGGTGACATCCGCCTTGAGGATGATGAAGGTTTCCCCCTGTGTCGGCGGCTGCCACATCAGGGGTTCCCCCCTGATCCCCCCAGGGCGTTCCGTGCCCGGGGGGGTTGGGGGGAAGGGGGCCCTCCTATCAGGGCCCTCGGCACCTGGGAGTGGTCCCTTCCCTGAGGGTGTCGACCCCGGAGAGACGTCCAGGCCGCCGGAGGTATCCATCATCCCCCTGCCCCGATCAGGCCCCTCGGCCCTGGGGGGCAGGCTGGTGCTGTGGGGGTCCCTCTCAGGGCCCTCGGCACCTGGGGACTGCCCCTGCACCGGCTGGTGAACATCCCGAGGTCTCTCCTCAGTGCTCGAGAGCGTGGCTCGAAGTAGATGGGGATGGTCCGTCGCTGTCCTGAGCCAGTGGATGGCGTGGAGGCAGTCTCCAACCATCGGTGCAGTGGTCTTCTCCCCCGTATGAGCCTGGATGTGTGCGTTTGCTCCCCCTTTCGAGCCATCGTAGATCGTCCTGATCTTGTCTGACTCATCAATCCCCGCAAGGGGGCCCGGGCAAAGTTCCTCCGGTTTGCAGCGGCACCTCTCTGCCGCCTCCGACCGAGTGAAGGGCCCGTCCACCATGTCCAAGGCTCGTTCCTCGTAAAAGGTTGCCTCGATTTCACTGGCAAAGAGTTCAGCCGTTGGGTAGTTATCATGGGCCACCGGCGGGGGGGGGTCTTCCCCCAGCCAGGCTTCTCCCTTAAGCTCCTCCTTAGTCGGCCAAACTCCGGGGAGGTCAAGGTAGGGTCCGAGACTCCCAAGGGGACCCCCTCTTTCAGTGTCAGGGGGAACTCCCAATCAGGGTCACCTGAAAGGGATGCAAGTGCGAAACTAGGTCCAGGAGGAAGGGTTGACCTGGGCATCGTTCATGGAGGTGCCTAGGTCCCAGGATAGCCCGCAGCTCATCGAGGTCGGCTTCCTGGAAGGGGTGTGTGGTGGCACCTGATGCCAGGGACATCCGGACCTTGTCAATCCAGGGCCGGGTAAGGGTCATGATCAGGGCGCGCAAAGTAGCCAAAGGGGAAATTCTCCGAAAGGGGGGTTTCCCCCCCCCATCCCTCAGGGGGCGTGAGCGGAAACCCAATTGGACAATCGCAACTCGGTCAATGAGGCGTGGGACCCTGAAAGCGGGCAGGCATTCGGGGCGGTCCAGGACCTGGTCCCCATGTTCTTCCTTCCCCAGTTGTTCCGCATCTCCGGCCATCGGGGGTATGGGAGATGGGAAGTCTGGGTTCATTGTTCCACGAGGGCTTACGGTGTCTGCCTCAAGGTGGATGTGCCCGTGCTGGCGGGGCTTCGGGGCATTCTTGCCTCCGGGCTTTGGGCCCTGGTGTGATGAGGCCTCCCTGATTGGGTCCCCGTTTTCCCCGGGGGGAAGGGCCCTCCGGGGGGTCCGACCCCCGCCCCTTAGGTGGTTCCTTAGGGTTTCCCGGGAATTGTGAGGGGATCCGGATGTGCCCCGGCGCTGCGAGTGACACAGCGATGGCTTTGGCCAGGCCTGCCATCATATCCCAAGGGTATCTGCTAAGAGTCGAGGACTCGTTGGTGCCCACATGTGACTGATGCGTGCACCGCATTTGATCCCAATCCTGAATTGGGAGATCCGTGGCTAGCGTAGTGGCCTTCTTGACCAGCTGGCCCAGGCGGCACTGGTCGAAGGAGATTGCTGTCAAGGAGTTTTCCTCCATCCAAAGCTGCCCCTCCTCCGTGATCCAGAAGGATGAGCATTCCTTGGCTTTGGGCAGCGAGCTGCTCACCACTGGGTCCTCCGGGTGCTCCAAGAAGGACTTTGGCCCTGGCAGAGAAACCGCCGCTCTTGAGGCCCTTGCCAGGCTGGTGATGTACATCTGCCTCAAAATGAGGATACTGTCATCATCAAGCTGAGTCTGGGCGGCCTGGTCCAGGTGTGGGAGGCCCCAAAGTGTCTCTCGAGTGCGCCCTCGCACCGGGGTGGGGGCCCCCGGTTTTGGTATGTGGCGCAGGATGGACCATGTCCTGCAGTTGGGTCCTCCTCCAATGAAGACCACTCGGCCCTGCTTTGCTGCCGTGCAGAGAGCTCCATACAGCTCGGGTTGGAGCATGTCGTGGTTCCCTTTTGGTCCCGATCGTAGGATGTCTACCGCCACCACCATGCTGGAAAGGTGTGGGTAGTTGGCATGAAGACAGCTGTCCAAGGAAGTTGGGTCTTCCTTGCCTGCATAGAGCAGGACAATAATGGGCCCACTGGATGGAACTTTGGGCGATGTGCCCTGTGTCCATCTCAGCCGCTGTACCAAACGCTCCGGGATGTTCTCCATCCACGGGAAGATGTCCCATCCCGGTGACGGCTCCGTGGGACTTGTCAGGGGGGTAGCTGAAAGGCGCTGGCCCCCTTCATTCAGCCCAACCGAGCTCTTATAAAAAACCACCGGGTCCTGCTTGATGATGTTGGGCGCCGGAAGTGGGATCGGCTGCCTCCTGGGCGTGTTCCTTGGCGTTGCGGTGTGCTGCCAGTTATCCGGCAATCGGGCCTGCTGGGCGCGGCCCCCCGTGTCAGGGCCCTTGGCACCTGCAGGGAACCGTCCCGTCCCTGCCGTTTCAGGGCCCTCGGCACCCGTGGCTCGGGGCTGAGGCGCCGCCGTTGTGCCAGCTGTGTGGTTGTTCTGACCCCAGCGAGGGTGTTGTGCACGCTGGTTCTGCCGTCCCCATCCTTGTTCCGCCGACCCGTTGCCAGGATGAGGTTGCACTTGTGGGTGCGTCCGCAGTTGCCCGGGCAGCGCCCGCGCATCCAGTTGTTACAGAACTGGTTCCCTTTCGGATCGGTGGCCGCCTGCTTGTTACCGCCCCTGGACGCCTGATTGTTCGGCTGGGGGGGCTTACCTTTCCCTTTGCTCCCAGGCTTGCCCCTAGACTTCCCCTTGCCCTTGGACTTGTTCTTGCCCTTCTGGGGTGGTGCGTAGTCCATGGATGTCCTGGTTTGTGGGCGGCCCCTGGAAAAGGTCCTGATCTTCTCATAGACCTCACGTGTCCAAAACAATGTGTCCTGCCTGACCGACAGCATGGCCGCCTTGAGGGTGCTGCCCTCGTGCATTTGCTCGTGAATCTTCCGCCATGCGTTGCGTTCGGCAATTGCCAGGACGTGGTCCTCTGGCGGGGGAAAACGGCCCCCGATGTCCTCCCCATAGAACCACTCGTACCAGCTCTCCAGGTCCTCCCGGGTGATGTCGAACTGGCCGAACTGCGGAAACGAGAGGACGCACATAAGGAGGGTGTTGCGGAACACCGCGTGCATTTTTCTCGAGTTGGTGGCGAGTTTTCGGCTCGCCCCGCTCTTCCACCTCGTCCTCCCGGTCCCAGCCATCAACCGTGGTCTTCTTGGCGGTCTTCCATGGCCGTTCTCCTGGTTCCGGGAGTGCGCTTACCAGGTATTTCATGGGGATGAAGCCGATCTCGCCTCCTGCGCAGAGCTTGAACTGGCGCTTCATCAGCTGGTCGCTTCCTTGCAGGGCCAGCTTGGGTTTGGTGAGTTTGGTCTTCTCCTCCCAAACCCTCTCCAGCTGTCCCCGTTCGCACGAGACCGTGAGATTTGGGGCAGTGTCCCCGGGCGTGTGCGGCCCGGGTCCCGATGTTGCATGTGCCCCCACTCCCATGGATCGTTGAGCCGCGTGAACCACCTGGAACATACGGGCCGCGATCAGCCGGGAGGTCACATCCGTGTAGTGGTGGTTGTTGGGGGCGAAGCCCAACTCCCCCGGCGCCGTCTCCCTTGCCCGGTCGGGCGAGTCCCACCGGGTCGCGAGGTCCTCCATCGAGACAAAACCCTCATCCGACAGCGTCGCTTGGATGAACCACGGGATGCCCTTGAGGACCATGAGGTTCCTGGCGGTCTTGTGGAGCTTGGCCACTGCGTCCGTATACACTCCGGGAATCTCCTGTGGTGGTGCCACCAACTCATCCGGCGGCACCGCCATGGTGTGGGTGGGCGGGATTTCAGATTACAAGACAGAAGGTCAGAGTCCACTTGAGCCAAAATGGTGGCCCAAGTGGACACTTATGAAGAGTCAAGACAAGCGACCACCTGCGGTTAACGCTTTAGCCCAGACTCTTCAAAGCACCACTCTGGTGCTACTGAGGCCTTATTCGCAAAACGGTGCCTCCTTTTTGCCGCATAAGGGTTAGTGCCAAAATGGGAGGATTGCCCAGCTCCACTGGGCAGCTCCCCTCAGCAGCTGATGGGAGTAGGATTGATGCCATTCCCAACGGACGGATCGCATCAGCTGCCAATACCAACGGACGAGCTGGTCGTTGGGGAGGTCCTCCTTCCCCGTATGCCGTGGGGTCCCGCTGTCGCATCTCAGGGCCCTCGGCACCTGTGCGTGCAACTGTCCTGCTGCGGACCCTGGGGGGTGCCTGGGAGGGCGTCTCAGGGCCCTCGGCACCTGCGCCCTCTCCCCCTGCCGTCTTGCCTTGAGGCACGGGGGGAAGAGTGTCAGGGCCCTCGGCACCTGCTCTATCCACCCCTCACTCAATTTCCGGGAGGACGATCGCCTCCTTGTCCGACTGAGTGTCCACGCTCTCGTCGGTGTCCGAGGAGAGGAGATGGAGGCCTCGGAGTCCTGTGCTGCATAGGGCTCCACAGCCATCCACGTGTTCGGGAAGGTGAAATGCCGGAAACATCTGGTGCATCCCAGGTACATCTCCGGCTCAGCATGGAAATCCTGCTCTGCCAGCTCCGAAATCTTGAGCGGCCCCGGCCTCCAGCCGCACCCCACTGTGACTCCATCCGTGTCCAGTAGGTGCATGCTGTAGGCTTTGGTGGGACCCTTTCGGGCCGTGGTGGCAATCACCGTCAGTGGACCCCGAGGCGGGGGCACCTCATCTGCAGCCACCTTGGTGATGGCCGGCTTGTCGGCGGGGATCACATCCCAGCTGGCATTTGAGGGCGGTGTGTCCGGGACTTCCTTGAACAAGGCCTTCGGTGAGGCAGGGCACTCCACCTTGTCCTCCCAGTCCTCATGTCCGAGGTCGACTCGGACCGCCCTTCCTGCCTCGAGTTGCATGGACGGGAGCTTCTGGAGAACCTGGTCCCAGATGGAGCACACCACGTGTCGCTTCTCTCGGGTGTAGACGTCCGCCGTGGACTCCTTGAACCAGTTTCCCAGGTACTGGCGTTGGTCCCTCGGTATGTGCGCCTGGAATACGGCATGAAGACCGTACCACGAAAGTTCAGCCACATCCTTGGCTGGCGCGCCCTGCTTCCCCAAGGCGTCTTTGAGCCACCTCAGGGACCTGTCTGGGGTGCCTGGGCGGGGGATGAAACCCGTCCTGTCCTTGTTGATCGTGGGGATCAGGTAGTCCATCTCGCGAAACTCCTCCAAGGCCCTGAATCTCTTCCACCACCTCTCCAAGGGGATCCACCATCTGGCCCCCGAGAAAGAGAATAATGGGGCGATGAGCGGGACCGGGTTCCGTTTGATGGCCACTGCCGACGTGGTCTTTGTCTGCCAGGCTAGCAGCTCCAGGGTGTTGCTCGTGGACCTGACCGTCTGCGGCGAGGTGTGCTGCACGTCGTTGAAGCGCGCACTGCAGGCCAGGTTGAACCTGGCCATCGCCATAATGTACCTGTCTACTGCTTTGGTCAATTCAGGGACCCGGTTCTCCGAGGGGGCCCCTTCTGCCCCTTGTTCTAGGGCCCAAACAATCGCCCGGGTCGGAACCACCGCTTTGCGCTGTGGCTTGACCTGGGTGTCCACCAGCGTCTCTTGGATGGCTTTCCGCTTCGCCAGGAGCTGTTTGTGTTCGTCAACGTTGAGCATGCCGAGTTTAATGGAGAGCCACTTTAAAGTGCCCCACCACTTCTGGAGCTTCGCCGGGGTGACCTCCAGCGTGACCGCCTGGTTCATGAGGTGCCGGACGTCACCGGCCGTCCAGGGGAGGTTCTGGAAGCCGATCTTGCGCATGCCCTCATAGGCCAAGCAATGTGCTCGGATGGTCCGGAACCGGGCATCTCCAAATAGGTGGCCGAACTCCTCCAGCTCCCTGGCCCCCATCACCTGGTGCATGTAGGGGATCTGGTGGCGGAAAGGAATGAAGTAGCCCAGGAGGCGTTCCAGCCACCTGGCCCTCAAGTGCTGTTCCAACGCTCGTTGGGATGTCGGCAATTGGGTTTTGATCTTCCCTGGTTTCCAATGCCGCCACTTGTTGGCCACTGCCAGGACATCCGGGGCCTCAATCGATCCGGAGAGGATCCACTCCTCGCGGTCCCGGATGGCCTGCTCCATTTCCAGTGGAGAATAGGTGTGCGATTGTCTGGCGCCTGCCGCACGAAACAGAAGTTGTTGCAGGGTCTTAGTAGCGAGCTCCAAATCCGCCTCCTCCAGCGGTTGTGGTTGGGAGCCGAGTATCCTTGCGAGGATCAAGTTGTAGGTGTCCGAGGCCACCAGGACATGGTTGCCGTCAGGTGCCAGCCCCACGATTCGTGTCCACGGTCGCGGGTCAAAGACCACCGCATCCGGGTTGGCAACCTGGTCCTTTTTGACCCATTCCAGGCAGAGGATTTCCCCGTCCGACTGCGCTGGTGCAAATCCAAGGTCATGCAAAATCAACTGGAACGCGGTTGGTACCCCAAGGAAGGTCGTTCCAAACGGGGAAGGGAGGCGGGGCCTCCACATCATCGTGCTCCACTCGAGCCAGGAGCCTAATTCCTAGGCGCAAACCCCAACCAAACAACAGGGGAGCCCCCAAAACCCCGGAAAGCCCATCCCGAAACGGGGGAAAAGGGGGGGGGGGGGACCCAGGGAGCCGCCCCGGAAAGGGAAGAACCAAACAAGGGAGGGGAGCCAAGGCGCACCCCGGACCAGCCCAAGCGCGCCAATTTTTCTCGCCTGGTACAGGTCTAGGCCTGTGCTGTGCCCAGGGGGGGATATCAGCGCCCTCGGCAGCTGTCCCCCCCGGGGTGCGCTGCGAATCCGTTCCGGATGGCCGCAGTGCTGTATGATCATACGGCCCCCTTTGCAATGTCGTCAATGCGCTTGAGCGCCGCCGCCTCCGGATTCCGGAGAATCAGCTCCCAGATGGCGTTTGAAACATGGCCGGTCTGGGTGATGTGGCTGAACCTAAACCGGGGGACTTTCTGGTCCACCACGGAGACATCCCGCAGCGGGGCAGAGGGCTCTACCCGGCGGTAGAACTCCAACCGCTCCTTGACCCAGCGGTTGTACAGGCCATCCGGCGGCTCGTCCAGCACCAGCTGAAGGATGGCCTTGCCGGCCCGGATCTGGAGGAGGCGGGTGCCCCCTCCCCCGGCGCGCCAGTACCCCTTGCAGTACTTGCACATGTAGCCCCCCCGGGTCTCCCCTTTTGTCTTCGGGATGAGTTCCCACGGGGTGACGGAGCTCAGGACCAGGCCACACTCCATGTGCGCCCAGAAGACATGCTTCGTCTCCGCCGGATAGTTCTTCTTCCGGTAGTCCTTGCCCACCACGCCGTGGACGTTGTCCGATGTGATGGGGGGGTAAACGATCCCCTCATCGCCCTCTCCTCCCCTGGGGCGGATGTCAGGGCCATCGGCACCTGTCCGGCACCCAGGGGCGGAGGGGTCAAGGCCCATCAGCTTGATCATGTCGTTGGTGTAGCCGAGCTTGCGGTAGATGGAGGGGGCTACTGAGTCGGGGACTGCGCCGACCCACCACTGCTTCGTGTTGCAGCGCCAGTTGACCTTCACCTCCGCCAGGGCCCCCGGGCCTCCAATGCGGTCCATGAGGGCCTTGTACACCTCTGGGAACTGCTGGAGACTCTCCACCGGGACAGATATGCGCTCATCACATACCGCCCGGAGGATCATCTGTTCCTTGGAGTCCGCCACGTCCTGGACCGGGAGCTGCATCACCTCCGCCGGGGTGTCCGTGAGGAAGGCCCGGGCCGCGAGGACCTTGCCCATGGCCCGGTAGACCAATCGCCACTCCGGTCCTGTCTGCGGAAACGGAAGGCCCTCCTCCTTCAGGAAGCACCGCGCGTCTTCCTTCAGGGTCTCCCAGCCCTCCAGGCGGATCTGATTCTGGGCCTTGTTCTTCGGGCCCCGCTGCCTAGGGCCCTGAAGCAGTGGCAGGGACTCCCAGACTCCCCAGAGCTGGCGCAGGGTGAAGCTGTGACCAAACATCCCCAGTAAGCCTGGAAGTGTCCAGGACGAGATCTGGCGCGCCCAGTGGAAGTCCTCATCCGGATCGTGGGGGGCCGCCCAGAAGATGGACGCAGGTCCTCGGGGTAGGGTCGGTCCCCCGCCTTAGCCTGCTGGTTCAACTCATCAACGGAGTACCTGGCCCATGGGAGTCCACCCACCTGGTGGTTCCTGGGATGCGTACCCTTCTCCAGCGCCTCCGGATTCACCTTGGTGAGGTTGTTGGCCCAGTCCGGGACGTGTACGGGGCCCGGTCGTCGGACCCAGCGGCCCGCAAAGATACGGACCTCTCCGACCCGTTTGCTCATCATCCAGCGCAGGACCGCGAGCTGCACCTCCGGGTCCTGGGTATCCAGGCCCCCTGGGGTGGCAGACGGCTTGTCAGGGCCCTCGGCACCTGAGCTCGTCGCGCCAGAGCCCGAGGCTGGGGGGATGGTGGGCTGCCTGTCAGGGCCCTCGGCACCTGGGCGCGCCGCACCAGAGCCCCCCGCCTTTGGAATGGGGATCCCCGCCAGATCCGGCAGATCTGCCAGGAGGGCCGCCGGAAAGGGGTTCCTACCCAGCGAGATGACCGCCTTGGCTTCGAGGTAAGAGTCCGTGAGGGACGTGAGGTCGTCCATGCTGAAATCCCTCCATGCCGTGGTCGGCTCAAAGACCCCCGTCTCAATGGCAACTCGGACCTCGTTAGGCCACGCACTGAATGGAGGCTTGATGGGCTCGATCTGGTCTCGTGGGCGCCCTTCGCTTGTCTGGCCTGGTGCTTTGCCTTCGCCTCCTCCGCAGTGGTCTGGGCCTGGAGGAGCTCCGGTGTGGGCCTCCCCCAGTCCGCGCCCAGCTTATCCAGCAGTTTTTCGCGGAAAAGGTCCAAGTCCAAATTCTTGAGGAGTAGGCCCCCATCGCCTCCTCCATCAATGGCCCCTCCTTGAAGCTCGTGGAGGACCGCCGCGGATCGCTCCACCGCTGCCACCTGGTCTGCCTTCTTGGCCTCCTCCTGGGCAATGGTGGTGGCGTTGAGCCGGGTCTGGATTTTGAAAGCCTTCACCGCCGACGGGTGGAAGGCCCTGCATTCCTGGCCCTCTTCCTTGTCGCCCGGCAATGGAGGCCTCTCCCCCATTGGGGCCGTCAGGAAATCCTCGTCCAGCTCCATGGGGCAGTTCCTGATCACCGCCCGGACCGAGGAGGGGACAAAGTCCGAGAAGCTGGCCTGGTCCGGGTTCTCGCATGCCATCGGGTCGGTGGCCAGCTCGCTGACATCCACCGAGGCGCTGAGCTTGAGGTCGCGGGCCCGGTCCGTATCAGGGCCATCGGCACCTGCGGACCGGGCCGCCGTCCAGACCGCATTGCCCTGGTCATCCACCGTCAACTGCCAGTGCGTGCCCGCCATCTCCAGGGTGGCCGAGTTGGTCGCCATGTCAATGGGCTCCGTCTTCTTGCCGCACCCCATACACTTCCTGGCGCCCTTCTTCACCCAGGGCATGGTGCAGCAGGGGCAGATCCAGGATGTGGGCTCCTTACCCAGGGGGCGGTTCTCCAGGCCCCCATACCCCAGGCCAGCGCGCTTGCCGACCTGCTGTCCCGGGGTGCTGAGCCGGGCCTCATGCTCATACTTCATCTTGGCGATGTAGAACGCCTCCACCACACGCTCCAGGCCCCCCTGCTTGAGTTGGGGGCCCTCAAAGCCTCTCAGGAGCCGCTGGACGTCCTTGGCCTGCAGTCGGCGGAGCCTAGTGGCCGTGGTCGCATCAAAACACGGGAAGTCGCCCGCCATCTGGTCCTCGCTGAATTGGTAAAGGCCCTCAGAGACTTTGAGGGCCTTGGTGAAGACGCTTCCCCCCGGCGGGGGGGCTGCGGGGTCCTCATCCTCCTCCGAGGACGCCTGCTCCCTGACCTTCGCCATCAGATCACGGCGTCTCTGCCACTTGGTGTCGGACATCGGGAGCTCCTCCTCGTCTTCCGCCAGGAGTTCCTCCATGGGAACATCCTTCTCCGGCGGGTTTAGGAGCTCCAGGAACGCCCCTGGGGGGCGTGTCAGGGCCTTCGGCACCTGCGCCACCCCAGGGGCTGAGTCTGCCATCAGCTCGTCCTCTGCCTTGCGCTTGGCTGGGATGAGTGGGGCCTGCTCCAGCTCATCGGCGCTGGAGAAGAACCGCTCGTCAGGTGCCTGAGGGACCTCAGCAGCCAAGACGGTCCATCCTTCTTCCTCCTTCTTCACGAGGCTTGCCAGGTACTTCGCCATGGAGGCCTTTGCCTTCGCCTTGGCCTCTGCAACCGCGGCACCAGCGTAGGCGGGGGCGTACATGGCTTTGATAGGAGGGGAAAGAAAGATTTCAGATTACAAGACAGAAGGTCAGAGTCCACTTGAGCCAAAATGGTGGCCCAAGTGGACACTTATGAAGAGTCAAGACAAGCGACCACCTGCGGTTAACGCTTTAGCCCAAAAAACCTGCGGTCTTTTCTGGTGGTGTAACTTGATCCATACCCAGGTTGTAACCTGTGGCTTGTTGAGCCAAGGAAGCCCAGTCAAATAACAACTTGGCTACAACCTACGTTACGTAGCCTCGTCCCATACCGGCGCCATTGGGGGTCCCAAATGCGGTCCCAAATGCGGTAAACAGCTCGAGGGACCCGCACCAATGGTTTGATTGCTGGCAACCTTCCTTAGTTTGGGGCCAATTGGCAGCCATTGGGGGGATCTTGGCAAACATGGCTTCGGTAAAACTGGCTCCGGTGTGTCTTTGACCCTCAGAATCAATCCGTTTTGAACCCGGGGCCCGCACACATGGCTCCGGTGTTGCGTGCGTCTTCTGGTACTCGCAAAAAGTGGGTGAGTGACCCAAGTAGGGCAAAAACACACCAGACACATGCCGGGCCCCCTTAAAAAAGCAAACACCCATGCCCCTATGATGAATTTGAGGGATAGCTGAATGGTGAGCGACTCCTACCCTGTAGGCCCTACGAGAACCTTATCATAAGACCAGGCAGTAGGACCACTCGAAACTGGGGCTCATAGCGGCTATGCCAGGCGCAAGGAGTTGAAGCACACACTTTGACGGGGAGATGGTCATTGGACAGTCACTATATTGGTTCTGTCTCTGTGGTTAAAGTCGGAAAAACGAGGGAAAGCCCACCAATGGAAAAAACCGAAAGGAACACTGATGGTCACCTACGAAAAAGTGGCGAAACGGGATTTCTGGGCTACATCGGCAAGGGCTATCGAACTTCTCCCCCGGAAAAGTTTGGCTTTGGAAGAGCCGGGAAGGAGAAAGGATCGGTTTTTCCCGTTGCCTAGTAGAGGGACCCCGAAAGAAACCAGGTGATCACCTGGCCATGTCTAAGAATGGCCCCAAGCCGGGAAATCGTTTCAGGTCGTTTCAGGTCGATTCGCGTTAGTGAGGCTTCCCGTCGGCTTCCCGCGCCCTGAGTGAGCTTTGGAATGGCCTGCCCTCAGATGCCCTGCTAAAAGTGAATCACTTTTAGTGGGTTAAGTTCGGAAACTACCACTAAACCCCAACAGCCTAAAAGCCTAAAAGGCTCTGGGGGCCGGACGGCTGGGGGCCACCAAGTGGAATGGAGTACTTCAAGGGTCTCGCCCTTTTGGGAAAAACCCACCAAGCGGTTCCAGTCGGGACAGGTTGAAAAGCTTGATCCCGCCTTGAGAATCACCCCGCACCCCGAAAGGCAGTGGTTGGGACCGCCCTTAAGGGATACCTTGCCCCCCTTTCTTGCGGCTCAACATCGCAAATGTTGATTATGTACCGGCAACTCCTCTCCCTCCCCTCAAAAGGGAACTCCCCGAACTCCCCTTCCCCAAAAATGGAACCCCCACAAGAAAACGCCCTCAAGTCACCACCCAGCAACCCACAACAAGCGCCGCTTGCGCCAGAAAAAAACCCCAAACCTCGGCCCGTTTTGCTTGCAGCTCGGACTCCCAAGGGCGTGGCTCCAGGGTGTGACATTTCGCCACCGAACGAATGGAACAGACGGCCGGGTGTCAAAGGGAGCTTATGGCGGTGCGTCCCATGTGTCAAATGGATCTGGAAAAATCCAGGTTTGGCAGGCCTCGGTTCGGTTTGTCTCATGGGGAACTGTGTCAAATCACGGTTTACGTAGAGGTGTCCCTTTCAAACGAGCTCCAAGAAGGTACTGAGCCTCGAAGACAGCCCCATTTAGGTTGGGATTCTTTCTCCACCAACTGCGAGGAGGTTCCCTATCAAAATGCGTCGGACCCCTCAGTTCGCTTGAAACCAGTGCCGTTTGAAAGCTCTTTCGCACCGAAAAAATCTCTAAGGGGGGCGTTGTTCTCCAAGGGGGGCGTTCCCTATGGCTCTCTGAGGAAATCTAAGGAACCCTAAGAAACCCTAACACACCTAGCGAACCCGAAAGAATCCTTGGGCTCTCAACTACCGACCCACCCCGGATGGAATTCCACAATAAAGCATAGGTTAGAACACAAGTTGAAGGCCGGAAGATTCAAACCTCGTGGTTTGAACAAGTCGAGCAAGGTGTCACCAAGACATCAGGGCATCCCTCTGGTGTCTTTTTCCTCCAAGAAGCGGAACAACCAAGATGGGTCGGATTCCTATCAGAAGCCTCGCCAAAAAGTGAATCCTCGAATCAAATGAGAGGCAACATGCAAGGCACCTTGCAATACCCCTTCGAACATCACCCCCAAAAAGAACTGCACGTGTTCCAAACGATAAACTCATGATGTTTGTCTTAACCCATCCGAAAGCATGGAGATACGCCCCCCCCCCAAAAAAATGGAGAAAAGAGGGGGCCTGGGGGGAAGAGGGAGGAGTGTTGGGGTTATTGGGTCAAATGTTGTTATCCAACGTTTTAACACCCTTGTTTGATTTCATCCTATATTTTGTTGTAGGGTGTTAGGGGTGGATTTTCTAGGGGCCGACATTTTTTTCATTTGAAAGAGTTAGCCCTTTTAGTAGTTATTATGTTCTGGGGTGTTGGTGGTTCATTTGTTTATTCCTATTCTTGTTCAAAGTCACTTGTTGTTTCCATGTAATCTCTCACAGTATCGTTATTGTTTTCTTGACCTTTCACTCTTAGTTGGTGCTTACTTGTTTGTTGGTGTTTTTTCATTTTGTATTTTCCTACCATACATTTACATAAAGGACATTCTACTTTCAATTGGTTATAGTCTTTCTGTTTTTCATTTATGTCTTCTTTGTTCTTTTCTCTATATTCTTTTGATTTTTGCTTTATTTCGTCTTTATGCTTTTCACGATAAATCTTGTTCTTTTCCAGTATAGTGTCTTTGTTATTCTCTCTATATGTCTTTTTCTTCTCTACAATCTGCTCTTTGTTGTTTTCGTAATACTCCTTTGACTTTTGCTGTATTTGTTCTTTGTGTGCTTCTCTATACCGTTGTTTGCTCTCCAAGCATACATTACATTGTTTTCTTCCCTCGTTGAACTTTTCTAACAATTGAAAGACTTTACATTTGGAACATTGCTTTTTGTCTGTCATTGGTCTCTATATGTTTAAGGGGTTATTTATTTAGATAAGTTTAAGGGGTTTTATAGGTTAAAAGTTCAGTATAATTATAACATATAAGATTTTACATGTTATTATTATATTATGATTATAATTTCAGTTCAGGATAATAATCTAATTGGTTTGTCTTACTTCTTTCATACATCATTTTAAAAATAATATTAACATCTCTCACTGTATTCTGAACATTAAACTTTTTACTTTCAATAAATAATTTGATATTTTCTTTAACATCTTCTCCTTTCTCTTGACTATAACCCAACATCCATAATATATCGTAAATCATGTCATATTTTTCTTACTGATTTTAAGAAACTGTTTAACACAATCGTAAGGTGGTATTTTATTTACAGTTAGAAATATTAAAATATCATCTTCTACATTTCTATTATGTATTCTTTTTATTCCCAACAGACATTTGATTAAAAATTGATTATCTCTCCATGTTTTACAATTTTTACATATGTCTTCTTCACCATCCATTGAATAATTAATAATATTATTCACTATTTCATTAGGTAAGCTCAATTTATACAATTCCATATTTTCTTTTTTGAAGTGACAACAATCATAGCATTTTTTATCGATATAATTATTGATTCCATCACCGTTCATTTTTCTCTTAATATATAAGGTAATATTTCTTTAAGTAGTTTTGGCTAGGGGGTTGCTGGTCGGCTGGTCTGGGTTTCAGGCTTAATTTAAATGTCTTAACCTTCTTGTTAGATTATAAAACAATGTTTAATCATATTATAATTAAATATTATGATTAAACCATGAAATCATTGTTTCTGTTATGTATAAATTTCAAATGTAACATGTTCTATAGTAATGATTTCGTCTCGTTTCATAGTCTGTTTTATTTCTTCAACTATTTTTTCAATATAAAATCGTAATGACGCTCTACTTGTTATCTTGTTCTGTTCGCTTGATGCATAATAACTACAGTTGCAAATATTATTCTTATACATAAATTTTCGATCTAATTTCTATTCCAACCTTTATTTCTTCATCATACCTCATCATTCTTCTTCGTTTGAAGGTAGGCTACTGCCACTTTTGCGGGTAGGCTACCGCCACTTTTGCGGGTAGGCTACCGCCAGTTTTGTAGGTAGGCTACCGCCAGTTTTGTAGGTAGGCTACCGCCAGTTTTGTAGGTAGGCTACCGCCAGTTTTGTAGGTAGGCTACTGCCATCCTGTTCCAACTAACGTTGTCTTTTTTTTCTCCCTGTTGAACCCCAACAACCCCCACTAACCCACAATCCCACCAACTAACCCACTTACCCATATATACCCCATGTGTCTGTCCTGTATGTCAGAAGGCACCATCCTGTATATCTTCACGCTGGGATGGGCGGGAAGGAAGGGCGGGATGGTTTAACAAACAAACTAAAATATCACTAATCAAATTAGTAGGAACCCTATACAGTTCATCCTGTTTATGTTTAATGTATCCTTCACCCCAATCCGATTTTTTGCCACTTGGCAACCGTTGAGCAGTTTCTAAATGTTTCCCATTCCTTACCTTCCCACAATCCCCACAACACAAAGGCTTAGGTTTCCATGTTGTTATGTTAGTCCATAACCGTGTTCTCTTACGATAATTAAACCCATATTTGCAGTAATCCACATCAACAAACCCAAGACCACTCATGAAGGGTTGTTCCTTCAAAAGTCCAGTTTGAGGATTTCCACAACCCACCACTTCGGTTTGATGTAGTCAATGATTTCAAGGGTTTTCAAAACGATGCTGTTAGCATAATCCATTTTTCGGACACCAACAGTTTTAGCCCTACTGTATTCCGTGCATGGAGGGGATGCCCAAATCACATCAAACTCGCCCACATCAAACTCACGATAATCCCAACTCAAAATATCAGTATTGATATTTGCATTTTTCAAATCAAGGGAAATGACACTAAAACCCAAATCCCGAGCCACCCGACCAACCGAGCCTGTCCCTGAAAATAATTTTAATAATTTCATATTATTAGAACTATTTAGATAATTATTTTATGGAATAATGCCCATATGGTAATGAAGTGAAAGCATCAATATAAAACCTTTTATTTTCATAATTACTGAGAGATTGCTTTACTTGAGACATTGAATATATTTGATGCGACTTACTTCTGATGAAGTTATATGTGATTTCATGCTTTTTGTTTTGAAACAATGCTTCGTGATAGTTCTGATACGACAGTTCTTTTTTCACTTTGTGTTTCACTACACCTTTTGATTTCTTATGTTCATCAACCTCACCGTGAATTGTGAAGGCGTAAGATTTAGGTTTTAATCCGATGAATTTAGTAATGATTTTTCCATTCACTTCGTCCTTAAACATTCCTAAGACCTTTTTATTAGTTTTGTCATGACATGGATGCTCAACAGGATAGTCGCTAAAATCCATGTGTTGCTTTATATCATTGAAATCCTTATAGACATCATCAGTCATTGTTTGAATTACATAACTGTCAGTATCAGTATATATCAATTTGATGTTTTCATTATACTTCTTTTTCAATACATCATAATAAAACTGATACATATGTAATTTGCTTAAATCTAAAATGCTCATTCCCAGGAAAATCGGCTTATCCAATTTCAGTTTCGCTTTAGTTTTTTCAACTCCCACCAGATTTTCATTTATAATAAATCGGTTTTTGAATGTTGGATTATTAACGCATTTTTCATATCTTACCTCATTATCAACCAGTTCAAAGTCCATATGGTTTCGCTTGTCTTCCATAGTTTTTCCGTACACCGCGTTATTCATTAATTTGAATAAATCTTTCTCAAAATCGCTTTTGGCTTCTTTCCTTTTACCAGTGTTGAAGTCAATCCACGGTTTCAACCAAGCCCTCTGTTGAAACTTTATTATCCTATGGACTTTACCCATTTTCATTCCCATTTTCAAATAATACTGTAAAGTCTTAATATGAACCACATATTTTTCTTTATCCTTTAGATTTAATATTAACTTACTTGTTTTCTCGTCCTTGGGACTTTTACCATCATAATATATTTTGAAGACTTGCTTTTGATAATCGGAAAGCATATTCACATTTACATTCATTATTTCAGGCGCTAGTGGATAGTCAGAGTGGAAGTCGTGCAATGTTTCGGGATATTCCAAATCAACTTCCATAATATAACCGAACTCATCGTTTTCATTCCATTTTTCAACACTGGGCGTTTTCTTTGCCCACTTGATATTTTTTAGCGGTAACTTCTGGGACATTGCTAAACCATACAAGTTATTAGCATCCAAGTAACTAATATAATTTGATGGCTTGTTCTCATAATTTGATGGCTTGTTCTCATCATATGCTTCTCCCATATACTTATTATTTGCCACCGCTAATTTATGACTAACCTGACACATACCACCTCTCATTCCCTTTTCAACCATCTCAAACATTTCTTGGTCATGCAATTGTTCTATTTCAACACCAGTTTTTAGAAGCATCGCGTCCCATGCGAAATTTGGCAATGTGTAATAATGAGCGGGGTCTAAACCGTAGTATTCCATACACAAGTCTCTAAAGTTTTCAAATACATCGGTCAGTAGTAAAACATCAGTTCTTAAATACAAGTCGTGATACTGCCCGAGTGTTCTAATCCCGAAGTGCTTCCATACTTTCAGTGCCCTTTCATAATCTTTATCACTTACATGTTCCTCACTTAATTTACTGTAAAACGCTTCTTTCGGTGGTAAAGCCCTTTCCTTAAATCTTTCAAAATCATCAAAGTAGTCATAGGGATAAATACCCTTATCAGTCAATAAATCCAAATCTTCATCGGTTTTAACATACGGGTTTCTAACGCTGTATCTGAAATTGTTCTTCCAATTCTCACGCTTTTTATCATCCTCATATTTACTCAACTTCACCAACTTATCCAACGAAGACGATAAGAAACTGAAACTGTCCTTGAAACAAAGATTTTTAAAACCAAAGGTTATAAACTTTTCGCTGTTCTGAGCGATACATTCTATTTTAGAATTCTTGTTCAGTTCGTGAGCCTTGTTGATGATTAAGTGGGCATCATAGTTTTTAAGGTTATGAAGAAACACAGGGATTTTATAATATCTCATACTAAATCGTAGATTGCAGTCCTCGTGGGCGCATCCTCTATACTGCCCCGTAAAGTGGCAATGGTCCCAACACTTCTTTTCTCCTTCCTCAAATTTGTTTCCACAAATGAAGCAGTTAGTGGCATTATTGAAGTCCTCCCAGTCCTTCTCGGTTTCAATACGGTCTTTGTCCTCCTTCATTTTCTCCAAAACTTCCTCTCTGACTTTATTGATTTTCTCAACAAATTTATCCATACAATCTTCACCTCTATATAAGTAAGGCTCACTACTTCCGGTTATAGCATTGACTACATTAATCATAAAACCACACGGACGATGATTTTGATATGATGTAGTTTTAGCTTTTGCCGATTTGCTTTTAACATCAATAGGCACAGTTAAACATTCAAAGTCGGCATAGATTACGAATGGAGCTTTAAGTTTCTTGAAATGGTTTTTGAATGCTATTGTTTCACCTGCTTTTGGCATTTCTATTTTTTGACCCTCAACTGCTAGACATCCCTGTTCTTCGTGTTTCTTTAAAAGTTCTTCTGATTGAAAACCATGAGAGCAGGTTCTACAATGATACTTTTTAACTTTCTTTTTGTTAGTCTGACTACTCATTAACTTATCATAATTTTTGATATAAGCGTAATGGGATTTAACATCATCAGTCAATTTAATCAAATCGATTTTGTGTTGTGCTTGTGGGTTGTTGCTTCTTTTGTATAATAAAATAGTTTTACTATTCGTATCGGGGTTTATGTAATAAACATTGACCGATATGTGTTTGTTCTGTTCTTCAAATAGTTCAATCTCATCATTACCTACTGGAAAGTCAATATTATCCCATTTGATAAATTTGTCATCTACATATTTCTTATAATGATACATGTCGCAGGGATGGTCTTTTTTGAATAACTCATAAAATCCACATTGAACGGAATATTTAAAACATAAGTCATCCTCGTTTTTAATGTTAATACAAGCCTTTTTGTTTGCCACCCAGTCGGGCAATGGAATAAAGGATGAACCACGGGTAGGATTGTACCTATCATAACTGATGACTAACTTTTCAACTTGACCAAGAACCAATCCCGACTGAATGTATTCGGTTATTTCAATTTGTGTCTCAATGTCGTGCCCAATGTTGTTTAAGACGGTGTTCAACTCGTCGGGATTATGAATATTGTATCTTCTGCTTCTTAACCGCCTTTGAATAAGTTCGTTGGCGGGATTTTTGAATGATAAATCGGTTTCCACGATTATTTTCATGTTCGGGTTTCTGTTCAGGAATTCGGCCAGTCGTTGCTTCTGATATTTTAAGTAGGATAAACCTTTCATTCCCTTTAATCTTATATCACTTACCGAGTAGGTGTTGGCGTATCCCTTGAACGCTTGTTGCTCGTCTGTGATTTTGGACTTGAAACGCTTGACATAATCCTGTAAGGGTCTGCCTCTCGTTAGTTTTAGATAATTAGCACCTTTCATTAAAAGGCCATGCTTTCTATATCCGTCACTCCTCGCCACTTCCTTGAGTTTCGTGTTCAATACGTTTGAAACTGGTTTGTTCTTATCATATCTGTAGGTCTTATCACCTATTTTGAGTTTTTGTGTTTGCCTCCCTTCTTTTTGTATTAGTTCGCCTTGTTGGCTGTTTAAAATGAAATCTATGATTTTATTTTCTGACATGGTAACCATAATACTATACTCTATATAATATAAGGTATTTTCTCTTTAAGTAGTTTTTCGGGCTGGGGTTGACTGTTGGAGAAAATGGGTTTCGGGTTGAGAATGAACGCATTAATCTCATTAAGTGTTTTTAATAAGATGAATGATTATTATTTTTTCATAATGTGCATTGTCGCGAAGCTTGCGAACAAATTTTAGATTTCTTGTGTTTAGATAAATTTGATTTGCTTGATATCGTCCTTCCACAGTCCTCGCAAGTGTAAGACTGTTTTAGGTTATTGTTGTAGTAATTCTGGTGGTAGTTCTTCTGGTCGTCCCTCCACCTCACGGGTTGCTCACTGTCCATCGCTCGAAGTCTGGTTCTGTTCGCTTATCATCTGTAAGACTAAGTCGTTTTCTGCTTTCATCAGTTCAACCATCATATCAAATTCGTCATTCGTTATTCTCTGTTTACTATTACCGTTAATAAAAATTCCTGTCATTTTACTATATTAGGGCGTTTTGTCTTTAAGTAGTTTTTATTTTTTCTTCTTGCCTCGGCTACTTTTTGTATTTGTGCTTTCTGGGCTTCTACTCCTGCTTCTTGTTTCCATTTGTTCCCTCGTCCATTCACTACCTCTAGCTATTTCTTGGGGTGAGTTGCTCCTGCTTCTTGTTTCTAATTGTCTTCTGTTCATTTGATTACCTCTTGCTCTTTCTTCTGGTGAGTGGCTTCTGCTTCTTGCTTCTACCTGTCGTCTTGACCAGAATGATGCCCTTGGTTGTTCTTCTTCCTGTTCCCTTGATTGTTCTGATGGTGTGGATGTCTTCTTGTCACGTTTGAATAGTTCAAATACGCTCTTGTCTTCTCCACCTAAAAATATGTTTCTTAACGACTTTATTTCTCGGCTTTCCTCTTTCTTCTCTTCCTCTTTCACGGTTGATGCTGACGATGATGACGTTAAATGAAGACTTTGTAAATCTTCCTGCTTTTCATCAGACTGTTTTAAATCAGTATCTTTTACATCGGTTGGTTCATCTGACTTTTTCTTTTCTTCAGTCCTACCTGAAATTGCATTACTATAAATTTCATCAGTAAAATCTTTTGCTATATATCGTGTTGTTTGTGCGTCTGCCTCGTTGTTTTCATATAACTGTGATGTTGGCGCTACTTCATCAAACATATCAGGGAACAATTCGTGTTGAAGAACTTGTTCATCAGTTTGAACCCTAGCATTCAACCGTAGTCTCCTATCGTATTTTGAAAGGTCAAAATCGTCAAAATCTATATTGTTGATTGACAAGTCAATTACCTGTCTTTCGGGGATGATTTCAATTTTTAATCTGTGCGTCATCGCTTCCTTTAGCATTTCTTCAAAAGTAGGGCGTCGGCGTAATCCATAATATTTACAGTCATATTAAATATTATATATTTTATTAAACTTCCACAGGTATTTCTTTAACCGAACCATCCATCACGGTTGGACTATCTTCTTTTTCCTTAGGTCGTGGGTGGAAAACTGAGTAATACACTTTATCATTGTAAAACCTTACTAATTTCAATCTGTGTTCCTTCTTGATAAAATCACCATCGCTATTAATTAAAGCATTATATAACTCAGTGAATTCTTCATAAACACTGTCTTTAATCTTTTTAAATCCTTTCAGTTTGTCCATGATTTCTTTCATCTCTTCTGGTCTGCTTGCAAGATAAGCGGGTGTTATTTCAGACGCTCTTTTCTTAAACTCGTTGTAACCATAAGCGTCTTCTGCTTTTGATTCTACTTCAACAACTGGGTCGTCTTCTCGTTCATCTTCTTCTTCGCCTTCCTCTAATGGTTCTAATTCTGGCATTTCATCAGCGGACACCATTGAATGAACTTCTACACCGGCAGGATATGAACTCTTTGATACAGCACTTGCCATTTCTTCGTGTTGTTCTCTCCAACGTCTCATTCGTTCAGCAAGTTCTTCTTTCTGTTTGTTTGTTTCCGCCAATCCTTCTTGAATGAAAGACTGGTGTTGTTTCAGTGTGTCAGCAAGTTTCAATTCATCATTAAGTTTAGCTCTTACACTACCATCGTCCGACATTGCTCCTTTCATAACTTCTCCTCTCCGGTCTAGTTCTTGTTTCTTTTGAATGTCTAAGACGTCCTTATTATCAAACTGACTACCGTATTGGTTTAATCTGTATCTTGTCGCTTTTCTGTCTATCACATTTTCAATTGATGGACGGTTCTCATCTCCTACTAATGTTTCTTTCAATAATTCATCATAAGAAGGTCTCAAATGTAATTGTGATTTCAATGACCCTACTTTTACCGGTCCTACTGTATTCAATCTACTAATTGATTTAATCATAGTATATTAATTATTTAGAAAAATAAATTAATCAGATATATTCTTAATCATTTCTTCTAAATGCTTCTTTCTTACAGTTAGTTGTTCCTTTGTTTGTATTCCATCTGGTGACCGTGTGTTGTCTAATATTTTTCTTATTCTGTCTAATTCCTTTCTGTAACTTTCGGTTCTGTTGCTTTCAGCTAAATCATTTCTATATTTTATTAATGCTCCCTGTGATTGTCTCGCTTCCAGCGTTTCCTTCAACTGCTTAAAATAATTCATTCTTGAAGCAACTCCCCATAAATCTGAAACATTATAATGACGTTCTACTTGTGGCGCCCTTTTAAATTCTACATTTCTATGACTTCTCATAAGCATGATTAATATATATTATAATTAGATTATTATTTAAAACATTGATGAAGATAATTTGTTTATTTTTTCTTGTTTATCTTGTTTTTTCTTTTGTTTAAGTTCTTCATAATGTTGGTTTAATAGTTCTGTTGCCGTGGGTTTCTTAATAGTTTCTTTAATCACTTCTTGTTTAATCTCATTCTTAATTTCTTCTTTTACTTCTGGTTTTATCTTTCTAATATTCTTTTGTGGATTGACTGGTAGCATCTCGGTTTTTGCCCCTTTACAATTTTTAGGATGTGAGTGTCTCAAACTTTTCAATGTCATCTTTTTAGAGCATTGTTCACATTCTACTAATTCAACTTCTTTTTTAGTTCTTGGTAATGCTTTTGCTTTCGCTTTTGGTTCAGGAATGACTTCTTCAGGTTTAACTTCTTCTGGCGTTGGTTCTTCATTAACTGTTTCATTTTGTTCAACGACTTCATTATTAACAGGTGCTTCTTCTGTTTTAGTTTCATTATTAACATCTACTACCTCAATACTTGACATATAATATATTCTATATATTTTCTATATGGAAAATCTATATATGATTTTAAGTTTTTGACATTTGATATTACAATTCCATTATCAAATAATGTCACTTTTTACGAAAAGGAGACTAAAACTACAATTAACTCCATTCAAATTAATTTCATTCCCTGCTGAATTAGAAATCCAAAAATCCAATTGTTTAAAGGTTCTATTAGATACATCTAAATAGTCCAAAGCATTTACTCCGTCACCATCAAAAATAATTCCTGCATGTGGTGCTGTGACTGGCACTTTCTTAACAACTGTACTATCCCCGTTCTTAAATTTACTTGATTATAATTAGACAACTGAGAAGAATGAATATAAATATTTCTAATGGGTTGAAGATTAACGAAACCAGAAACATAAGCATTACCATATTGATAAACATTCATTTGATAATTTCCTAAAACTTCATTAACAGACTTTAAATCATTAGCATCAAAACTTCCAATCCAAATATAACTTTCATATATTATCTTCATTTGTTCATCAGTTAATACTGCAAATTGTCTATCGGCATAGTTTGAAGAAATCGTGATTTTATTAGTTTTTACACTGTAAGTAACTTCATAAGTATTTGAGAAATTAACATTATCAACAATACCGTTAATTTTTGATTTTAATTCTGTTGCCAGTTCTGTGCCAGTATAAACTCCTTCTGCCAATGCAACAGCAATCCAATGAACATTTGTATTATCTTCATCTGGAACTAACGGAGAAGAATAAAAGTATAGTATATTATTTAATCCTGACTGTATTGAATACCACGAGTTAGGTAATGTTACTTCGTGAATGTAGCAATGAACCCCGTTGTCTGTTTGTAATGTTTCCGGCAATTCAACTCTAAAATTTGATGATGTGCCTCTAATCCTATGAGCGCTGTCAATATAGACCTTCTTGTATGTCAACATAATATATTTTTAATTAGAAAATAAATTTTCTAATTAAAAATTATTCTGTTGCTTAGGACTTCGTCGTATGTCAGCATTATTAATTAATTGAGAAATTAATTTATAACTTTAATTATATGATTAATAATAAAAAGTTAATTTATGAAATGAAGCATGGGAAAATTAAACATTATCAACCTTATAAGAAAACAACTAAAATAACTAATGTTATGAAACAAACTGACAAAATGTTAAATAGTTATTATCCTAATTCAAATTTAACTGATGCACAAGGATTAAGTAAAGCTTATGGTAATGGTAAAGGTTTTTATATTGATGGTGATAAAATGTATGTAAGCGGAACATTTGGAAAAGGAACGTTTGGAGGTGCTGTTAATGACATTCTGGCAGATGTAGGACTTCCCTTTAAAATGACAAAATATTCACAACGATATAAAGACACATCAACAGCATTGGATGAAAACAATGAAGTTAAACATCTTATAACACATAGTCTCGGTTCAAGTGTAGGGGCACAGATAACAAAAGATTACCCTGAAAGAGAATTAACTTTAACAACTTATGGAGCGCCGTTTATATCGCGAAGGTCTAAAATTACCGATGATTATATTAATTTTAGAAGTATCTTAGACCCTGTCAGTATTGCTGACCGTGGCGCTATAACTGTTTATACTGGTTCATTAAATCCATTTACTAACCACGATTACATAACTGGATACGGTGATATGGGGCGTGATGTTTCAAGAAGTATTGAGCCAGTAAAGGAGATATTATAAATAATCTAAATTATATTAATGATACAACATAAGAAATATGACAATGAAACAACGGATGATATGATTAAGAATGAAAATAAAAAGTATAAGAAAAGTTCATATGAAGAAATTAGAGAATTAGTAATGGAGAAAGAAAAAAGGGAATAATCCAGTTGAAGATAAGATTAAGAAAAAGAAAATGAAAATATTTAAAAATAATAACTCTAATCAAAAGGATTACACTAAATTATTCAATTTGTAAAACATAATTATTAATTATGTTTTAGAAATTAATAAATGTATAAATTTATCAATTTAGTTTAGTTTAAATTATTTCTAAATTAAATTATATATAGCAATGGAAACTTTTAGTGCTGAAGATATTCTAATTGACAACCTCTCATTCAAATTAAACAAAGGTGCAAGTTATATAAATGAGCGTCGTAGCGTTTCGTTCTTCCCGTCTGGTTCAAATATCTATAAACCTTCGTCTGGAAATCGTGTATTGAAAATCGCATTAAATGCAGAAGATAATAGTTGGTTAGACCCTCAATCGGTAATGGTGTTTTTCAATGTTTCGAACAAGGAAAATACAAGCAACAAACGGTTACGACCTCTATCTCCTGCTTACTGCTTTTTCAGAAGGGCAAGATTAATTGCTGGTAATCAACTTGTTGAAGACATTGACTATTACAATAGAAACCATCACATGATGAGTTGTTTGATGTCAAAGGGAGCAAGGGACAATGAAGACGCGCAAAGTTTTGGATATAGATACGATGACGATTTAACACAACGTTTTGCTGACCCTACAACTGGCACTATTGGAAAAACTTATAACGCTGAAACAATCCCAGGCTTTACGTCAGAAATGGTTGTTGGTTTTAAACCTATGCTTGGTTTATTCAATCAATTTAAGTATATTCCATTAAAAGCGTGTCCTCTTGTTTTAGAACTTGAACTTGTCAGTAATTTCACCGATTGTATTGTTTCACCTGATGTTACTACTGATTTCCCTGCCAGTGAGAGCGCGCCTAACACACATCTAAGCACAAGCGGAGAATACGAACTTAATAATTGCTTCCTTCAATGTGATGTAGTAAGTTTGGATAATGATTTACACAATCGTTACGTTTCACATTTACTTGATGGAAAAGAATTACCTATCACATATAATACTTACATTTGTCAGTCTAATTCAGTTGTTGGTCAAGCAACAATAAACACTACTGTTGTTCGTTCTGTGTCGAAACTCACTGCCACATTTATCACCTTCTATAAAGCAGATGCCACGGGAGGAGCAACTGAAGTTCATAAGGAATACAACAGGTTTTACCATCCATCGACAAGAACAACCTTTTCTACTCATGGAAACTATAACCCTGACAATGACTTAGAATTTCAACTTCAATTAGGTTCAAAATTATTTCCTGAGTATCCTTGTAAAAGCTTAACGCAAGCTTTCTATTATTTGCGAAAGGCATTGAATTTACCTTTATTTCATCAACATCATTTATCTATTGAATTTAACCAGTATAAAACCGACAAGTTCATCTTTGCTATGAATATGGAGAAGGTTCCCGATAGTTCATATACTGGAATAAACACGAAAGCCGGGCAACAACTACTAATCCGTGTTAAACCTTCTGGAAGTATGGATGTAAGTTTTATGCCTGACACAATATATATAACGTTAGTATCAGAACAAATATTATCCATTAGAGACGCCGGAGTGCAGATACTCGATTAAAAATAAGTAAAAATGATAATATTAAAAATAAATAAATATTATCATTTTCTACTATTAATATATAATGCCTTCAATAAATTTAACAAACTTTGAGAATGTTGTAGCGCACACAATTAGCGAAATCAATTCTACAAGCGGGGTGACAAACATTAGAAACATATACGCTAATCAATCAGATATAATTGATTTACTCAACAATAAAGCAGACCAAGTAGATACTTACACAAAAGCACAGATTGACGCTAATTTTTATGATATAACTCAATCATATAACAAAACAGAAGTTAATGTATTATCAAATAATATTAGTTCAAATACATTTTTAATAAGTAATCTGACAATAACTTCAAATACAAATTTTAATAGCATCAGTTCCAATACACATTTAATAAGCAATGTAAATTCTACTACGACAAGTAATTTTAATGATATTAGTTCCAATACAAATTTAATAAATAATTTAAATTCTACTGTATCAACTAATTTTAATAATATTTCATCTAATACTAATTTAATTAATACAAATTTTAATAATATTTCATCTAATACTCATTTAATAGATAATTTGAATTCTACTATAACATCTAATTTTAATAATATTTCTTCTAATACAAATTTAATAAATAATTTAAATTCTACGGTATCAACTAATTTTAATAATATTTCATCAAATTCTCATTTAATATCTCAATTACAATCAGGTTCATTTGATAGTAATTTATATTACAATAAAATAACAACTAATAATTTATTATCAGATAAATTAAATACATCAATATTAAATAATACATTAATACATAATATAACAACAACATCGACTTTTAAAATAGCAAATTTTGGAAATTATAATAATTTTTATGAAATGTATAATAATTATTTTGATAGTTATATTTATGGAAATTTAAGTGGAGCAACTATGTTTTTAAATCAAAGAGGTTTTGGAGATGTAGAAATTAATAATTCTTCAACTTTTCAAAATGATAAAATAATATTAAATCATAATACAACAATATTATCTAATTTACAAGTATCTGGTTTATTTTCTTGTTCGTCTATTTTAAATATAGCAGGTTCTGATGCTAGATATGTTTTACAATCAGATGGATTAAATGGATTAATAACAGGAAATACAAATACAATTAATTCAATAATTACTACTAATAATTCACAGGATACATCATTAGGTCAAAAGTTAGATAAAATAGATACTAACGCTCAATCAGTAGCAGGTGCTATTAATTTTAGTGATAATACAACTTTACACAGTAATTTAAATATGTTAACTACTGGTTCTATAATTTGTAACAAGTTTAGTACTACATCAGCGCCTAATTTAGGATTACAAATGACTTTTCAAATGTTTAATCGTGAATTTAATATTAATAGAGATGGTAGAATGTGGATGAGTAGCGCAGGAGGTCAATGGGAAACTCAAATAGGAGATGCTAATGTTGGACGTGTTTGGGTTAAGGATAGATTCGGTTTAGGTGCTGTTGGTGTTAATGGTTATGTTTTAAACTGTGCCGGAAAATCGAGATTTACTGATGCAGTTGATTTTATAGGAACTGACAAGGCAGTAAATCTTAACAATGGTTCATATTTGAATTTTAATAATAATGGTTCAATACGAAGATATACTCCCGATGCTATAGAAGGTTTATATATGTCTCATGATGATTTTGTTGCCATTAGTGTTGGCGATGTTAGTAATGCTTCTAATCAATATATGATGTGTGATGGATTAGTTAATAAAACTATTTTTAATAAGCCTATTGATGTGTTAGGTAATATTTATACAAATGCTGATGTTAATTGTGATAATGTTAATATTGATACCGATGGTAAATTAACAATTGATACAAATTGTGAATTATATAGATATGTTAGTGCTTTTTCATCTTTTGATATGAGGAATAGTGATGCTAATTCTTCAATTAGATTTATTTGTGGAGACCCCGCTGTTCAGTCTAACATTGTCGGAGCTGTTAATATTTCTACCGGATGGACTTTTAATACTGCTACTGCTGATTTTATGGGTAATTTATTTGCTGATGATGTTTATGTTAAAACTAATGGAGCATTAAGAAGCAATCATTTAGCACCTAACGGAGGAACACTAATAACCGTTGATACTAATATGGAAATACAAAATGCTTATCTAGCCACCAATACCATTCAATCATTTGATTTAACAACGGTTTCATTTTTAAATAATATTTCAATGACAACAGGAACAGATATATTAATGGGAACAAGTGAAATATCAACTTATTATGATGGAACTAATTTATCCACAATTGATGTAATATTCAGAACGTCAAATACAGCTTTTAGAGTTTCAGATAGTTCAACTACACCTTCAGTTTTATTATCTATTGATAAGACATTTGGAACAACAGTAAATACTGGAAGTTTTACAAATAATGCCTCATCAACATTCAATGAAAATGTAACAGTTGCAGGAACGAAGAAATTGTTATGTAATACACTTGAACCATCAACAGGAACTAATATAGACTTAACAGCAACGACAGTAACCATTAATGGAACGTTTGTTGATTCATCTGATTCGCGGTTGAAATATGACATAGACAATGTCAAATCTAACTGTATGAATATTATTAAGAAATTTAAGCCAAAGAAGTTTAAGAGACACGATAGAAATGACGGGGGTAAAACTCATATAGGATATATCGCAGATGAAGTATTAAAAGCAATTCCTAAAGAGTTTGAAAATATTGTATGTAAAGATAAAGAGTATTTAGGATTGAATTATTTAGTTTTACCCGTGTTGGTTCATAAAGCAGTATTAGAATTAAATGATAAAATAGATAAACTTGAAAAAGAAGTTAAGGAATTGAAAAAAGAAAAATCTAAATAATAATATATAATGGGTATTGGTCAAAGCAAAAACGAAGAAAATAACAGTATGGAAGACATAAGAATTTAAGAGTAGATGAAAAAACGAGAGCGGATACTTTAATAATAAAATCTATTCAAGAATGTGTAACGAGAATAGAAAAGTTAGAAAATCAAAAATCGGACAAACTATTATATAAATTACCTGCGTTGAATTTATGCAACGCTTCATTGATTTAAATTAATAATATTAATATGATTCATTAACATTATTAATTAAAAAATATGAATAACATTTACTAATAAAACTTTGTCTTTCTTAATTGATGACTTTAATAGTTATTTTTTTCACTTGTAATGAAATAAAATTAGCCACATTGTCCCTATACACTAAATTAGTTTTATAAAGGTCTTTATTAAGAAAATAATAAATATCAAATAAATTATTTGATGTTAAAGTACGATTACGAAGATGATTAAAAAAAGTAAATGAGGTAGATGTAACAAATATATCATATTCAATTAATAATTTTAATGGTTTATGTTTTTGATGTAATTTATCTAACTCACTTAAGTTAAAAATATATGATATGCCGTTTTTGATAATATTTTTCATAATGATATTATCAATTTCAAAATACTGTGAATTCTTTAATTTGTAAGACTTATACACTGGTTTAAATTTACTAATATAATTTTTAATAATATTATTATTTTTTATTTTTAATAATCTAACATCACCTAAATTATAAGATAATACAAGGTTTTTAATGTCTAATGGTAAATCATAAAACAACATAATATATTTAAATCTTTATTTTATTTTAAATGCTTTTTCAAATCTAACATAAAACATATTATTAACATCTTTGGAATTCATATTAACATAAAAGAAGGAGTAGGGCTTATCATCTACCGCTTTATGATACATATTTAACAGTTGCTCTTTATCAACGATGGCGGAGTTTTCCTCAATGAATGACATTAACTCTGATACATTCTTTAACTTGAAGATATACAACGAACTAGAATTCAACCTAATGATTGGTGCAAGGACACGATATTTTTGAACGCTTAAACAAAAACTAATGGCGTCGTGTCTGCCTCTCGTTGCCAGTCCATGTAATAACTTGCTGTATCTAACAAATTTAGGGTCGTCTGCAAAATCATCAACAATGATTAAAATTGAATGTAGTTTCTTCATCTTCTGTTCTTTCATATAATGAATTATCTTTCTTTGTGTGTTAATTATTTCTTCCAGTTCTTCAGGTTGGTAGGTGTCATAATATAACTTTTCTTTTTCATCATCAACCTTCATATTATCTTTTTGATATTTCTTGACTTCAACGAAGGTAGGGTCATTATGAACCGACGGGCTAAAAATGAATATACGGGCGAAGCAGTCCCTATAAACATTTAGGATAAGGTTTTGAATTAAAACTGTTTTGCCACCCGTTGATGAAGCAACAACAATTGAGCGAAAAGGTAGTTTTGGTACATGTTCATATTTAGATTGTTTGAAATCGTAATCAGTTATATTTATTGGTTTTATTATTGGAACATCAGACATAATAAAATAATATTAAAGTTATTTAGAAAATATTTTATATTTATTATTTTATATGAATAGAAGTTATTCGGATTATATTGATATAATAGATAAAGTAGAAAATATAGAACAAGTAATAATAACCGATAATAAAATTAAGAAATGTTGTTATTATTCATTAGAATTAATTAAGTTAGGAATACAATATATTAAAAATATAAATATTAATATAGATGGGAAGAAAGAAAAAGAATAAGACCGAGCCAGTTGTTTCTTCAACTGATGAAGAAAAAGAAGAAATTGTTAAAGAAACATCAGTTATTGAGTTTGCTTGTCCAATGTGTAAAAAGATGTTAGAAATGAAAAATGAATTAGAAATACAAAAGAAAGGACATTGTAAATGTTCGTGTATTCCAACAAGTTTCAAAATAAGTAGAAATGATAAGAAAATGAATATTGATAAAACTAAAGACAGTATAAACTTAGAAACAGATGTTCATAATATTGCTATACGATTTGGGAGGGGAGTTACTCCATCAGATAATGGTGATAAGGAAACTCAGGAAACTGTTAAACAAATAATGAAAAATTAGTATTTAAAGAGTAGATTTAACATAATTGCAACATTTAGTTTTAAAAGTTTAGTTTTATAATTTAGTATATATGGAGGAACATTTAGCGAACATTGACAGTAGTTTAGAGTTGTTGTTTCCAAGATTAGAAAAAGTGTTGGAGCAAAATGAAAACATACTGAAAATCTTAAAGAGCTTGAATATTAAACCTACATATAATAACAATAACAGTTACCAAGCAAAAGAAGTAGATAGAGACAGTAGCGAATACAAAAATAAACGAAACATTTATGTTAAAAAACTGAATGAAAAAATCATAAAAGAACCTAAACAATCAAGTCTGGATTACTATCAAGTCAAGTATAAAGAAGACACCAAGAAATACGTTTAATCATTAACTAACAAAATTTCGTGTCTCAAAAGCGGTTTGTTTATTCCTGCTACTTTGTAAGTTTTATTACCCATAATATCATATTCAATTTTATCGATATTGAATATTTTATTAGACCATTTAGAGTTATACTCCTTTCTGTCGGTGTAATTACCCCTTTTCTTTTGAAACACTTTTACCTTGTCGTTCTCCTCTATTTTGGGATACTTTCTTTTGTTTTTTTCTCGTAGTTTAAGATTGACCTTTACATTTATTTCATTGTCGTCCTTGTGTGCTTCAGACGGTGTCATCCTTGTTGATGAGTGAGATGTGCTGTTATACTGTTTCAATGCTTGCGTTAGGGCATCGGTCCATTTCATGTTGTTAAACCTAACTCTATCGTGAATTTTGTTTTTCATCGTTCTAATAAAACGCTCGGCCACATTTGCGTGGGTCTTCGTGACGATGTGGTTTATTCCTTCACTGTTGAAGAAATCCTGAACTTGATTTTTAGTTGCAAACGCTCCGTCGTCATCAGAATACACGGACATCGGATAACCCATCTTTTTAAAGCTTGCTCTCAACGCCTTCAAAACGTGCTCTCCGTCTCTTTCCTCCATCGGTATTACATCTGCTAATTTACTGAAGATGTCAATCACGACTAAAGCATACTGTGGAACGTTCTTGTCTTTTGCTAAAGGTGACATATGCATTATGTCTATTTGATATTCATATCGTGCGAATGGAGCGGTATAGGAATTAGTTCCTCTATAATTTTTGATTTGTTTATTTGGTTGTTTCTTTAAGAAAGACTTTACATCGTCTAATGTTATTGTTGGGTCTTCTTCCTTTGCCTTCTTGTGTGTCGCTTGTGTGCTTCCGAAACCCTCGTCTAAGTCGTAATAGATGTTGCTGATTATTTGGTCTTTTGTTAATCTCGCCATTATATTAAATTGTTAGAAAATATTTTTTTTCAATATAAAGCCCCACCCCTTAACATAAAATAAAAAACTACTTAAAGAAATATTAACTTATTATATTAAGTGAAAATATGACTGAAATAAGATTAGAGGACTTGAATTTAGAAAATGTCGGAGTGATTGCTGACTTAACAAACTTGGTGCTATCAGACGGAGAAGATGATGATAATGACAGTTATAAAAAGGAATTAGATGAAGAGTTAAACAAAATAAAGGATTTCATCAAAAGAAACCCTTTGCCAGCAGTTGATGAAAACGAAGAATTCTGGAAAGATGTCATTAGCAGGTTTAGGGATAATAGCGGATTAAACTTGATGGCGATATACTCATTTGTTAGGTTTGACATCTTGAAAGAAATGTATGAAAACCTAACAGATGAAGACATCATAAAAGACTGTGGTAAAAAGTTAAACCGTGATGGAAAGTTTAATGCAATGATTATTAACCACTATATCTTATCAGGAGCGATACGAAAACTAAACAAAGAAGACAGTCTAGTAGATGGACAGATGCGAATTATTGAATTCTGGTGGGATGGAATAGGTGAATGGAAAGCGTGAGTGATTTAGTTTATTCATAATATTTAATTATAATATGATTAAACATTGTTTTATAATCTATCAAGAAGGTTAAGACATTTAAATTAAACCTGAAACCCAGACCAGCCGACCAGCAACCCCCTAGCCAAAACTACTTAAAGAAATATTACCTTATATATTAAGAGAAAAATGAACGGTGATGGAATCAATAATTATATCGATAAAAAATGCTATGATTGTTGTCACTTCAAAAAAGAAAATATGGAATTGTATAAATTGAGTTTACCTAATGAAATTGTGAATAATATTATTAATTATTCAATGGATGGTGAAGAAGACATATGTAAAAATTGTAAAACTTGGAGAGATAATCAATTTTTAATCAAATGTCTGTTGGGAATAAAAAGAATACATAATAGAAATGTAGAAGATGATATTTTAATATTTCTAACTGTAAATAAAATACCACCTTACGATTGTGTTAAACAGTTTCTTAAAATCAGTAAGAAAAATATGACACGATTTACGATATATTATGGATGTTGGGTTATAGTCAAGAGAAAGGAGAAGATGTTAAAGAAAATATCAAATTATTTATTGAAAGTAAAAAGTTTAATGTTCAGAATACAGTGAGAGATGTTAATATTATTTTTAAAATGATGTATGAAAGAAGTAAGACAAACCAATTAGATTATTATCCTGAACTGAAATTATAATCATAATATAATAATAACATGTAAAATCTTATATGTTATAATTATACTGAACTTTTAACCTATAAAACCCCTTAAACTTATCTAAATAAATAACCCCTTAAACATATAGAGACCAATGACAGACAAAAAGCAATGTTCCAAATGTAAAGTCTTTCAATTGTTAGAAAAGTTCAACGAGGGAAGAAAACAATGTAATGTATGCTTGGAGAGCAAACAACGGTATAGAGAAGCACACAAAGAACAAATACAGCAAAAGTCAAAGGAGTATTACGAAAACAACAAAGAGCAGATTGTAGAGAAGAAAAAGACATATAGAGAGAATAACAAAGACACTATACTGGAAAAGAACAAGATTTATCGTGAAAAGCATAAAGACGAAATAAAGCAAAAATCAAAAGAATATAGAGAAAAGAACAAAGAAGACATAAATGAAAAACAGAAAGACTATAACCAATTGAAAGTAGAATGTCCTTTATGTAAATGTATGGTAGGAAAATACAAAATGAAAAAACACCAACAAACAAGTAAGCACCAACTAAGAGTGAAAGGTCAAGAAAACAATAACGATACTGTGAGAGATTACATGGAAACAACAAGTGACTTTGAACAAGAATAGGAATAAACAAATGAACCACCAACACCCCAGAACATAATAACTACTAAAAGGGCTAACTCTTTCAAATGAAAAAAATGTCGGCCCCTAGAAAATCCACCCCTAACACCCTACAACAAAATATAGGATGAAATCAAACAAGGGTGTTAAAACGTTGGATAACAACATTTGACCCAATAACCCCAACACTCCTCCCTCTTCCCCCCAGGCCCCCTCTTTTCTCCATTTTTTCCCCCCCCATACAATGGTGGCGTTCCTTTTGGGTTCTCTTGAAACCCCTTTTAAAAAGGGTGCCTAACCCGCATAACCCATCCAAAAGCATGGCAACGCACGTGGTTCCGTGACAAGAGGAGTTTCAGTTTTGACACCCCGCACGGGCAGAGGCTGCATCAAGCCGCTGACGACATCGCGGGCTTTTCCAAAAGCCGCGGTCAGACTACCTCACGACTCTGCCGGAAATGGATGGCATGCAAGCACCCTCGCTTGCCATCGCAATCGCCGGGTTGATGGTTTTTTTTTCCAAGCCAAAGGGGCTTGAAGAAGTCAACGGATATTTCGTTTGGCACCACAACCCCCTCCCTATTCTGATCTTTGATGCTGGGTGCCCAAACCGGAACTCCATTTCAGGGACTCGCCTTTGAACCACAGGTGACCTTTTGAGAAAATAGATGGCTTTCCCTGATAAATGAAATGCCAATCTACACTATTTCTAGTCGCTTTTGAAAGAATGTTCCAACTGATTCTTTGGGGGGGAGTCCAAAAACCCCAACCCGGCGCTTGCGCTCGAGTGAATTCTTGAAGCGACTCACATCTCGTACCAGTGCCTGAGGTGCTGTAGAAACGGACGCTCGATGGATTTTAGGGCACTGTGCCCCTTCCGTCTCCCTGCACAAAAACGGAGCAAGGGCAGCAACCTCCTTGCGAAGAACGGTAGAACCCCGCGCCCCAAAAAAGAGCAGAAACGAGGAGCAATAACACGCCCCCCACCAAATTAAATGGTCAAAAAACAGGAAGGGACAAGAGCAATACGGCCCCTTCACACTGAACCAAATGCTAGACAGAAGAGCAGCCAACGCCCGTCCCATAAAAGGAAGGGGAAGGGGAAAAAAAAGAAAAAAACACGTCCACTAAGCTCTGGCGAACCCTCAAAGCCGCGGCGCTGCCAAAATGGTGCCTTGTACAGGGGGACGTTCTTCTCCTAAGTGAGAAGAGTCCAGCAAAGCGTTCCTTGAAGAAAAAAAAAACCTCAGGCACCAGCAGAAAAACGCTGGTTTCTTCCCAGTATTCAGTTGGTCATGGCATTTCAACTGGTGCAACATAAAAGAAGCCCTCATCCTAGTGCTCATGGGAAAACGGCGCACCCGATTTGTTTTGGTTGGCTTCAGGAGGGGGGACAACACCGGGTGCCACTGGTTGCACTGCTCGTAGTTCCGGTGCGGTCCAAACTCATGCAAGGGTTCCTGACATTCCGATAGAAACTGGGCCCTGCTCAGAAGAGCTGGAAGAATTGTTTTCCAATCCGCTACCCATGTGCTTTGGCAATGGTTGTAACAGGGGTGGGAGATTCCCCGAATCCAAAGTTGATCAGGTGGCTTTCAAGAAGAGTGCCACTTGAGGTCCAAAAAAAGGGAAATGGAGGGACCCCATGTTGAGGGCAAGGAACAAGCCGATTTGTTCATTGGCCGGCTGGGCGTGCCAACTGCACTTTAAACAAGGACACCCTGCCTGCCGAAGGTTTGTTCCGTGTTTGGCAGCGCAAAGCTCAGGCAATAAAGTCCATTGCACGTTTTAACCTTGCATGTAAGGATACGAACTTAAGCTTACACATCAATATACGTGAGTCGTGGTTTCGATTCTACCCCGTTATATGTAAGTGGCACAAAGCCCTACCTGAAGATTCCTGGAATATGCTTTTGACGCCCGAAAGTGTTTCGCTTTGGCGATTCAAAACTGATCTGCGAGGAGGCCGGCTGATTGTTTTTTGCTTTGTTTATCCTTTCTCTTTCTTTTATTTGGGGGGGGGGGGGTAACATAAAAACCTTAGCGCAAGCGCAGGTGTTGACGGCCAAACCATTTTTCCAGTGTCCAAATGCTATTCAATTGCCAGAGGGTGTGGCTCAAGAATTAAAGAGCTAGGGGGGTGACTCCTGCTATTTCATGGTTCCGCTGTCCCTTTTATCAATACTCGATAAATGGAAGGGGGGGAGGGTTGCATACCGTTGGACAAAACCCTGAAGTTGGTGCATATCCAGCTTATCCCGTTTTTTATAGGGCTTCGTCTATGCCCCAAGTGGTGCGAAAAGGATTTCGTCCAGAGTAGGTGTGCGTCTTTGGCTCCTTTTAGCGAGGTGCCACTATGGTACAATGAGCCACAGCCAGGGCACTTAGGGTGCCATCTGATTATCTTCCATGTTTGCCGATTTAAACCAACCTCCACTGGCACCCGTCGAGTTGCCAGTCCATTCGTTTTTTTTGTTAAAACTGTTGCTTCACAGTGGGGGAATCAGCAGAGGTTTGAACCGTTTGGGATGCCCTGCACACAGAAGGGCGCCAAGGGATGGGTCATAACTTATGCCCCTATCGAACCAGCAAGAAAAGGACAAGATGCCAAGTTGAGAGTTTCTCAAAATGGTTTGCCCTCCCCTTTTGTTGGAAGGGAAACGTACTTCCTGAGTGGATGGGCCACTAAAGTTGTATTATCAGAATAAAGTCCAGGAACTCAGGGAGAGGGACTAAAAGAGAACCAACCGTTTGGGCTGCACTCCTACTGTGGATGGTTGAAACCAACGGAATGATACGATTTCCGCCGTAAATGCCCACAAACATCATGGATTCAACGTGCAGCAAAATGGAAATCGTCCATCCACAGCATGCTCCCCCGCCCCCCCGGCGTGGTCTCATGTTTCCCGAGGAAAAAACAAACGGGGAGAAAAAACGGGGAAACAAAACGAAAACACCTGAAAAAGAGAAGAAAAGCAAACGGGGGAAAAAACAAAAAGAACCGGGGAGAAAAACAAAAACACAAAAACACAAACAAAGAAACGGGGAGGACACAAAAAACACAAGGAAACAACAAAAACTCGGGGGACAAACACGTGGAGAAAAAAAGGCAAACGATCTCCCCCGGGCTTCCGCGCCTTCCAGGCGCTGGGGATGAGGCCCTCCGGCACCCCGCAGTCTTTCTCCAGCCAGGCCCAGAAGTTAGAGCCGTAGCAGAGGTTGTCGTAGCAGCCGTGCATGGAGATCCTCAGATCTCAACCCTGTTTGGGGGGGGGGGGGGTAGATTCTGTGGGTTGGGGGTGGGGGTGTTGGGGGCGGAGGGAGATCTTCAGAAATGCGGGTAGGGGTGGGTAGAGGGGTGGGTGGGTGGCAGGTGGGGGGAAACCACTCCAAACAGAGCCACTCTCAAAACCCGTTGAGCGTGGGCCTCCTTGCCTTGAATCCGTTGAAGCGGTTTTGTGGATTGTGTTTTCTCGAGGCAAAGAGTACCCTTTTTCTGCAAAGGGCTTCCAATGGTTCCAAATGAGGCGAAACCAAGTGGAGCCAAAACATCGAAATCCGAGTTCGCTTCCTTTGTGCGGCCCACGCCCATCTGTTGGTTCTACCAACATTGTTATAAGGATTGAGTGTTTTTTGAGGCTACCCCCTTGTTGGTGGTTTCAAGGGAAACCAAAAGGAAAATCGAAATATATTTTTTCTTTTGAGGGGGGCTCCCCAAAACAAACCACACGGGTTCTCAAAATGGATTTCGGAGCCCTAATGTAACCATCTACCCGGCAAACAGCTCGAGTCAGCTGGCCAGATCTATCTAACGGGTAAATGCGTTGGCTTTTTGGCGATCCACGAATGCTACGCTTCCAAGACCTGAAACAAGAAAATGGCTCCTGGGAAGGGGCGGGTGTTCGCTTTGAGTGGCCTCATGCACCTAAAATGGTCTAAACGACGTATATTGAGTCAATGGGCTTTGTGAGTTCGCTGGTAACCTTCCAATACCGTTCTTCGTCCCCTGGAAGAACATATGTCCAGCGATAAAGCAAACACTGGAAAAGCTTCATTTTACCCCCCCCCCCCCCCCCGAAAATCGATTCTTTTCAAATCAAGAGGGGAACATAACACATATTCCTTTTGCAAATGAAAGTCAATCCCTCATTTAAGCCCAACTGGTGTGCGGAATTTGTCCGTCATTGTCCACTTTCCACCCAAAAAGTCGCTGCCTTCGAATCCACTCCGTCCAAGGAACACCGGCAAGCCGCACTCTCGGGGCAGCGACAGGATGCAGCGGTTCAGGCGCAGAGGGATCAGCGGGTAGACCTGCGGAGGTCAAGCTATAGAGAATGGGTTCCTGGATCGGCAGTGGCGATCGCTTTTTCCATCCACTTTACCCCAAAAAGCCGATCGCAACAGTGACTGAAAAAAGCGATCGCAACTTGGCTATCTAGGTTGGTTGTTTCTTTCTAAGCCTTGGTATGGTAGCAAAAGCCTTTTTGAACAGAACCAAAAAGAAAAAATGAAAGAGGAAAACCTTGCCAACGACGGTGAAATCTGGTTGGTTGGTTCGCTTTCCCAAGGGAAGTAAACCCCGATTTTGGATGCCGCTAAGTGGCGAGGGAGAGCCAACTCGTCCCAGGTATTTCAGTTGCCCCTGAATAACCCCCGAAAAAAACGGGACCTTTTGTGACCTTGACTAGATATGGACCACAGCGGGCAGACCAAAAGCTCCACAGGACGAAATTGGCTTTGGGCAATGAAGCAGCGCCAACACGCAGCAGGAGTCATGGTCAATAGTTTCAAGCGGCCCTGGTCACCTGTTCCGGCTGCTCCCCTGACCGTTCCGAGCCACAAAAAAAACATGCCCAAACCCGCGAAAAAGAAGCCTGCATATTTGGGGTTCCCATGTTGATTCTAGCTACAGCGACTGCGCTAGACCCGCTAACACGGCACCTCTGAACCTGGCGGGGGGTCCAGTTTTTACAAGAGGTTCTTCTGTTCGCCGGGAGGGACTCCCGAGGAGCCCTGGCGCTGAACCAGCTTCCCGACTACAAAAATCCCATGAAACACTGGCCCAAAGCCTGGGGCCTCGGACAGACTGTCCAACCATCCCCCCCCTCGCCCCCAAAACAAACAAAATGAAGGACCCAAAAAACACGAGCGCGACGCCACGTTGCCCTGTATGAACCGAAGTAGTGGTTGAAACAAAAAACCGGTTCCGAGCCGCCACACGCCGGGTTCGCCTGATGTAGCCTTCCCGCCTTTCCCCTTCTATGAACCACGCTTGCAAACATGGACACGAAACCAGTCTTGCTTTACGAACAAAACAATCGTTGCTTTGCAAAAGAAAACAAAGGAAAGCAAGTGTTAAGTGGCTTTACAGCGACAGTAACGTGAACTTGCTTGCCACAGCACTCGTTGTTGCTGCGTGAAACAAAAAAATCCGCATGGTCAGCTTGCACCAAACGCTTAACAGCTTTGCCGACTGGGTCCGTCCAGTTTTTCGCGTACCCCTTCTTTTTTGTGGTTTTTAGAAGGAGGCCCAAAAGGAAACCCGCCAATTTTGGGACTGCAAATCCTGAAAACGACGAGCCACCCGCACGTCTCAGCTCCGAACCCCCTGCGGCCCCTGCGGCCCCTGCGGCCCACGTCGCACCCGCGTGGCCAACTCCACCGCCACTTCCAGCGACTCGCCGCCGTCGAAGGACTCGGCGCCGAAGCCGTCGACCCAGGGCCGGTCCTTGCTGTAGCGCACGCGGCTGGGCGTGCAGTGGCACTTGATCACCTCGGACAAGCGAGCGAGGCCGGCGGAAAAACAACATGTCTTATTTGTTTAGGACGAAAATCACAAAGTTGGGACACAACCGTTAACGTTTGTGCTTGCAAAAAAGGGAAGATGTTTGTTTAGGAAGAAACAACGGAATTTCTTAGTTGAACTTAGAAGAAAATAAACAGATGTATTTGCTTTCACAAAAAAAAAGAAGAAGTAAAACAGAAAACTCCAAAAGATGATTCAAAGAAGACTCCATAGTGTGGATGGACGAAGTACGTTCGCACCACTGCAAAACCATAGGGAAGCCATTTGTTGTTGGAATTTCCAGGGAAAATCATCATTCCGGAGTTTCTTAGGTGGTGCAAGATTTCGTCCATCCACCGTATGTCCTATATGGGTTTGTCTGGAAGGGGCACAAAAAGTGGTGTGTCCTTTCCGTGTCCCAGAAAAATGAACCAGCAAAAGGGTACCCCCAAAAACAACCGAGGGGACCTAAAGCGAGGGGACTTGGGATGTTCAAGCTCAGTATCTGGAAAACGGGTTCGGATGTGTGTGAATCTGTGGATCCAGCCCTGGATATTTGACGAGTATATACTAAAGAAGGACTAAGCGGGAGGGGGAGTAGGCGAAATCCGCAGAAAGCGCAAACCGTCTCGTAGAAAGTTGGCTCTAACCATGGGACCCCAACCAAAATCAACGAACCTTGGCTATAACCTACTTACCTGACGTAGGTTGAACATGCAAAACCTTAGAGCCAAAGAGTGTGCGGTGGTTCATGGTTGTCCGAAAAATGGATCACCTCAAAGAAGATGTGGGAAAACGCTCAAGAGAAGAGCCAGTGCGTTGGTGGTGGTTTGGGGTGGGGTGGGATTGTCTGCGTTCTTTGGCCCTTGCGAGTTGCGGGCTGGTGCTGGTTGCCATGGGTCAAAATCCAAATCGTACCCCCAGTGAACATCCCAACCCCCACTAAACTAGGTTCTAAAATGGGTGGTGAATTCACCTACCAACCAAAATGGGATCCCAAAACGGTTTTGACAACCACAGCCATTTCAGCTCCAGGCTGCTGCGTGGGTTTAAAGCGATCGACTTTGCGTGAGTGAGATGGCTTGGAGCGAAACGGCGGAGATCTGCAGCTCTGGCTGCTGCTGCCATATGGGTGTGGCTCAAACATTAAAGAGCCAGGGCAGACCGCAGGTGTTAATCTTTGGTTCCACTTACCAAGGCGCCATTTTGGTACATGTTTTTCAGCCATTGCCATATTGCATGTAGACCAACCTTACTCGTCCATTGCAATAAGAGAGGGAAATCCTTGTTTCCTCACTTGCATATTTAGGTCATCCAGCGCATCTCTGGCTGGGGCCCATCATCTACCCCTTCATCCCACTTACTCCCTATAGTAGGTAGCCAAGGGAAATTATCATTAGACAATATTTTTTGGGCGTGGCTCAAAATTAAACAGGAGGGGTTGCGCAGGTGTTGGTCCATGTTTCCACAGACCAGGGTTCCTTTTGGGTACCGGTTTTTTGAGCCACGGTCAAATCACAATTGCTTCTTTGTGCTCTCTCACGGTGTGGCTCCTTTTATGGGGTTTGGACCCATCTTGGTGGCTTTCGTTTGTTTTCGAAACCAACCCAACAACAAGGGGGAACGAGCCTCAGACTGCCCTAAAACATGGGATATGGTGTGGGTAGTTCTTCCGGGTCCAGTACCCATGCTGCGGATGGTTGCGAATTCTATTTCACGCCACCTTTCGGAAACTCTGGTCTCTGTTGATTCAACGCGAATACCGCAGCAAAGGTTCTGGCTTCATTTCCATGGATTCATGAACCACAGCAACTAACTGGATGCCCAGTCAGTCTGGAAACAGGGAGCACACCACCACCTTCACTGGGCTCAAATCAATAGTTTAACCTTAGTGGGTTAGATGAAAACTGCCACTAAATACTAACAGGTAAGAAAAAAAGGAATGAAATAAAACTAAGGAACCGGATGGCCTTCGGGAGCCGTCTGGCTTCATTCCCACGGCGTCGGTCGTGGAATCGGCCCGAGCGCCTCGGATGCGATTCACGCCTTCCCCGCCTCCGCCACGGTGTCCTCCTTGCTGCCGACGGGGACCTCGTCGGTGGACAGCTTCCGCCAGTCGTGCCAGCCGCCGCCCAAGGGCACGCCCACCTGCAGAAACTCCTGGCAAACGGAAACAATCGGAAGAGAGAGAGAGAGAGTCGAGTTGGCAACGCCTTCCTTTTTGTTCATGTGTTGTTTTTGTTTTTTCTTGTTTTTTGGGGAGGGGGGGCGGGCGGGTAATACTGTGGATGGACGACCGTTGTTGAGACCGGGTGTTGGTGGCGATGTGATTTTAACATGAAGAATGCTACAAAACAAAGTGCTTTACGGGGAGCACCCCTTCTGTTTTTTTTGGGGGGGCCGGGATACTGTGGATGGACGAAATCGTCATCCGCGGATTGATGACAACGCTTTTTGGGGGGGTGGAAGCCCAATACTGCGGACCACTTTGAAACTAGCGGAAAAAGCATTGTTTGTCGGTATTTACAGGGGAATCATCATTCCAGGTTTCTTAGGTGGTGCGAAATGGATTTGGTCCATCCACAGTATGGTTCAGCTTCCCTTGTTGTTGAATTGGCGGGTTGGAGGGGTTTCTGGGGTTTGGTTTGGCCCTCACAATGGCAACTGCCCTCCCGATGAAGGTTCCGATTCGACCTCTCCCATGGAGGGTCCGTAATCGATGCGGCCAAAAAAGCTTGTTGCGGTTTCATCCCGCACAAGCGGAAATTGTTTCGAGGACCTTTGGACTGTTGAACCAATTTAAGGGACCGTTCGAATCCGCTGTTCAGCCCAAATCTCGCTTTGGGGGTGCCCCATTGTTTGGAGGGTTCGGGCCTGTAGGAGACCCGCATGTGTTTGAGACAATTCACCGAAAGAATCCTGTAAGGGGCCCAAGTAAAAGGGACAGCCTCGAGATGATCGTCAAAATGACGGGTTTGCCATCACGTTCATGGACTTTTCCGTTCGAAGCCGCCCAAGTCCAACTCGTTTGCTTGTCACCCTCTTGGGCCATTTTAAGAAAATGTAGGGAACCCTGAATTTCGAGCTCGTGCTTTCCTTTTAGGGGATCCATCCCCTTCCGGTTCATTCCCCAAACACAGCTCGAGTTGGAGCGGGGAGTCAAAAGTTGCCTATTTTGAGGAGCTTCAAAATTCCATCGATCGGACCCCAAGGTGAAGCCGACAATGCAAGGCAGCATGTGTACAAGTCAGGGTACACCTCACCTCCAACACCCCTCTCCCTGAAAACAGCCCTTACACAAGTGGTATGCAACCTCCATACCAAAACCCCTGCCTGAAACAGTGGGTCACTGGATTTCGCCTTGAAAAGTTCCAGTTTCACTGATGGGCTCCAACAAAATGTTGGTCCCAACAAGGGAGAACTTGAGGGACCCCTCTGAGTTTTCTCAGACCTTCGAACGCACCGAGTCCGAGATCCGGTGGAGTGGAAACACCCCGACGGATTGAGGGACCCCTGTGAGTGTTCACACCGCAACCTTGGAAGGAACCAAACCAAGATCAACAACATGTCGCCACATCACGTCCCACCAGGGAGAAAATGAGTTGGACCCTCCGAGTTGCGCCCAGCCGAGTCCGAGATCCGCTCAGGTCCCCTCACACCAAGCCGGAGACTCGGGTTTAGCTCAGGCGTTCTCAGTTCCTGGGGCCCCAAACCGCGTCCGAAATCCGCTCGCTCCGCGTCTCAGGTCCGCTCGCTCCGGTCCGCTCTCCTGGACGTCCGGGGGGAACTTGAAGCCGTAGCGCAGCTCCACGCGCTCCAACTCCTCCTCCGTGAGGCCCGGCTGCAGGTACGCCCTGCGCGCGCAATTGCGCGCGCACGGCGAGGAAAAAGAAACGCGCGCGGCTGGCGCGCGGCGAGCACGCGCCGGTTTTTGGGGGGTTGGAGGTTTCGGGTGTTGGGGGTGGAAGGGGGGTGGAGGGGTTTAGGGGGGGGGACTGTATTCCCTTGGGGCGCTTGGGGTTTTGGGTGTGGGGGGATGGGGGGGAGGGGGTGAAAACTATGTTCCCCCGAAAGCTGCGGATTGTTTGCTTCTTGGGGTGGTTCTTCCATGGTAAAGCCCACTTTGTGAGTCAAAAACATGTCATACCGCAAAAAAGGGAAAGGGTATTTGGAGCTGTGTGCTCTCCATCGGAAAAGTCTTGAGTTGGTACCTAAGGTTTGGGAAGGGAAACCAAGAAGACCATTTGAAAACTCCATCGATTTTTCGCCTGGGACGAGGCTTTGGTGCTCAGGTGTTCTCACCTCGTTTACACTACCAGGAGACTAAACCCACTGATTTACGAAGAAGTTGATTTGGCCCTGCAAACTACAGGCGGAAAAAAAAGGCACTGCTTTGCTGGTGTTGCTTTGCTGGTGTTGTGTTGCCAACTGAGTAGGTTGCCCAAAAAAAGTCCAAACTGTTTATTTGCCACTAAAACACTCTTCCCAAAAAGTATAAAGCCCAAGAACTCAGGAAGTGAATAAAGGGGAAACAAAGTACTTGGGGGTATTTTGGAAATCCTGGGTCTCTTTCTTTGTGGGGAGGGTGGATTTAGTGGACCAATGTTGGGAATATGTTTGCGATGGACTTTGGTAAGGTTCTTGTTTTTCGCCAGCAGCCAGCGAACGGGAAACCGCAACAGCAAGAGGAAAGTAAGAGGAAACCGACAGGATGCCAAGTTGAATTCAAACCAACAGGCAACAACCCAGTCCACACCCATTTTCGAAAAAACCCACCGGTAAACCAACCGTTCTTGCGAAAGGGAGGGAGGAGGGATTCACTCTTGGGTCGACTTGTTTTTTTGTTGGAGCCTTTTTTGTGGGTACGCCCTTTTTTCGCTCGTGGGAACGGTGCGAGTTGCTGGGACTGCATTTGGTTGGCCATCTTTGCTTTCGGGTTGGATCCGCTGGCTTCAGCCTAAGGTTGACCCGCAGAATGGGATTCCATAACCTACGGAATGTGAGTTTGAGGGCGCAGAGGCTTTCACGGCTCACAATTCGAAGGTTTGATCCCCCATTCTCTTCACTCGTTCTCTTTGGAAATCACCCATTTTCCAGGGTTTTGGCCCATTCTTTGAAGAGAGTGATGCCTGAAGAGAATGGCGAGCATACAGCTAGAAGTAATGTTAGTAACACGATTCACGAGTTGCAAATCATGGGTGGTGATTTCCCACCTCGCCAACTGGGCTTCAACCACAGCTCTGTTGACCCCGCATAAATAAGCCCGTCTTATGAATACGGAGTGCTCTTGTCCTAAAATGAAGCCCCATCAAAATTTGGAACACCCTCCCTATGATTAAACCCGGGGCTTCATTCATCCGACGCTTTGCCAGGAAACGCAAGGCCCCGTACATCTGTGTTGCAGGTAGCTGGTTTACAAGCACGGTCCCTGTTACCCCGACCTCTTGCAGGTTATTTTCGGGGCGCTCCAACCCCAACCCACACCACCAATCACCGGCCACACCCGTCGCCCGTTCTTGCCCAACCCCAACCCAACCACGGGCCACTCGAACAGTCGCTCCTGTTCCGCTCAGGTTCTTGCACCAGTCTTTTCGAGGCGCCCCACCCCAATCCCACCCCAACCCACCCAACCAACCCACCGACTACACCGCCCTTTTTTTTCGGTTTCGGGGCGCCCCAACATGCCCCAACCAATCAACCCACCCACCCCAACCCACCCGGCCACTCGTTCTCCACTCGCCTGCCGTTGCCGCAGATGGCCTTCTGGATCTCCCGAATCTCCTCGCTGCAGTCCTCCAGAACAAGCTGCAGGTCGCAGTCCTCTCAGGCGCGCGTTCGGCGCGCGTGCGGCGCGCGTTCGGCGCTCGGCGGGGGTCGTGGGTGCCCACGTGGAAAACCCGGCGGGGGTGGGTTTCCGTTCGACTGTCCGCCGAGTTTGCGCGCGAACCACAGGTTTTGTTCATCTCGGACTCTTGGATAAGAGGAAAAGTTGTTTAAGGATGGTTGAAACCATAACATGTTTGCTGCGGTACTTAACAAAAGATGGAATCCTTCATTGAAAGTTGCCTCTGGATGGTTTTGGGAGAGAAAAAAATGTTATTCAATAACCAAAAAAAACGGTGAACGAGTTACCACAGGTTTCGGAGCCAGAACGCTGTGGCAGTATTTACGTTGGGGAATCGAATCATTCCGTTGGGTTGCTGATTTCGGTGGTGTGAGACTCGCGGATTTCGCGAAACCATCCAGGCTAACCTGGGGCTCCTTGCCCCCATGAAAAGAATGGCAAGGATCCAATTTGGATGATGCAACTCCTTAGCCACATAATGGTGGTTGCACTCACCCTCTTGGTTTCAATGGTGGGAACTGAACCCCAAGCCCAGTTACCCCAGGAAAATAACCTTGGTCATGACCTGCGTCGCCTGACGTAGGCAGCGCACGTCCAAGCAGGCACTCGAAGGCGTCCGATGTTTTTCCCCCGAAAACGTGGCTCGGCTCTTTTGTGGTTGGAAGGAGCCAACCCTAAAACGGCTGCTTGTGAAAGGAAGCCAAGAGGAAACCAAGCCTTTTTGGAGAAGTCCCTGGCTGAAATCATGGCAGCCAAAGACTTCTTTTTTTTTTCCGCAACATCCTTTTTCAGCTTCCCAATTGGTGGTTTGGAGGGCTTAGGGGCAGCTGGTGCTTTGCTTGGGAGCGGTTCGCATGAAACTTGAAAACCTCAGCCTTGGCTATTTCAGTTTTCTGCTTACACTTCCTTTTAAAAGTTCTGCTTGGTGGCTTTCCAGCCGAAGGGAAACCTGGAAGACACAGTTTGGAGCCGAATCGGTGGTCTGGTGTTCCAGTTTCGGAGTCAGGTGGCGCTCTTTTCTAGGGTGTTGGCTCTATGGCTCGTTATGAGCTCGTTCTATCAATACTCACTAAGAAAAAAACAAAAGGAAGAAGAAACAAAAAAAGAAAACAAAAACAACCCACTCCATGTCCCCACCGCTCCTCCAGAAATCCCAGCGCTTTGAGGGACCTGGGCCCCTGCACCAGCTCTGTTGAGCCTCGGCGCACCAAGGCCAGCCGCGCCACCCGCACGTGCAGCCTCAGCCGATCCCCGATCCCGATTTGAGCGGAGCCGGGATCTCCACTAGGTCCTCCAGTAGAGAGGTTAGAATAAGGGTACCCTTTTTCCCGTAGTCTATTTTATTTTAGTAGGGGAACCCTCCCCCAAAAAGGGGTGAGAAAGGGCACTACTGGGTGACCTAGTCCATGTCAGAGAAGGTGATAACTATGGCTTATGCCCAGTTGAACCTCCCAAAACTGGGTGGAAGCCAATGTTGACCACCTTTCAATCAGTATACTCATAGGGTGCTTCTCCCGTTTCATCACTGCGAAGAGGGGCACACCCGCCCCTGTTAATCTAAGACCAAAGCCACTACCCCCAAAACACTACCCCCAAAAGCCCACATTTTGTGCTCCAGGGGACCCTTCAAACTGCTTGATGTTTGCAATTATTTGCCTGCAGCTGCGTGGCCCCTAGAATGGTGAGTCCCTACCAGCACAGTTCTTCAGAATGGCTTAGCCCGGTGCCCGTCTACCTCGTAGCTAAAAGCGGTGAACTTTTGTGGTCAATTGTCCCGGTATTCGAAAAACAATTTTGCGGCTGTTGCCACCCACACCGACTCCGGAACTTCCGCACACTATCCGCGCGCTACCACCCCCAACTACCCCCAAACTGGGGGTAGTGGTATGATTCATCTTTTTCACGAGCATACCAAGTGACATGCAACTACCCCCAAATCGCCCAGTCAAATCCACTACCCCCAAACCGCGCGTTTTGGGCCGAAACGGGGGATGTGGCGGTCCCTCCAACGCGAAATGATCAAAGCAGCAAACCACCAAAAAAGCAAAGCAAAGATACCGGCGCAAACCAAGCGTTGATGTTCAAGTTTCAACGTGAAAACTGATAGCAGCAATTCGGATGAAACACATGCCGCAGCTCCAGACTTACCTGGTTTCTGCAGCAGCCAAATATGCACAAATTGAGGGCCCTCGTATAACTCTTATATAACCCTTTCCTAACCCTTAAATAACCTGTATATATCCCTTGGCTTCTGGGGGTAGTGGTTTGGGGGTAGTCAATGTAGTCTTAGAGTTGATAAACTGGGGTGAAATGATATGGGGTCAACATTAAGTAGTTTATAAGCTATAATCATGGATCATGCCAACTAACCCCAGTTGCAAGCAGGCAAATAACCGTCATAACCTACTTGCCTGACGTAGGTTGAACATCCAAGCAGGGTGGCTTTAAGCGAACAGGATCAACAAAAAACTAAAAGCCCAAAAACATGCCAACCACAGTGAACAAATCCAATGAGTGAGTTTGAAATAGCGGGAAAGCTACAGGGAAAACGCAGGGCATGCTCCAAAACCCGGGGGGGGGGGGGGGTGAGAGGGGAACGGTTCGGTTGGACAATTTTTTCGGCCACCCTGAAAATCCCCTAAGGTCCCAACGAATTGATCCGAGGCCGAAAAAGGGGCCAAAGGGGGAAAATAACAAAATAACACAATAACAAAATAACGAAGAAAGAAACCACAAGGAAAAAGCGGAAATCCCTTAAACAATTGGTGGTTGGTCAAAATTATGGGCTGAGTCCCCGAAAAAGCGGAAGCAGACAACAAGGTTGGGGGTCCAGGTAGGTTTGTACCGACTTATAAGTCACCTGTTCAGTGGGGTTAACCTTGTCATGTATTTCTACTGGATCCCTGGCAAGTCACTACAGTGGGTAACCAACAATTTGTCTCCGGGTGAAAAAGAAAGTGGTTTCCTTGGTTACCTACTACCTACTGTACAGGCAACTGGATCCCAGATAAAAGACAACAAGGGAAAACGCCCACGACGCACACCCAAAAGAAGACAAACAGAGTATGTCAAATTAAGCCCACAGGGTCTGTTGGTGCCCCACATTTCCGGCTCAACTACAGGACAAAGGAGGCAGAAAAGGGATTCTGCCCCCCCCCCCCCCAGAAAGGAACATCACTTGTGGCATCGCAACCCCCCCCGAAACGCGCTGGAAAATGAGCCGAGGTTGCAAAAAGGGGGCCTCAAGGGAAGCACCTACATCCACGTGCAACCTTTCGGAACAGCTGACAGATTTGAGGACTCCGTGACGAATTCGCTTGAACCGGTAAATATGAGGTACCAACCGACCCTCTGGGCTTCATTTGACCAACATGTATCCTTACGATCCTGAAAAGCGGGCCAATGGTTGACCCTGGATAAACCCTGGGGCCCTCCAAAAGTGAGTCAGGTCAAAAGCACACCACAGGTCCAAGGAGACGCGGGGTTGTCATGATTTCCCTTGGTGGGTTTGAACATACTCGTTCTTTCCTTTAAGTTCTTTTCAGTGGGCGATGTTTAAAGTCTGGAAAGCGGGGTGATGTCCACAAGTGGTGCTTCTTCAAAAATCCGTGTTGGATCATCAACCGAATCAAAATGAGTGGTGATTTTTCCAACAAAAACGTTTTGGACCTAAAATGACAGTCCATCAGCTAGAACCATCACAAACATTGGACCCGCTTTTTGTTTTTTTGTTTTAATGGTCCAAAATACTTCCAGCCATTGTAACACTACAGTCCAACTTCCAACCATTTCCCCAGCATTGTTTGGTGGTTTTCTAGAAAGAATGATCCCTGAAAAGAATGGACATGGAAGCTACCCCTACCAAAAACTGCAGGAACATGAGTGGTGTGTTTTCCCGGAGAAAAAAAAACAAAAACAAAAAAAGGTTTTGGATCATGAGCTGCGGCAAAACGAGTGGCGCGTTTTTTCCAAAAAAAAATCCGCTTTGGACCCGCGAAGAAATTTCATCCCAAGCGAAGGGCGTCGAGGCCACCAGCTGCCTGAGCTCCTCCGCCGACAGCTTCGGGCTGACCCTGGTGGGGCCCCAGACCACCACGCCTGCGGCGAGCACGGCACGGCGAGCACGGCACGGCGAGCACGGCACGGCGTAAGGCGCGGCGAGCACGGAGGCGAGGCCAACGTCGGGGAGTTCTCTTGAAGCTGGTGCTCAAAAAATGCGAATTGGAACCGCAAATTACTCTAAACAAAAGTTGGAGCTTCCTTTCAGCGGTTCAATTGGCTGCGGGTCAAACAAATGTACCAAAATCGCAGCTTGGCAGATGGAACCAGACACTAAAACCTGTGTTACCCCAGTTGTGAAATTTTGAGCCACGCCCAATTTTCCAAGGGCCAACTTACATACGTGAAATGGGCATCCCCCCCCAACAAAAACAGTAGCGGCTATTCCTGGGTGATACAGGGCACATACCCCAGAAAAAGCATCCCCCCATAAGGCCTATAGGTGTGGTATGCCCATTTATGGCATGTAAGTTTGCCCTTGGCAAAATATGTCATGTTCCATGTAAATACATACGTATAACTAAATAGAGAAAATGAGAGCGAGAGAGTGAGAGAGCGAGAGAGCGAGAGAGCGAGAGAGCGAGAGAGTGAGACAGAGGGGGAGAGAGATAGACAGAGAGGAGAGAGATATGCGCTGCCCCCCCCTTCCCCGGATGGACCTGCGTTTGGGTCAGTTTCACAGCAAACACGTCCCGTCTGTATGCATGTGTATGTGTACAAAGGGATCCGGATGCATTATACACCTGAACATTGCAACTTGTAAATGGTGGTTCCAACCTTTATTTTGCTGGAAAAAGCAACATGTTTCAAATGGTGGCAAAATGTATCTTCTAAGGAGCCCTGTTTCATTTTGACCCATACTTGGTTGACGTTGAAAGTGTTAGCAGTTAAGTGGGGATTTCCCACTAAACCACAATAAGCAAAATGCATCTTCTAAGGAGCCCTGATATTCTTGCTTTGCAAACTGAGCCACGAGAGCCCAGGATGAATTGGCCACAAATCCCAAGCAGAATCAGAGAAAAACCCGGCGCAAAAGCAACGAACGGCGACTGATTTGGACTGGGTGGTTGCGTTGCTTTTTTGAGCTTAGCGTGTTTACCAAGGCGAAAAGAGTACAAAAAGGAAAACTGGCAAAAGACAAGAGCCAACCAAAAGAAACCCTTCACCAACCAAGAAGGAAAAATGGGAAGCCCGTTGTGCCTGAGAGGTTGGTGCCGGTCACGGCGATGTCGTGCATCGCTTCCTTTTGCACGGACGGAGGGAGGCTCAGGGCATCAAGCGATCTGCGGCTGACAAAGCGCGCAGATGCCGCTTGCGGAAGATGGCGGGTGCTTGAGCCTGAGCAACAAACACATGGCGGAGTTGACCACTGCAGCCAAATATTGTCGTCCAAACCCCAAAAACTTCTTGACAAAGGCAAGGGAAGCTCTTCTACGAAACCAGTCCGGGTCTGCCCAAGCCTGCAACGTGCTGGAGGCAAATACTTATGCTCAAGCCCGGGACCCCTTTTGGGGTGGAACGCACAAGAAAGCCCAGCCATTGTCAAGGCAAGTTACCAACTACCTGCTTTCCTCTACAACTCTTGGTATGGGCTTGCAAAAAAACAGCTGTTTTTGTAGCCCCGCAGTAAGCATGAACAGACAAAACAAAACAAAAAATACCCAAAACAACACAAACAGACTTGCCAAGAACAGTAAAGCTTCTATTTGCAACTTGCTACAGCTCTAATGTCACAGAATTGATCCCTTGTGTTTAAGTTTCTGCGCTCAGCACGTCTTGTTTTTGCTGACTGGCATGCAAGAGTAAATAAGGAGAATTTGGTATGTTCTCAGTCGGGAAGGGAATCACCCCAGCCCGTGCGGTTTCTCAACGGTTCTTGCCAACTCCCCTTCAAGCCTTCCCTGAGCACGTGAGCGTGATTCTTCGAGAATTCCTTTTTTGGGTTTGTTTTCGTGTTTTGAGGGGCACCACCATTGTGGGGCTCAGTTGCCACCATGAAAACCAGGATTCTCTTTCACCATTTACCTAAGCATTGTCAAATCTGAATTGGATCCCCTTGGCCACTATTTCAATGTCAAACCACCATCAAAACCCTGGTTGGATGATTCTAACCACCATTCACCCAAGGATTGTCGCCAACACTTTTGAAACTTGGTTGCTGTTGACCCGCCTGCAAAAAGCTTTGACTTTTTAGGGGGTTCGCGGAAAACACCTTTATTCAACCAAAAAGTTAAAGTCTAAAGATCCAACCCAATAGCAGTCAACAGTTGAACCCGAAAATCCACCATGTCGGGTGCGTCTGAGTCGAAGCTCCGGGCTACCGCACCCTCCAGCGCCTGAGAGGCCAAATCGCTCGCTTGGGAGGCACTCGAAAGGAGGCCGTGGAGTCTTATGGGCGGCTTTGCACGGGCATTTCGGCGGTTTTTTTCTTAGTTTTTATTGTTTCCCCGTTTTCCGTTGGTATTTTGGAAGAACCCGGTTTCCAGGGCAAATACCCGTGGTCTTTTGTGAAGGGTTGACTATGGCTCACTTCGACTCCAAAGTTGTGTTGGGCCCTGGTTCGTATTCGCCCTGACGAAAAGGGATCGGTGTTGACCCTGGAAAAACGGGGGTGCCAAACATACGCTGAAAAAAGTTGGCATTTGGAGTAGGGGCGTTCCAAGAAAAGTGCCATCTTGTTTAGTAAATGGCTGACATGATACTCAGAAACTCATGATTATGGGTATGTGATGTTTTTTTTGAGGGCACCATTGTTGGGGGGTGGCTTAAAGGCAAATTAGCAGCAGTTGCTCAAAATCGTTTGTTCTGAAAGGGGGTCCCCTAGTTTGACACACACACACATGCACACACCCTTCTGTTGTTGGCCTGTAGCCTCTTGTGGAAATTGTCCAAACCTGGACTTTTCGGTCAGGTTCCATGGTAGTTGGTGGGAGGGTACCAACTCTTAAGTGGTATCCTCCCTCCCACGTGTTCATGGCACATAGGGTCAATTGAAGAGGAAAGTCATCTTCCAGCTAGCCTCTCACATGTTTTTTTGTGTTGTTGTTTCTTCTTTTTTTTTGAATATATACATCTATATATATATAATGTTTGTGGGAAGAAGGCTTCCCCTTTGGCAACCCCATCTTTAAAAAAAAATAAAAATGCAAGGCCGGGTCCCTGCTGACGCCCCACTCTGGGGCTGAAAGTATCGCAACCCGCAGACCCTTCAGAGGATCCCTTGCAAAGGAATAACAACCCTCCCGTAAATGGTGTCTCTTTGTGGGGGGAAGGGAACACTGTAGTGGTTCCCAGGCTATTTGTGCCCCTCAAGCCAAGCTGGAAGAGAGTATGAGAAACAGCTCATACAGCTGAAAGGAGTCCCCAAAGCCCCAAAGGTGCTTAAGCAGGGCTCCCGTCCTTTCCCGGCATATCACGAAAACCAAACCACAACTATCCGAACAGGGCGGATGCTCATATGAGAGTTGAAAATATGTCTTTCATTTCAAGACAATCAGCACTCTCCAATTCTTCCTTCAAAAAAAGAACTTTGGAGAGAGGAGGGGAAAAAAAAAAAAAAAAAAACTCGCCCCGGCTTCCTCGTCTTCCGGCCACCTTCCGCCCCCCACGTCCCCCCCGTCCCCGTCCCCCGTCCCCCACCGCTTCCCTTCCGCGCCCCACGTCCCCCGCCTGGCCGAGGGTGGGCCGGCCGCGGCAGACCAGCGCCAGCTGCTCCAAGAGCGCCTTGGCCTCCGAGACCTCCGCGTAGAGCGCCAGGTAGATGGCCTCGAGTCGCGAGGGACATGTCGTTGGTCGGGAGAAAGACGATGCAAATCCGCGGAATTCGTACGACATGCGTTCGCACCACCAGAGGCCGTTGAGATTCATCTGGTTGGTCCAATTTCCCCCCCCCCCCCGCCCCAAAACTGGGAGCTTCTTTGGCCTGGGGAGGGGGGGGGTAGCGCGTGGAGGCCATGTCAAGGAGCAAACCGCATCCTTTCTGGGATCCATTCTTTTCCGCCCATGTTTCGAACCCCATTCTTTTTTTGGGGGGGCTGGGCTTTACCTTCTCCAAACAGGGCCGCTTCTTGAGCCGCAGAGGGGGCGGTAGCTTTCAGCGCGCAGTTGTTCAGTGACCCCGGAAAAAAGAGAACCCTTTTTGGGGACGACCATTTCTAGTGTGGCAGCCACCCAAAAAGAGGGCAAAAGGGTGCCAGTGAACACGGAGTCCCCCTCCTCCTGCTGGGAGTAGAGGAAGCTGAAGGTTTGAGCCGCGAAGAGGGAGAAGACCAAGCCTGCGAGAGAGCTATGGATACCTCTCGAAGTCCCCATTGGTTGCACATTTCAGGGGTCACCGGATTTCCCCCAAAGTTGAACCATTTACTGGTGGGCCCCACTTTTGAAGGTCCATTGAAAAGGAACCCGAGGAACCCTGTGGTTGTTTGGGGTTGGATGGTTGGTTGCCCCAAACGAAAAGCATCGCTGGTTGATGCCTAGAAGCGCCCTTGCGGGTGATGTTGGTTGCCGGTGGCTTTTGTAGTCCAGCCAACAATGGGGTTCCCCAAAAACAATGACTCACGCAGGATGGCACACGGCAGCTCATCCACCGGGTTTCCCTTCCGGCAATTTGCCCGTTTCCCAAGGAACCTACGGCTCACTTCCTGAGCCGGGAAACAAAAGAAACACTGTTGAATTTTCACTAGGTCCTCCAGTAGAGAGGTTAGAATAAGGGTACCCTTTTTTCGGTAGTCTATTTTAGCAGGGGAACCCTCCCCCAAACGGGCAAAAGGGCACTACTGGGGGACCTAGATCACTAAAAATGGTCCTCCCCCAAAAGTTCACGTCCAGAAGCTCAGGGAGTCAGACGACCCAGCGCCCCTCTTTGAAAACAAAACCGGCGCCGAAAAAAAGCGCCGGTGAGGGAAGCCCACCTCCTGATCGTCCAAACAAGGCCGCCGACGGCAAAGTTCCGAAACGAAGCTTGCACATAGCTGGCCTTTTGGGTAAAAATAATTGGCTGGATGAAACAAACCCTAAAAAAACAGCGGAACCCATCTACTTTTCAAGCAAGCCCAGCAAAAGGACACCTATGCTCGCCCATTATGGAGGGCCCAGCTCAGCTTGTTTTTGGAAACATGGAGTCACGCGACCCGGACATCGATCCACTAGATCAAATCGATGGCCTACGCCGGTGAAGCAGTTCTGCAGCCACTGCGCGTTGTTGTCCTGCGACATCAGGCCAGTTTTCTGGCATCCAGTAGTGGATTTAAGTGTTTGTTTGGTTTTATCGAGGTGTTTCACACTCTTCAAAAAAAATGTGTGTTTCATGAAAGAATCCATACAATCACAAACAAGCGCACGCTCAGGGTGACCTATTCTGTTTAGTCTTGGGCGAATTAACATCCCGCCCAGCCCTAACGTGGGTCAGGCATCCCCCTTTGGTCTACCTATGGCCGAGCATTCCTGGAACCTCCGGGAGAGGGGTGGGTTTTCATTTGGTCCCAAGTCCATTTGCAGAAACGCAATTCGACAAATCAAGAACGCCTAAACATGTGTTTTGTCTGATAATAATAATAGTTTAATAATAGTTTAATAATAGTTAAGAATAAGAATAATAGCTTAATAAAAATAAACAGGGAAAACAACCTATCGCCAGGTCGAAGTCGCACGTGAGCAAGGGAGAACTGTTGGGGAACCTTTTTACCCAAAAGGTCGTGGCTGACATTGGGTAGTCCAAAATCCATGATATGGCTATGAATTTTAAGGAGGAACTCCCGGAAAGTGGTTGGTGGACATGAATCCCCACCTAAATGATGTCCACCAAGGTCCCCTAAATTAAATTTCATACTCATATTGGGCACTTTTCTATGGTGCCCCCTCTCCTCAAGAGTATAAACCACCAATCTTGTCAGTGACTCATAATGCAAAGGAGTTTGATTGCCAATCCCCCCCTGCCACAAACCAATTCCAGGGCAGGTAGGCAGCTGGCTGTAGGATGACATTGCCACTGGACGGGGGGCACGTTCCACCCACAGCTTGGGGTGTCCTTTTGGGGAAAATAGATGGCAGTAGATGACGAATTCCGTAGGTCCGCCAGGGCCCGTTATTATGCCCACAGGTGGTTTGGTCATGGCTGGGTTCGAAGCCCATCCATCTTGTTTTGTTCATATCACCTGGGTGCTGCGATCGCCTTTTTCCCCGGCTGTGCTTAGAGTGAAGCGTACGGAACAAGGACACTTGTTGGCTCATTGCAAAAGGAATCAACAAATACGGCATGTAGACCCCACCGAACAAAACAAACACGACCAAGAATGTCCGACCCCCCAAATAGCAAGGGTTCTTGGGTGCTAGAGAAGATGATGCAAGATGACACAACATGAGATTAGCCCAGCCTGACCCACCCCCCCAAAAAAATAAGCCCAGGTGATATCCCCACCGGCATGCGGTGCTCTTTTTAGTGCTCGCACCACCCCGCAGCCCTCGCATAACCTTGTGGAACCCTCGAGGAACCCTGGTGGAACCCTGGTGGAACCCTGGTGGAACCCTGGTGGAACCCTGGTGGAACCCTGGTGGAACCCTGGTGGAATCCTCGTGGAACCTTACGTCAGGGCCACCCCGGACCACCCTGGAGCCTATCTGGGCTGAGACCCCCAAGCTTTCAGCTGTCGGGGAAAAATATTCTGATCCAAATGGAAGTGGCCGGATTGGTCGTCGTTGAAGTGGAAGCTAAAAGAAGGGTTGTTTAAGCAATCGGATCTGAAATCATAACAGTTACATGGGAACTCCGAACGCTCAACGGCAGGTATGGGTTGAACAATCACACCTAAGTGATCTGGCTACTATTTGCCGGGACCCTTTGGTGGACATACAGAAAGAGAGAGCACATTTGCGCCACGCGCCGAGCAGCCCATGGAAGCGGCGACCGCGCCACTAGATCATGGAAGCCATTTTCGCGCTTCATTGTTTGCGGCGCACGAGCTTTTTCATTCGTGTTCTAGCTAGCGTAGCTACCTTAGAAAGGGTTCAACTTAGTTGTTTGCGGCGCTTGCTGCGCGCCCATTTTCTGGTCTTTCAAGAAAACGGTCGGCCTGCACGAAAGTCTTGATTGCTGACACTCACGCACAACAACCGTTTCTACACGCCAAACAGCGCAGCACCAAGTCTGGCCAAGACCAAAAGGGTTCGTGCTTTGAAAAGCAAAATCAGTTAAAACCCAGCAATGCTCCGAAAAATGGCAACGGATTACTTTTGGATTCCCCTTGCGAATCAAAAATGGGTGCGAAATCCATTTTGAGAAACTCCAATGTGGGTAACCGCAAAGAACCCGCTGTTCCCGGCTTGGTGAGCTCGATCTTTCCCTTCAAAATGAATGCGGCCAAACAACCCCAAACCGAGTTGCGGGTCTACAAGCCGTGCCCCCAATCACAAGAAGGATTCTCTCATATTTGTTTTTGGGGTGTTTTAAGGGAGACCGATCGGAGATCACCCATTTTGAGAGTTGAAGATGGAAGTGTGCAGGGCTCCTTTCAAGTGTCATCAGGTGCGTAGTCGCTTGCTTAAATGTGCTAAACGCTCCTGCTGTTCTTGCACCTGGCTGCTGTCTCCACCGAGTTCTGGCTCAGCCCAAGACACAACAGCTCCAGACTCAAGAATGGCAGAGAAAGCACCAATAGTTGCTTGGATGTGCTGGACTTTCCTCAGCTGCTCTTGCACCTGGCTGCTGTCTCCGCCGTGTTCTGCGTGACCCCAGGTCACAACACCAGATTCAAGAATGGCAGCAAAAGCACCCCGACGAGTTGCTTGGATTTGCTGGACGTTGCTCAGCTGCTCTTGCACGTGGCTGCTGTCTCCGCCACATTTTGTATTACCCCAGGTCACAACAGCCCCAGATTCGAGAATGGCAGCAAAAGCACCCATAGTTGCTTGGATATGCTGAACGTTCCTCAGCAGCTCTTGCACCTGGCTGCTGTCCCCGCCATAGTCTGGATCACCCCAGGTCACAACAGCCCCAGATTCAAGAATGGCAGCAAACGCGCCCTCGCGGGTTGCTTGGATGTGCCGGACGTTCCTCAGCTGCTCTTGCACCTGGCTGCTGTCTCCACCAAAGGCTGGATGTCCCCAGGTCACCACAGCCCCAGATTCAAGAATGGCAGCAAAAGCACCGATAGTTGCTTGGATGTGTTTGACGTTCCTCAGCTGCTCTTGCACCTGGCTGCTGTCTCCGCCGTGTTCTGCGTGACCCCAGGTCACAACAGCCCCAGATTCAAGAATGGCAGCAAAAGCATGGGCAGTTGCTTGGATACTCTGGACGTTTCTTTGCTGCTCTTGCACCTGGCTGCTGTCTCCGCCGTGTTCTGCGTGACCCCAGGTCACAACAGCCCCAGATTCAAGAATGGCAGCAAAAGCATGGGCAGTTGCTTGGATACTCTGGACGTTCCTTAGCCTGGCTGCTGTCCCCGCCATAGCCTGGATCACCCCAGGTCACAACAGCACCAGATTCAAGAATGGCAGCAAACGCGCCCTCGCGGGTTGCTTGGATGTGCCGGACGTTCCTCAGCTGCTCTTGCACCTGGCTGCTGTCTCCACCAAAGGCTGGATTACCCCAGGTCACAACAGCCCCAGACTCAAGAATGGCAGCAAAAGCACCCCGACGAGTTGCTTGGATTTGCTGGACGTTGCTCAGCTGCTCTTGCACGTGGCTGCTGTCTCCACCCCATCCTGGATCACCCCAGGCCACAACAGCCCCAGATTCAAGAATGGCAGCAAAAGCACCATTGCCAGTTGCTTGGATGTGCTGGACGTTCCTCAGCTGCTCTTGCACTTGGCCGCTATCTCCGCCAAAGCGTCGATCCCCCCCAGGTCAAAAGCTCGCTCCCGTGAGCATGAAAAGCAAAGGCTACATCAGTGGCAGCCAGCTTGCCAAGCTGCGCAACCGCAGCCACCACGTCCCCATCTCGCAACCCGGCCTCACTCACCGTGGCGGTAAAATCAAGCTGCTGGCCTTTCGCGGCGAGAGTCAAGCGGCGCTGGAAATGCTGCTGCGCTGCAGCCTTCAGCTCGCTGACTGGCGTTGCTGGTGAGACTTGTACGGAGCACCCATCTCCATTGGGCAAGCATACATCCACCTTCATGGCGCAAGAAGGTATCTCTGGTGAATTCAGGTACACCATGTGCGTTCGGGATTGAAATCCTTGAAGCTGGACAAAACATTTAGAATTGGGGCTGGCAAGAAACTCTTGCAGAACACAACGGGCAAACGCAACCTTTAACGATTGCTTAAGACAAATAAATGACGTCACGCCAATCCATAGCAAAGACACCAATCTGATTTCCACCCCTCGCAACAATGTAACACGTGTCAACTGCATGCAAACATATCTGATGCTCCAAATTAACAGATAGTGAACAAGTCAATCTGATCCACGTTAGCCAAACCAACGCTCACAAGTCAAGTTGACGCGGTCTACGCGCCAAGCTAACTCTTCTTACCAGCCAATCTAAAACAAACAAGCCAATCTTGTTCTCCAGAAGTCTATTTTATTGCTATTCATCCCATTACCCAAGTTGACGCGGTCCTCCAGCCACTTTTAGGAATTCTTGACACAACCAAGCCTGCTTTCATTTGTGGGAAAGGGGCTTTTTGAAGATCTCTTTCAAGAGTTGCAATTTAGTTCCTGCAAACTCCAATGAACCTACCGCTTTTGGAGCCTGTGCGTTCCACTCTGATCTATGGCCTCAAAAAGGAGAATCTGTTGGTGCTTCACTCAGCAAAAGACACACACACACACAGCCAGGACGAGCTCTTCCAGCAAGCTGTTCTTGTCGGTTTCGCCTTTTCCTTTTTTTGATAGGATTTTCAAAGGCGTTGTGGAACCTTCGCGGCTTGTGGCAACAACTAGAACCTGATATGGCGTGAAGAAACGTGTTTGAATCCAAAGCTGAGGGTGACTAATTTTGGTCTGTGCCAAAACGGCAGTTTTGGAACCAAAGGTTTGGTTTTCACCTTGACCCAGCTGACCAAAAAGTTCCAGGGAAAACCAAAAGGAAGCCAGAAACAAAAGCTTGGTGATCAATGGAAACAAAAACACAAGCACAATCACAAACAACGAGCATTTGCCTTGAGGTTTCATTTGGTTAGTGTCAAAGGGGATTTACTTTTCAACGACAACATTTATGGCCCGATTTATTTGGGAAGCAAAGACACAGGCGCTTCCCTCAAAGCCGCCCCGGACCATCCCACACCCCTCGCAGAACCTTGTGGAACCATGAACCCCGGACCACCCCGCAGCGCTAGAACTCTGGTGGAACCCTCATGGAACCTTATGGAATGCTGGTGGAACCCTGGTGGAACCACCCCACAGCCCTCGCAGAGCCTGGTGGAACCCTGGTAAAACCCTGGTGGAACTTTCGTGGAACCTTACCTCAAACCACCCCGCAGCCCTCGCAGAACCTTGTGGAACCATGAACCCCGGACCACCCCGCAGCCCTTGCAAAACCTTGTGGAACCCTAGCTGCTAGGACCCTCATGGAACCTTACCTTACCCCGATTTTGCAGAAGCTGGTGGAAATTTGGTGGAATCCCACAGCCCTCGCTGGAACCCTGGAACCTGGTATAACCCTCGTGGAACCTTACCTCAAACCACCCCGGACCGCCGCAGCCCTCGCAGAACCTGGTGGAACCCTGCTAGGACCCCTCATGGAACCTTACTTGCAGATCGGACCACCCCGATTTTGCAGAAGCTGCTGGGAATCTGGTGGAAAGCTGGTGGAACCCTGAAAGAACCCTCGTGGAACCCTGGTGGAACCTTCCTCAAACCACCCCGGACCACCCCACAGCCCTCGCAGAGCCTGGTGGAACCCTGGTGGAACCCTGGTGGAACCCTGGTGGAACCCTCGTGGAACCTTACCAAACCACCCCGGACCACCCCGCAGCCCTCGCAGAACCTGGTGGAACCCTGGTGGAACCTGGTGGAACCCCTCGTGGAACCTTACCTCAGGGCCGCCCCGGACCACCCCGGAGCCTATCTGGGCTGAGACCCCAAAGCTTTCAGCTGTTGGGGAAAAAAACACAAAAAACAGTCTGCTCATTTGTGGGGCGCATGTCAGCGGCCAACGGCATGCACCTTGTTTGAGATGGACACAACATCACCCTGGGCATGCTCATTTTCCAAGGTTCTCAAAATATGACTTGTTTAATCGCTTTTACAATGTACGGTATACTTGTTTTATCATGTATTTTTTGAATAAAAAGACATCGGTAAAATAGTGGTCCCCTTTTGGGGTGGTTTTTGAAGAGACCACAGGAAGGACCACCAACCTGGAGGCGTCCCTTGATTTTGAGCAAGGCCCCTCTAGAGTCCCCCCCTTATTTGGACCCACGCCCTATGGCTGCATCTCAAAATGGGTGAACCCCCAAAGCCAGCCAAAAAAAAGTATCCCAAAAAAAAACCGAGCCACCACCACATGTCACAAAAAGCAAAAAAACACGGACGAGCCACACCCATGCGCCACCCATCGGCCCCGTCGGTGCTGTCCTCCCGGATGGCTTGCAGAGCCGGAGCCGACACGTTGTTCTGGCCAAGGGGAGCCACGACAAGGCGCCCGGCGCCTTTTTCACGTCTCCAAATGGGGCGTGGGTCAAAATGAAACCAACACAAAACCGCAGGTCTTAGTAAAAGGGTTTCCACTGACCAGGGATCCATTTTGGGGTTACCCTATTTTTGACCCACAGCCAATAAGGCGCACGTCCGGGTGTCCTTTAAACCAATCCCAACAAGAGTATAAGGGCATACCTAAGATGGGGCATACCTAAAGTGTATAAGGGCAGGTCTCCAATTAAGGGCATACCTAAAATGGGTGGTGCCCTTTTGGTTTCCTTTAAACCAATCCCAACAAGAGTACCCCAAATGAACACACGCCCCGTCTCTGAAAACACTGTGTCTCTTCTTTTCGTGCTTCTCTTCTTTTTCTTCTTCCTATCTTGTTTTTTTGTGCTTTTTTGTTGGCGGGGGGGGTGGTGCTGCCCTGCCCTGTGACAGGGACCTGACAAAAAGTGTTCCGCCATTGGCTTTGGGGCTGTACCCCCTTTAAGAAAAGCCCAAACAACCTGAAGGCAAACGGCACGGAAGCGCCCCGCATCACCCGTCTCCAAATTGGAAGCACCAGATTCTTGCAAGAGAACCCCCTGGGTCCTCCAGTTTTGGAGGGTACCCGATTCTTTTTTCTGTAGTCCATGTTAGTAGGGGGAACCCTCCCTCCAAAAAAGGTCAAAGGGGCACTGGGGTGACCTAGCCCCTTGAAAGCCCCAAGCCCACCTCCAAACCAGCCACCCCGTTTCTCAGGGAATCCCAGCCCGCCCCCACAACTTTGGGTTTCGGAAGGAAAGACCTTCGGTTGCAAGGCACGCTTCTCGTCTCGAACAAATCATGTGACATTGCGCCGTCTACGAAAAGCACGTGATTTGAATGCAGGACGAACCTATATTCGGATCAACGATTTATATTTGATTGCTTTATGATCCTTGCAAATTATATAGCCTAAATCGCTTCATGATTCGCGCACATGGGTGCGTCTTAAAATCAGCCCCCACACATAGGTGTCCTTTGGGTAACATAGATGGCACTGGCAAATGAAGAACGAACCTGCAACCAGTGGAACCCATCTACTTTCAATCGCACTGACCGAACCAAAACGACGAAAAACCTGCTGCCTTCCAGTTAGGGTTTCCTTCAAACGACCAACAAAGGGCCGGTATGGGCCTGAATCGCCTGAATGTTGCTTGCATCCCCCCCTGAAAAGTGAGCAGGTCCAAAAAAAAGGGAGCAGGTCCAAACAAAAGACGGCTGAAAAACCGCTAAGCGCATGTATCAACAACAGCGAACAAATCCCAGAAGTGAGCTTCCCTCAGTGAAATATCGGGACAAGTATTGAAATATTGGGCAACTCTCGAAAAAACGAAGGGGATGCTGGGGTCAGGGGGAGGTTGGCTTGGAAATGTTTCGGCCACCCCGGGAGCCGAAAAAAGAAGGTCCCAAATCGAACTGAGCGACACCGAGAGCTGACGGTCCGACCAAAACGAAAAAGCGGAAGGAGACAACAAGGCAGAACAAAGCGGTGCATGGGGGGTTCAGGTAGGAAGGAGAAACTATACTTACCCCTTAAAAATCCAAGCCCTGGGGAAGTTAATCTTTTACAGACATATAGCCCATGTTACCCAAAAAATTGAGAAAAGTTGTGTTTTTAAGAGGTAAGTTTATAGGGAAGCCATGCCCCACCCGCGCCGCCCGCCGCGCTCAGCGCCGCGCCGCTTCGCCCCACTCCGCCGAGGGACACCCGGGCGCCTCCAGCAGGAGGGTCAGCGGCACGAAGAGCAGCGCGGCCAGGGCCCCCACCGCCGCGCACTTCACCAGCCGAGTCGTTTGGCCCTCCTCCAAGGGATTTTCTCTCGTTTTGGTTTGGTTTGAGGGGTCGACACCTTATATGACCCTCCGGTCGAATGTTGTTTTGTTCCTTGGGAATCTGCTGTTAAAGGGAAAGGGGATTCAAACAACCCAGTTTTTGAGGCAACACTCCTTATAGGACCCTCCTGTCGGAGGTTGTTTTGTTTGGTTTGGTAGGGTTTGAGGGGTCATAGAACGCTACTCTTGAGGGCAAAATGGGGGGGTCCTTGATATCTCCTCCTGCGATGTTCTTGTTGGTCTCACCAATGGACCAAAAACTTCTTTGGATTCTTCTGTTACAGAGAAAGGTGATTCAAACAACCCAGTTTTTGAGGCACCACCTTATTGACTCTGCTGGCGGATGCTGTGTTGTTCGGTTTGGTGTGGAAGGAGGGTCATGTAAGGTTACTCTTGAGGGCAAAAAGGGGCTGTGTGCTTGCTTGACAAAAAACATATGCATATATATATATATAATTATATATATATATGTATATATAATCCCGGTCCTGGAACATATTTTTCTCCTGTCCACTGACATGGAGCCTGTTGGAGGGATCACGTAAGACTATGTTTCTTTAAGATGAACCCGCTGATGGGCTAAAGAGAAGGGTGTGAATTCTCTTTTCTTGGGGTACAGTGCCCAGGTGTTCCCAACGGGACGAAACCCCAGACCAACCTGTCAAAGTGGGGGTTGCAAACATGAATTTCCACTCCGCGAAAGGCTGTTTTCTCCTATGTGTCCAAACAACACGTTGAGGTGTCCGCAAGAAAGATGGGTCCAAGCTGGAGGTCGTAACAAGCAATGCCTCCGTGTTGCGAGTTCCCTCTGTTGGGGGAGACCTTTGGACGCAAAGGTGAGGGTTGCGATGGGACACAAGAACCAACCATGGGGAAAACCAATGTTCAAGAGAGTTCTTGAGGAAGGAGAGGTTTCAAGGCCCTCGCAACAAGAAGAACTCTGAAGACACCCAAAAGTTGTGTTTTGATCATGGCACATACGGGCCACACGGGTGTACGCCAAAAATGGGGGCCTGGACCCCTCATAATGGCGACTTTCCTTTTAGCGTCCCTGTCAAACTGCCACAAAAGGTACAGTACCCTGAAAAAATCACCTGGATCGCCAGTTGCTGCTTTTCCCAGCACCTGTCGCTGTTTCTAGGACAGTTTGTCTCTCGAAAAAAGAAATCCCGCGCATCTTGGCGATCCAGGCATCTACATGGCGGGTCAAAATCCCGTACCAACCCCCCCCCCCCCAATTCCCTACTAAAATAGGTTCTAAAATGGGTGGCGAATTCACCTAGCCCAAAATGGGATCCAAAACGGTTTTGACAACCACAGCCACATCTGCGTGTTGACCCACATGCCAGATGCGCCGCGTCCCTGCGCCCCCATCCGTCCTTGCCGGACCGCGGCTGCAAAGATGGCCAGTCCTGGAGGGTTCAGCCCGGAGAATAGACAGGGTATCGCTTGCATGCCAAAGGGAAACCCATCCGAGAACAAAAACATAAGGAAAAATAAGAGAAACCCCGTTCCAAAGAAAAAATGGTAATTCGTGTGCTTGGCGCGGGTGAAAGGAAGACCATTCCAAAGACAAGGAAGAAGGCTGCAACTGAGCAACTGGACATCATGTACATGACTTTTGCTACAATCAGCAGGTTTGAGAGGCGCCCAATTCCAAGACAAGATCATGGCCAGCGCAAAGGCAACCAACCGCATGCTGAATCGATCAAGGCCGCCTGCGCATTTACCAGCATCCAGGGGCTACTAGCCCGTGTATGTGCCCACTAAACCACCAGAAAAAATGGTTTGTCGTCTTTGTTCTCTTGGTACCCCTTGTCAGCTTGGTTGAAAAAAACCTCAAGGAAAACCTCCGGAGACCTACGCCTGTGACCACGGAGCATTTCGGTGTTCCCTTTGGTTTTCCCTGAGATCCACCCCGTTGTTCGAGGCTTGAATTTGCCAACTTTCAAGTCGTGACGGACAACATGGCCGCTAATGAACATGGGTGTGTCTTTTTGTTTGGAGGCTACCATTTTCTGGTTGGCTTGAAAGTGAAACAAAACAAACAACACACAGTTGGATGGGCACCATTTTCTGGTTGGCTTGAAAGGAAAACCAGTTTTGGGGTCCAAATCCTATTCTAAGACACAGCTTCCCTTTAGAGGGGGCCGGGGTCTGCTTTCAAAACACAATGCAAGCTCTTGGCTGCCCGTTTGAACACAAAAGCCAATCCCTGGACAACCGGCAATCGAAACTCTACCCAAAAGAATATGGTAAAAGACTAAAAGGCCGGATAGCATCCATTTGGGTAGGATTTAGGTACATCAGAATTCGGTGGGGGGAATTACCCGGCAACCACCAACCACCTATGCTTTGTGGCAAGAGGACTATCCCTTACTCTTCATCACAGGTTTTGATTGCGGCTGGGATTTCCCTCCCGGCCTCATCCCAGCGCTGACGCTCAGCTTCGTCCACATCTGTGCGGGTTGATTTTGATCGGGGGGCGTCGCTTTCAGGGGGAACCCGGGCCACTTTTATCAGCCTCCCTCTAAATTGGTGGCTTGGATAGAAGGTGGTCTCCCATCTAGCTTCTACAAGAGCCAGTGGTTCAAATATCCAAACCACCAAGGGATACCTAGTTTTCAGGAAGGCACCCCCCAAGACACAAATTCCACTTCAGACCATCCCCCAGATTTGAGGGACTCCCACAAGGGGGTTGACTTTGACATTTGTGAAGTAATGGGGGGGCAGTTTCAGGGAAGTAAAAAAGCATGGAATCACCTGACCCCGCACTAGAATGTTCCTCTATATAAAAATCTAGAGAAATTATGGTGAGCTTGCCTCGGGATAGCTCAGAGCAGGACGCTATCAAGGAAAACTAATGAATACTCTGCTGCCGTACTTGTTCTTGCCATGCGCCTGTCACACAAAAAAGCATTGTTGTGTTGCGTGCCTTTTTCAACTAAATGTCGAAAACGGGTCAAAACCCCGCAATCTCGGTGAACATCCCAATCCAACCACTAAAATAGGTTCTAACATGGGGTGGCGAGTTCACCTAGCCCAAAATGGGATCCGAAACGGTTTTGACCCACGGCCACATAGTAAAAACCGGCCATGGAGCGGCGATGCAGTTCTTCCCAGGGCAGCCGAGGAGAAAAAACCGCCAGCCCAGCCCACGGAGAATTTACCCAGACGTTGAGAAAAAAAACTCGTGAAACAACCTCCTCATGGGTCTACTTTTGAGGTTCCCTCTTGTGGTATCCCCTTTGTCTTCCCATTTTAAACCCACAAACCGAGGTTCCCTGCTGGGAAAACGAAAAAAACGCCTCCCTTTCGGTGTCTGACAACTGGCGAAACCGAAACCGCGACACCGCGACACCGGCCTGGAAGCTTCGCAGGCTCCGGGGCGGAAGGCACCTCTCACCATCACAGCCACAGCCACAGCCACAGCTCTTTTATATGGGGTCAACGCTAGCAACTGGGATTCCGCCATGGCGCTGGGGTTGGGGGAAAGGCGGGGCCCCCTTCCGGAAAACCGGAAGGCCGCGGTGCTTGAAAACGATGGCATGGATGGTATTTTAGCAGCCAAGTGGGGATTTCCCACTAAACCACAATAAGCAGAAGTGTAAAATGTTTCCCAACAACAACCAAGGTTCGGGGAAGGCCCTTTTTCCAGGAAAATGTCCTCCGAAAGCCCCGAAAAGAAGGCCGGCGGTTGCAGGATTCATGGAACAGGAATCAACACCTCGACGAGTTACCTGGGTGTTCCACCCATGTCAGGCTGCAACCGTCTGCCTGGGGTCTGCCGAAAGGGCCCCGTACCAGGGGAAGAAGAAGAAAAAACGAGTTCCCGGATGTTGGTTGAACACTCGAGTATACAAGTTCATTTTTTTGGGGGGGCCCTGTGTCTGGCACCCAGGCCAAAGATTCTGGGGAGGTCCCCAAGCAAAAGGTTTTGAGACACGCTGATTCAGGAGCAGCAGCCACAAAGCCGAGACTGACCGCTGTTCGGGGCCGGTACAGAAGAAGGCTTTTCTTGCGAATCAGTGGACTGAACTCCGAAAGGACAACGGTCCGAAAACGAAAACGGGCGACCCCAAATCAGGGACTCTCTCCTTACCTTACCCACAAGGGACAAGGAGAAGATGCGACCGTTGTTTCGGGAACATGTGTGTGTGTGTGCGCGGGTGCCCTGGTTGTGTGGGACATCGTGAGTCACCTGGTTGTGTGGGACATCAGTCCTCCAATGTCAACGGAGAGACTTTGACTGAACCTCCCATGCACCTTGGTCAAAACATGGCAGAACACCGTCACGGTTTTTTGTTGCTTCAATATTCACAATGGTTGCAACAAAATCCAAAAGAGATGGATGATCACAAGCATGCCATGCAGCCCAATTCAAGGAGCTCAAAAACGGGACTTTCCCCAAAGGCTTATGCCCATCTAGGAGAGTCTGCAGTAGTTGTGTTTTTTCCTGAGTGTTTTTTTTCAGGGTGAGCTCTCTCTGTTTCTTAAACCACCCTCGTGAAAAGCGCCGATCCCTTTTCGGCCAAAATGCTGGCCGAAGCGTTGCAGAAGACTCCAACAAGGAACGTTTAGATTTGGCTGTGGCTCAAAAAAATGTGCCCAAAATGGCACCTTGGTGCACGGAAACAAAGACCAAAACTTGCGTAACCCCAGCTGTTTAATTCTGAGCCACGCCCACCACCTAAGAGACCCTGGAATGATCATTCCCCTCAAAATACCAGAAAATCATGGTTTCCCATGGTGTCAAAGTGGTGCGAACGGATTCAGCCGGAGCCACTTCCAGGAAGGGGCCTACCCTTCGATTTGGCGAGCGCCTCCGCCCGTGGCTTCTTCCCTACAAGAAGCGCAACGGGTCCGTGAGTTGGAAGGCAACTCTCCGCACAGAAACATATTCTCAAGAGGCGCCGCCCCCCCCCCAAAAAAAAAAGAAAGAAAGCATATGCCAGCCTTTCAAAAACAAAAACAACAATGACCCTTCGCCTGCCTTTGAGGGGACCAGCCAAAGCAAAAGTTGTTGGCCAAGAAAACGCGTCCGCCGTCCATGTCCCATCGACTCCCGCCTGCGCCACACGCCGATGCGTCTCGGCCCGCAGGCCTGCGGCGGCTCGTCTTTGTTTAGGATTTGGACGCCCAAGAACTGGCTCTTCGTCTTCCTTTGGGATTCCCTTTAAACTTTAAAGCCAACGAAAAAGGGCGGCCTCAAAAAAGTTCGACCCGCCCGGCCTTTCTGAAGCTCAGGAAGTCAACAAACCACCCAAATACCTACCTTTCGAAGATGTTCCACCCCTTTACACCAATTGCCATCCCTTTCCTTCAAGGCATTCTTGGAAGACTGCATCCGTCAACGCGGAAGCCGGGAGCCGGGATTTCCCACGGCTTGGGGGAACGGGATCGGAAATGCGCGTGGCCATGGCAGATCTTAAGACCTCACTTCCCTTCGCGGCCGCGGGAGACTCCGCGACTCTGGGGGGGGTTGCCTGAAGTTCGAAAACCCCCCCCCGGAATCGTTGGCTCGGCCTCAGACCGCTCCCCAGACCAGGGCGTTCCAAAAAAAAGGCCCACCAAAAGAAGACGCCAAAAGCATCAGGATTTAGGGACCCGTTGAGGGGGAGCATCAGGTCTTAGGGACCCTCTATTGAAAGAGGGGGGCTTAGGGAATTGGAAGATGCTCAAGGGCTTAGCTTTCGCAAAGAACCAAAAGGGATCCTTACATTATACACCTGAAAATTGCCTTGTAAATGGTGGCTTCCCTTTATTTTGGTGGAAAAAGCAACGTGTTTCAATTGGGCAAAATGGAGATCTTTTAAGGAGCCCTGTTGGTCCAAGTATCTTCCAATCAACAGGCCCAGGTACCTGGACGAGGATTCTGACACCTGGGGCGCCGCTGTTAACGATGCGTCCAGTCTCGACAGACTCCCAGACCATCTAGTGGGAACCCCGGATTGATAAACCCCTGGTGGGGTTTAATTGCATCACTTCGTAGGACGGGAAAGAGCCAACCTCAAAACAAGTCGCGCAAGCCGAAACGAAAACCAACCATGCTAGACCAAACCCATCTAGCACGGCACAACACCCATCGACTTGTGGTACCAAGCCCTCTCGAAGCCCCAAGATAAAAACCCTCACCGGTCACGCGTGAAAGCGCGGGTTCAAAGACCCTGTCTTGGCACCGCTCATCCAGCCTGGGGTCACTGTTTTGACCGCTTCTAGGGGTGATCAAAGTCAGAAAACGCCTAGATTGCCAAGTTGCTGCTTGTTTCAGTCATCGTTGCTGTAAAGTGGATGGAAACTGGCGATCCAGGTGGGGTTGTTTGCCTTTAACCCATCCCTTTGGGGGTGACCTTGATCATGGCAAAATAAAATGAGGCCAGTCTCTGGAGAGTCCCTGGCGAGGCCTTCCACCATCTCTTCCAAGGTCTCGTCCAAGCTATAGAGTCCGCAGGTCGGTGACCTCGCTACTGGCCCAGCCATGAAGAATTTGGCTGCGGGTCAAAAATAGGGTAACCCCAACATGGCTTGCCCTGGTGAATGGAAACAATGACTAAGACCTGTGGTCCCCTGGTGGTTTAATTTTCACCCATACCCATCTGGTTTAACAGTGATTTCCACCTGTGGGGTGGCCTTTTTCTTGGAGGGGCTCCTTTTTACACATAATGATGAACCATGGGACCCAGCCTCGAGATTGGAGAAATCGGCCAGAAGTTGGGTCTTTGGAAGGGTCTGGACCAAAGAATCTAAGAAGGCAAGTCCGAGGTTCCAAGCTGAGAGGGGAAGATGATGGTTTTTACCACCTGAGCGAGCCTGGACTCTCCAATGGACAACCCCGACCCTTCAAAACATGAAAAAAGAATGAGGATCCAAAGTAGGGCTTCGGGCACAAGAAACAAATGGGGGAAACCAGGGGGAAACCAAAAGGAAGCTGCCCTGCAGAAGTCCCAATTTTGAGAAACACCCAAATTTGGAACCTCAAGCTCAGCCCTTCCTCCGCCCCATGAACCCCGACACGACTCCCGGCCTCAAATCCTGCACCACCTCGCGACCCGGCGATCAGAACAATCACCCCCTGGTTGAAAAGCATGTGACCCTCCAAAACAGTCGCGACACACACACACACACACACACACGCACGCACGCACGCACGCACGCACGCAAGCACGCACGCACGCACGCACGCACAGGTTTTACTCCATGAATGTCAACACTTCACTAGTCGTTCGGACATGACAGAAGATTCGTTGGTACTATGAAACGATGCATGCTCCTTCTACAACATCGTATGAGTCTGGTAGCTCCAAACAATAGCCAAGCATGACCCCTCCCAAAGAAGTCGCGTACCTTTCCGGTGTAGTTCTAGTGGCTCCATAGAACTATAGCCATGCAGGTGGCATGGGCAACATTTAAAAGGCCTTTTAACCAATTGAACCCCACGTAGACAATTCAAAAAAAAAGCCTTCCGGCCTCCTTCTGGGAAATATGTTTGGCTGTTTAGGATTTTTGGATTGCCCCACGATTTCTTGGAGACCTGCAGTTGAACCTGCTGCTTGGTTTTGCCCGCGGGGAGGGTGCCCATGCGATGTCCTTGCATGCCTACAGGGAGTTGGCCCCCATAGACATTCAAGCAAGCGCAAGTGGCACGCGGCGGCCGGAGGGCCCCCCGCATGCCGAACCAACCCGAGGTTCGACCAACTGCAACAAAAACCGAGCCAATCTTCACCAAACCACCCTTCCGCATCCCCAAAGCTGCACTGCAACCGTGGCTTCTGGAGCACGCCTCTCGATGCGTTTTTCGTGTTTTTTTCTGGAGCACGCCTCGGCGAATCCGCCCACTCCGAGCCAATCTCCGCCAAGGCAACCGTTCAACCCGCGGCCTGGAGCGCAAGGACCACCCCCCCGGCCAGCAGAGCGAAGACCAGCGACTGGACCCAAAGCCTCGGACGCCAACTCGGACGCTTTTTGTGGCTGTGGGAAATGGAATCCACTGGCCTGTGATACAACAAAAAGGGCCTAACCACAAAGACTCACCCCCCATCTTTTTGTGGGTTTCGTCGATTCGACGGGTTCTCGTCACCGGCTTCGCAACCTCCAGCTCAGCTTGTTCGGGGGGGTCTTTTTGCCACCTTTGGTGGACAATGAACACGACCCCCTCGCAGTGAAGGATTCCTTTTTGAGGTCGGCAAAGTTTTCTCACAGATAGCAAAAAACAATGCTTTCCTCACAAATTTTCTCACAAAAGGTCGGCAATTTTCTCCCCCTGAGCTGGTTGGTCTTCTCTTTGTTTGCACCTCCTTTTGTGGTGTTCCTGGACTTGGGAACCGTCCGTGGGGAGTTGGTCTCTCTGCTTGGCTTCTTTTGTTTCTTTCCGGGCTGGGCCCGTTTAGAGTCTTGGCACTCTTTGGCCCCTTTGGTGTGGGTTCCTAGATTATCCCCCCCCAAAAAAAAAAAAACAAACGTGGTGAAAGAAGCTCCACAATGGCAGAAATATATACCACGTCCACAGGTGCCTTCGGATAGTGGGAGGGAGTGTAACATCTTGTTTCTATGAGTTTAACCGGGCGAAAGAGATCAATGGGGTACATGGTCAAATACATCCCGACACGGCCACTGGCTAAAGTGACTTTCGAGTGATCAAAATTACATGAGGGACATGTTGAGATCACCTTTGGGGAGGATGATCGTGAATGTGATCTTGAACAAATTGGATCACGCGAGCTGAGAAACCCCAAGCGGTTCCCGCTTCTTTGTTCTCGCCTGCCCTTTGTTTCCGGAATTGGCCCCTGGAACATAGAGTTGCTGGCCCATTTCAGACGAGGATGACACTCAATTCCGCAGATGTGAAACAAATTATCCGAGAATGCATAAGGAAATCCGTCCAGAGGAAGCGATTGCACCCCAAGCATCTGATGAGGGGAAAGGCGCCTTTTGGAGGCGGCCGGAACCTGCAGAAGGCCCAAAAAGTTTGATGGGGTCGAGCATCCGGCCACGACCAACCGCTAGTCATCAGACTGCTGTTCCCAGGGCACATGTGAGCTCGTTTGAGGCCAACACTTCCTAAACGCCGGGTTTAAAACTCGGACACTCGAAACTCCTCCCGCCTATGGGCCAAACGCCTGGCATGATGTTGAAGGCAAGCCTTCTCAGCTCAGAAAGCGAAGCAAAAGGAAGACCACTTTTTCGGGATGCCCGCGACTTTTTCGACCCACCCCGCAAAAATTTTGGGCGATGTCCCTCACTGGAGCTGGGCGTCTCGATTCTTCGACCCCAATCCCTGGGGGCCCCGCAAGCCTTCCCTTCCCGGGCCCCGCCCCAAAAAGGACGCCGAGCCTCAAAAACCCGGCCCCCCCCCTTTTCCGCGGCTCGACCAGAGGCCGGACCCAGAAGGAACACCGCCGCAATCTGGGCTCTTTGTTTTGTTCTCCTTGCTTCTTTTCCAGGGATTTCGGGGTCCAGAAAACATCAGGACGCCCATTTGTCTAGGGGTACCTTCCCCATTCTTTCCAGGGATCTTTTTTGTCAGGAAACCATCCAAAAACCCAGGGGGAAACAGCCGGTTTTTGAAAATAACGATGGTTGAAAAGGATGGAAAAGGAAAATCAACCCTAGAATTTGGGTGTCATCGCTTTTCTTGGCGCCCCCGGCACGTGCCCCGGTGACGCAGCGTCCGCTTCGTACCCGGAGATCCCGGCCTGCGCATGGAGAGCTGCAGCTGATTCTACCCCCTCCAAATACCCTCTTTTTTTCAGGGTATCATGTCGACCCTCTACTAAAAAAGGATTTCTATTTACCATGAAAAGCCAGGGTTTTCCCAAACATGCCCTGAAAAAATCGGATTTTGAGTAGGGGGTGGGGGAAGCTTCCATTTCCATGCTTTCCAGGGATCCGATTCTTTTCGGAAACCCTCATAAATGGGTCAAACAGAAGACTCTTGAGAAGAAAGATGGTTGAAAAGGATGGGAAAGCAACCCCTAGACTTATCAATGTGTCTGTGTGTTGTTCGGTATGTCTAGTGCTAATAAAAGATTCATCAAAAAAACAAAAATATTTGAAGTCTTCATCAGGGCCGAAAAAGCTTTGGGGGGGAGGTCTGTTTTCGGCGCGGCGCGGTTTAACGAGTTGTGAATTGGCCTGGAAGGTGCTTCATGCCCCTTGACCGACCCTCATATGAGCCCCGCGCGAAATGACTTGCTTCCGCAAGAGGGCATGGGAAAATTGGGCCTGGTCCCCCTTGCGTGCTGTCCCCCTCAGTTGCTTTGTGGGCAACTTGGGATCCCCCATGTTCTCCTCAAAACCAACAGGAGACTGCCAAGACAGTGTCCTGGCCCTTTTCAAAACTCATTTGGGCATTTGTCCAAAAACAAAACCAACAAAAAACAAGGCTTTCTTTTGGGTTTCCCTTGCAAGAACACACCTCCGAAACTGGAGCCATCCTGCCTCTTTGGCCTCAAGATTCCCCCCAGCGCCCAAGGCTTGAAAAGTGCGGCTCTGCTTGTAGACGGCCATACAGGTCCCGAGAAAAGAAGGTCCAAAACCAGCGTGTCCATGGGTACCCTTTTCGGTGGACGAACCGAGTAGGCCGTTTAGGGAAATGGGGTGGCGTTTCGGGTGGTTTCTACGTGGCTGAGTGGCTTGGGCTAAATCTTGGTGTGGTTTCAGGTGGCTTTTTGGGGCTAAATTTTGGTGTGGTTCCCCGCAGCACCCACCCAGTTCTGCCCAACCACCCAGTTCTCCCCGCCCCCAGGAGAGGAAACACCAGCAGCTCCAGTGCACCCAGTACCTCCGAAAAATCGCGGGATTTTTCGCGTACAGGGAGAAAGCCATGAGCCGCCTGGTGTCTCTCGGGGTTGACTCCCTTAAAACCACAGGTGGTAACCCATACTTAGCAGGATTCTGACACCCATGCATCCCACAATCGAAGCTGACAGTTCTGGGGGCTGTCCTTTTCCATCCTTTTCAACCATTGTTCTTTTCAAAAACCGGATCTGTTTTTGCTGGGGTTCTGCTGGTTTTCTGGAAAGATTCGGATTCCTGGAAAGAATGGGGAAGTGTCCCCTAGAGTGTCTGATGCGAGTCCCCCCTGCAAAATACCGTTGCAAACGTTGTGGTTTCTTATGGTTTCAAAGTGGTGCGAAATGGATTTTGGTCCATCCACAGCAGAATTCACGAAAAGATCGCTGTAAAACCTGGTAAAACTCTGATGAAGACCTGAAAGCCTGGCAAAAACCTGGTGAAAACCTGATGTTAATCTGAATAATAACTATTGAAAGGAAAATGGTCCAAACCATGTGAAAGGGGTGGGAGGGTGATTCTCGCCGGGAATTTTTCGGGCTCTCCCCAAAAAGAGAACTTCGCTTCCCCCAGATCTCGCTTATAGGTGAGCTCGCATATAGGTCGTTCTAACTTGAAAGGGGATGGTTTCTGCTCAAGGCGTCGTGTTCAACGGGATCGGAAACCCTGAGCAACACAAAGCCAAGTGTATCATGTTGTTTTAGCCGAAGTAGGTTCAAGCAAATAAAGTGCAGACCCACAACTCCTTGAAGACATCGTGCTTTCGAGTCCTGAACCTCCAGATTCGGGGGTCACGCCCTGAGAGTCAGCCCTGCCGCCGGTCTCTCGATGGTAGAGGTTGGAACCGGGGTTGCGGTCGAGCCCTAGCACATGGGCCCCTGTACACATGATTGCTTGGAAACGATCTTTCGCCGATTCATCTTTCGATTGGCCACCGCAGGTCAACCCACTACTCGCAACTGGGATCCCTACTCCGCAATCCGAATCCGCAGTTGGACACCACTACCACCTAGTAAGGATTCACGTTGAACAGCCCTTCCAAACCTTGGTATACTATGCAAATCGGTTGTTCTTTGCAGCTCACACAAAAAAAAAGGACAGAGCCAACTAAGTTAGTTGAAACAAGATGAGAAAAAATCAATCCCAAAAAACACGACCGAACCAAACAAACAACCAACAAAAGATGACTCAAATAACGGTGAGAGAACCACCTCGCCCCTTCAGACAAGCAAGCAAAGAAGAAAAGAACACAACAGCCCCGCGCACGTTCAAGAGGACAAAGTGCTCCAGGGGCAACCTCGGGGACACAAAGCTGCGAAGCTGCGAGACCCGGGCCTCAAGACGCACGGGGCTTCATAAAATCCTCCGCTCGAGCCTTGATCTGGGGTGCCTTCAACTCACCAACTGCCTCAAAAAGGAGGGGGGGGGATCTTGGAAAAGAAGCTTAAGATGTCAGTGTGATTTTGCAGTGCTCGATCGCCACTTTTCCCCAAGAGGTGCATCTTTTGAACACTACAGTAGAGATGTTCCTCCACTTTCGCCTGAAGTGGAGACCATCAAGAAAACCAATGGAAAAGAGTTGATCTAGCGGTGGTGGTCCTAGAAAATTTCTTGGGGGTGATTCGGGGGTATTGGAAGTCCCAGAAAAAAAAGAAAGGGAGAAACAAACAAAAAACAGTTGGAGCTCCGGCTGCCCCTTGCTCCTTCATGTGAAGGCCCTTCGTTACCGGGGATCGGATCCCTAGCCCTAGCTACTTTCAAACATGGAAGCGGATCGGGGAATTCGCCTTCCCGAAAAGGAGGTCCTTGCGTCTGCCAAACTTCTCGCATCAGCTGCCATGCTTCGGGCAGAGGAAAGGGGGGGCGGGTGGCAGTCACTTAGCTGGATGGTTCAGCTTGCGGCCACTCCAACTCATGCCCTTGCGAAACTACTTTCTTGGACGGAAGCCAGTCCAGCGAAGCCCATGATCTCGGGGATTCCCCGATGTTTGCTCAGAGCAGCGCTCAATTCCACCCCTTGACGTTTGTTCTACCAACATGGTGATAACAAGTCTCTTTTTTGTTTGGCTGAGGTGATGGCTTACTATAACCCCCGTGAAAGCAGGTAGGAACCAACTCAATGCTTCAAATTGAAGGATTTGGGCGCTCAAGTTTTGATCAGAAGCTCCAGTGAATCGTTCGGCAACGCAGATCAGCAGCCTCCCCCAACAGGTCTTAGTAGTTCTGGAGGTGGCTTTGAGAAGAATAGAAAGGGCGAAAACGACCAACCGGCTCAGGCACAGCTGCACTCAAATTTTGGAGTTAAGGACACCCCCCCCCCTTTGATCTCCCAGCCCAATGGGATGGTTGACGTTCCCCTCTAGTGCTTGGACTTCCCTTTTTTCGGCCCCTTAAAGGATACATGTTGGGGTAGAGATGTGCTTTTTTCCTAGGGCTAGCTTTTTCCTAGGGCTGGTTTTCAGCAGGGCTGGCAACATCCCCGCCATCACCAACCTCAATTGGCCTGCGAGCTGGCTCTGATTGGAAGGCAGTTGCGAGTTGCTGGGGGCTAGTTTAAGTTAAGGGGGGTTGAGGCTCGCTTGGATCTTCATTAGGGTGGTGGTTTGGGGTTGATTTAGGGCTGACATCCAGAGCTGATTTGTGTGATGCCTTTATGCTTTGGAATTTTGCTGGTTTGGGGCAACGCTCCAAAACCAATCCTAAACGAGACCAAAGCTCACGGTATCCACATCCCTAAAGGCATCGTTTTCCTAGCAGCACACCCAATACAAATCAGCTCCAAGCCAACCCCAAATCCACGAAACCCGCCCAGCAGCAGCCTGGATGTCAGCCCTAAATCAACCCACCACCACAAGCCCCCTGATGACTTCCATTTGCTTCAGCCCCCTGGGAAAATAAAAAAATATGTCCAGTAGTGAAATCGATTCCCTTTAAAAACCAACAAGGAAAAATATATATTTTTCTTGAGCAAATGGAAGATGAAAATCTAATTCAGCCTCAACCCCCCTTAACCTAAACCGGGTTCCGGCAACTCCTCCAATCAGAGCGGCCAATTGAGGCTGGTGATGCAAGGGATGAAGCAAGGCAACCAACCAACCAACCAACCAACCAACCAGGGGACCAGCCGCAGAAAAAAAAAAAAAAAAAAAAAAAACAGCCCTAGGAAACGGGTAACAAAGGGATCCATGTGTTGTGCCAAATCGAGAAAAAAACTCATTTTACCCGCTGATTCCGAGATGTAGAAAGGATAATAACCAAAATGAAGGAATGAAATCAACATGAAGCAATGATCAAAGTAATATAAGACGAGGATTCCGGCCCAAAGCAGGGGTGGGTTTTGGATGTACCCCCACCCAAAGGCACCTGTCAGGCACCGCGGCACACGAGTGAGGCTATCCTTTCAGGACCGGGTGGCTCGGCCTACATCATTGTTTGTGTGGTTTTAATGGAAAGCCACAAGGCAGTCTATGAATTTTGGGCGCCAGGCAGTCCAAACTGGCTCCAAATCCCTTTTTGACACGCCCGAATCCCGGAGTCCCAGCGCCCCGGCTTTCGTTGCGTGGCGCCCAAGCGCACCCCCCGCGCCTGCCAAAAGTGCAAACGGTGCCGCGCCAAGGGCCAAAAGGTGCCGGGGGGGTCCGTTTGGCCGTGGTACTTGTTTGGCCTTGCTTGGCTTTTTGTGTGTTGGTGCCTCTTTTTTTTTGCCGCGCACAAAGGCGGGGGGTAGAAGTAGGACCTGCCGGATTCATAGAACATCTTCCCTCAAAAGGGAAGGATCCCCTCGCAAACGGGACGTGCCCCTATTTGGCTGTGGGTCAAAACCAATGTGGTACCATTTTGGGGTAGGTGAATTCACCACTCATTCTAGTCGGGATTTTACTCGGATTGGGATGTTCACTGGTAATTTGGATTTTGGCCCATGGCCATTTGTCAACTCCTTGCTCCCTTTCTTACTCAACACCACTCTCTGCACAGGTTCCAGGCCCAAGGAGCAAGCTGATCAAGACCAAAACCAGCTGACCCTTGGACCTTGGCCGCTGGCCAGCGAGAAAGCTCTCCGGAAAAAATGGTGACCAACTTTGAAGGCTTTCCTTCTGGCTTCTGGCTTCCCTTTGACCCTCCACAACCGGCGATTTGACATCCTATTCAGCAACTCCGTGTTTTCCAACTCCCTGGATGGATTTTGGTCAGTGGTGTCGTGGACTGTTTCCAGAACACCGCCGACGTGCAAAAGGAGGCCATGCTGTGGCCTAAAATGCAAAAGCCGCCCCACGGCCGCAGCCGGATCCATGCTTGGGCAGACACACCCTCAGGTGTTAAAGAAAGCCACTGCACTGGACAGGGCGGGGTGAGGAAGGGAAAACAAACGGGGACTGGGAGCCAACACAGTTGCAGAAATGAAGCGTGGTCACCCCTTCTGCAAAGGGCTTCCCACTCGAAGTATTCAGCAACTCCGTGTTTTCCAACTCCCTGGATGGATTTTGGTCAGTGGTGTCGTGGACTGTTTCCAGAACACCGCCGACGTGCAAAAGGAGGCCATGCTGTGGCCTAAAATGCAAAAACCGCCCCACGGCCGCAGCCGGATCCATGCTTGGGCAGACACACCCTCAGGTGTTAAAGAAAGCCACTGCACTGGACAGGGCGGGGTGAGGAAGGGAAAACAAACGGGGACTGGGAGCCAACACAGTTGCAGAAATGAAGCGTGGTCACCCCTTCTGCAAAGGGCTTCCCACTCGAAGTATTCAGCAACTCCGTGTTTTCCAACTCCCTGGATGGATTTTGGTCAGTGGTGTCGTGGACTGTTTCCAGAACACCGCCGACGTGCAAAAGGAGGCCATGCTGCGGCCTAAAATGCAAAAACCGCCCCACGGCCGCAGCCGGATCCATGCTTGGGCAGACACACCAGAAAGCCACTGCACTGGACAGGGCGGGGTGAGGAAGGGAAAACAAACGGGGACTGGGAGCCAACACAGTTGCAGAAATGAAGCGTGGTCACCCCTTCTGCAAAGGGCTTCCCACTCGAAGTATTCAGCAACTCCGTGTTTTCCAACTCCCTGGATGGATTTTGGTCAGTGGTGTCGTGGACTGTTTCCAGAACACCGCCGACGTGCAAAAGGAGCCATGCTGTGGCCTAAAATGCAAAAACCGCCCCACGGCCGCAGCCGGATCCATGCTTGGGCAGACACACCCTCAGGTGTTAAAGAAAGCCACTGCACTGGACAGGGCGGGGTGAGGAAGGGAAAACAAACGGGGACTGGGAGCCAACACAGTTGCAGAAATGAAGCGTGGTCACCCCTTCTGCAAAGGGCTTCCCACTCGAAGTATTCAGCAACTCCGTGTTTTCCAACTCCCTGGATGGATTTTGGTCAGTGGTGTCGTGGACTGTTTCCAGAATACCGCCGACGTGCAAAAGGAGGCCATGCTGTGGCCTAAAGTGCAACGGCCGCAGCCGGATCCACCAGCAGGTGTTAAAGAAAGCCCACGGCGGGGACTGGGAGCCAACACAGTTGCAGAAATGAAGCGTGGTCATCCATGCTTCAGGTGCAGCCACACGCCGACGTGCAGGGTGTAAAGTAAAGATCCATGCTTGGGCAGCCACACCCTCAGGTGTTGACCATTCCCAGTCTCAGGATTCGCTTTAGTTGTCGGACCACTCCCTGTCTGACCACTCCCAGCTCAAGCGAAGACGCCCTTGGCGAAGCTACTTCCATTTAAAAGGTTCCCCAAAAACCAGTAAAAGAGTTCAGTAGGCGCAATCGATCCTCAGAAAAACAAAGTTGGATTAGACTGGCTCTGGCATCGTCAATGTACAGCCTTGCTGTCGCCATGTCACGCCATCGGCCACGCAGGACGGCGGCATTTAAGTTGTTCGTCATTTGGTAAAAATGGGTCGCACCGCCCCTTCGCAGCGAATAGGCGGAAAAATTGAGGTCGCCACAATCAACCGTGCACAGAAGACATCTGAGTAGGCGGCGAAAATTGGCCGCCGACCCCGCAACAAGCAAGCCGCTTGGGCGGCTCGAGAGCCAAAGCTTGTGAATAATGTGGCAAAATCGCTGGTCAGAGAGTGAAACGCTTTCCATAAGACCACGGCTTGTTTTGGTGTCAGGTAGGGCAATAAAAATGGTGCCTTTCTCAGGAAAAATGGAAACATGATGCGCACGCAGAGCCAAGATCTCTCCAGTTCATAGAAAAAACACGAAGCCAAGAAAAAGGCAAAGGGCCATGTCCATGCGGCCAACTCTGGTGGCTGCTGCAGCCATCGCTCTGACAACCAACCATGTGAGTGGAACTGCTCGGGAGGGCACATGCTGTCGTTTCCAGTTGTTGTAAAATTGCTGAGCAGTAGGTAGTTGGCGTCGTGCTCGGGGGTAAAAACGCTTCATTGCACTCAAAACCCAACCTGCTTGGCTAAGGTGATCACCTTCTTGGTACACATGGTTAATGTACTCGCTCAACATCTCGTCTAAGGCAACAAATGAATTCGGCAAAACGTTGTGAAATAAACGTGTGTACTGGAAGAATCTTCGGAGAGCTTGTTTGTAGGTGCGGGAGGTTCTGGCAGTGATACCCAGGAAGCGAAGGTGCTCACTTGGCCTCAAAGCGGCGCGAGGCATGGTCACTGAAATTCCACTTGCTAATCGTCCAAAGCTGTATGGGATACAACCCCGCAGCCAAGTCCACTGCCATTACCCTCCTGCACTGGCGATTCAATCGCTTCGACGAAGATCTTCCCTTTGAAACTGCGAAAAAGGTGACGAGCGAGTCAATCACGTTGAAGAAACGCTTGCCCAGCTGCGAGTGCTGCCGGGCACGTCGGCGAAGCTCCACCAGGAAGGCGGACACCTCCAAAATGTTGATGTGCTGTGGTTGGACCCACCTGTAGCTTAGACAAGTGCGATAGGTGATGGACTGATCGAAGTAGATGCTTCAAGTGGTCCATCTCACTGTCAGCATCCATTGTGCGAACCAGCTCATCAATGATGTCCACTGCGAGCTTCACTGCAGCCGGAGATTGGAATCCACGAGTTGCACCTTGAAGCTGGGAAGTCAGCAAACCCTTTAAAGAGGGCGGCGCAATTTCCTCTGGAAAAGGGTGCTTCAGCCCATTGGCATACGCAACGCAAAGTGCCCACGGGTAGTCAAAGGCCGAGTCGTTGCCACCAGTGTCGTGCCACTCTGCAGGAAGGAGGAGACCATGATGCCCTGCGCAAACTGGCTTGTGAAGCGCTTTGAAAACATGGGGAGAGTTGGTTGGCCACCAAAGCCACTGCGCGCTGGACCCGCCAAAGCAGCACAGGCAGAAGCAGGCCCAAAGCCACACATCCTTGTCCAACGACAAGCATTCCTCCAAGTGCCACACGTAGCTGTCGCAAGGGTGTGCCAACGAAAAGACGATGTGCCTCTTCTGGCTTTCCTTCATGCTGACAAAAGCCCTGCGGGCATAGGCATTACTTTTCCGAATCAGAATTTGGTCCTGTCTTCGGAGCCCAGGAACTCCCGATGGGCAATGAATGCTCCGCAAAGGATTGGGCACGCCTGTTGAAAAACTGCCGTAGGGCAGTGTCCAATGCTCGCCGGCCAGGGATGGGTCATCCTGTAAACGAGACAAAGTTTCCTTTCCACCGGTTGTGAAAAAGTCCCAGCCGTCCACCGCGCCATCCAAAGGCCTCTGGGTCAAAACACCTGCCAGCCCCACTGCTTTGGTAAGTCGGTAGTTTGGTCCGGAAAGGCGTTCACCAAAGGAAGGAGAGTACCAACCTTCGCGAGGGCAAGTTTGGTCATGATGAGCGCGAGCACACACCAGCGTGCAACAAAGAGTTCCGCAAATGCCGAGGGCACTCGTAGCGCCTGGCGCCCAAGTCCGCAGGCCAGCCCCCGCTACACTGTGAGCAGACGGTTGCGGCGGGTGACACAGGGGCGTTCATCAGCAAAGACTTCTCCTTGAACTTTGAAGCAATTGCACTTCCCCCGCCGGTGGGCGAGGCGTCCGTGCAGGATATCTCGCTTGAAATTGGCGCGCGCAGGTTGAGTTCAGCGCAAATCGAAAGCGACATCAAGGAGAAGACCTCATCCATCACCACTTCAGAAGGACGGATTCCCCCTTGTTTGCCCTTTGCTGCCTCGATCGAATGAAATACTTCTTGCATGATGGAGTACAGGGGCCTGCAAAACGTTGAAAGAAATCCGCCTTTGCCAGCCCAATGCCGCAATGGAAACTCCAACCAGCCCTTCTGACTCAAGAGAGCCAAGGAAAGGGATATGAATTCCCTCGTCTTGTTGCGAGGCATTCGGAGAATCCCTTCGTGTCCAAGCAACTCACCACCTTGTAGGCACCCCACGAATGATGCAAGCACCTGCTTCCCAAGGTTCCGCGGCAGGCCTAGCTCATCGCAGGCTTTGATAAACTTGGCATGGTCAGGAGAAGGCTCACCTCGGGCCACTTCCATCTCGGCAGCAGTGAGCTTCGTGATCTGATCAAAATTGTCCAAGTAAATCAGCGAGTATTGCTTGCTTGCCGGCAAGGGGTTCAACCGTGTAATATCTCCTCTGGGGTCAATGGCAGCTCGCTCAAACACCAGGTGCCTCACCGCCGCTTGTAACAGGGTAACGGCCGAGGACCCATCGGCACCACCTTCAGGACCGGACGGACCATCCGCTTGTCCTTCCCTCCAAACGCGGTGAGTGCCACCTTTTTGCCGTAGTTGAAGATCGGCCACCAAGCTCGCGGCATTTCAAACAAGTTGAAGGCCGACTCCAGGTCCTCCGAGTCCAAGACCAGGTACTCGTCCTTTTCCGCCAGAACTCCAGCGAGCTGGCCGATGTACGGAAGGGTGTCCTGGGCTCCTGGGAGCAGTTGCATTGCCTCGTTCTGAGGACAGAAGATCGAAATGAACCTTTGGGCTGCCACTTCTTTGCCGTTGATGTTCTTGATCTTCTTGACTCCGCCAGCTCCGCCACAAATGTAGTGACCTCCTCTGTCTTTCGGGAGCTCCTCGTCATCGACATATGACATGAGGCCTCTCTCATGGGCAGCTCGGCAAATGAGCCACCACTGATGATCATCAGCTCGCACTTTGGATTTGCGTGAGTGGTCCGGCATCGCATCCCAAGGGACCCAAAAGTCGTCCGGGCTCTCGATGGCTTCTCTTAGCCAATGAGGTAGACAGTCCACCAATTTGGGCCAGGCCATGACTACCTTTTCGGCCACCAAGTTCTTCATGAACTCCATCGGCTGCGCCGAGTAGTCGAAACAGCGTGAAGCCAACTGAGACTGCGCTTCCTCCGCGCTTGGCGTCCTGGATGAAGGCTCCATGGTCCTTGAAACCTGTCTGGCAATATGGGCAATGGACCACTTTTGGTTGGCGCTCAAATTCGGCTGGAACGGGACACATACTGGCTTGGTCCATCCCGCGCAGTAGTGAAAGTTGAGGATGACGAAGATCAGCTGGACCCATTCCAGGTTGGATTCATCGATGCCCTCCAAGTCTTGCGAAATCAACGCAGGGTGCAATGGGAGAATGTCCCCCCTGTTGTCATGGTGGGGCAAGTGCCCCGGAGGCAGGGAGTTGGGATTGCAATACTTCTCCGCAAAGTTTTGAAGTGGGGACTTCAGGCAGCGAACTAGTGATAAGAGTCGCTTGCCTAAATGGGAGTATTCCAACTGGCAACTCAACACTTTTGCCACCATTTCTTGCCACTCGCCAAGTGGCAGCGCCTTGCCGCACATCGAATCCAGCTGCTGCCACAACTCATCTTGCGGGCAACCATCATCATCGGAGCCACCCAAAATCGAGGTCACTCTCTGGCAACGGCTGCTTGTCTGGCTTCTCGCCCGCGGGCGGACTGTCCTCCCCCAGCTCTAGCCGAGAGGAGGCGCATCCTCCTTTTTCCCATGCTTTGACCCCTTCTTCCCTTTCTGCTCGACTTTTGCCTTGGATCCCTTGCCTTCGTCCCGTTTCTTCCCGAAGTCTTTTCCGCCCAGCTGCTGGCCCCAATTTGCCTGATACTGCTTCAGCTTCATCTCGCCGCCCATCTCTCTTGAAGCCATCCAAAGTTCGTCCTTGTCCACCAGACCTGGGCCCTCGCCCGGGATGAGCTCCCCTTCGCCACCGCATCCAGTGCCATCAGCAAAGTCCGGAGCTCGCGAGAGAGTCGTAGATGCATCTTGTCGCGGTAGGTTGGGACCAGAATGGTGTGGAAGTAGTTCACGCCGCAGGCCGGGGTTGCGTTTGAGCGGAGATCGGTGGCGGGCGGGCCTCCCTCTCTCGAAATCAAGTCCTGCATCTTGATCAGCAACCTTGAAGCCAATCTTCCCGGCTTTCTCAAGGCATACTCCTGAAGCTGCAGCTGACGACTCCGACCGCTCTGAGAGGAAGACCCTGCGCGAAAATCCCGAGAGGCATCCGACCCACCATCGCCGTCAGAAGGGATATCGCCATAGGCAACCTCACGCCCAACTCCAAAGGGCCCTCTGTCTCTTGCGTGCCCCCTGCTCGCAGCTCCTGAGGCAGAGGATGAAGATCTCCTCCTCCTTTTTCGACGGCCCTTCTTCTCACGAGCCTCCTTGATAGCCCCATCTCGGCCCCGGCTTCGGGACCTTCCATCCTCTCGCGGCCTGGGCTTTTGGCCGAACCACTTGGTCAGTGACCTAACCTCGCCCGCAGGCGGCCCATCATCCACTCCATCCCTGTGAGCCGGGATCTCTCGCTTTGGTCTGGGATCCCCACCTTTGCCTTTTCTTGTTCGGTCCATCTTCCCATTCAAATCCTTCTCCAATTCCACCTCCAAATCTTTCAATCGTCGCTCCACTTGCTCGTCCTCAGGATGGCCCGGCTGCTGTTCAGCTTGAGGCGCTTGCCCCCAATCCAGTTCTGAGCCATGTCCCACTTGGCCAGCTCGGGGTTGATGGCTGTTAGGAACATTGCCCAATGTAGCCAGGTACTTGTCAATGGACGTTGCTGATAGCCCACGCTTCATCCACTCGACCTTATTGGCCTGAAGGTCTCCGATTGAGATTTCCCGCAGTTTGTCGGTATGGAACTTTTGGCTTTCATGGTTCTTGGACTCCTCACACTCATCCAGTGGGCACGAACAAACATGGACATTGAAAACACGTTTGTTCCTCTGGCCCTCTCCGTTATCCAGCCACCACTCGAGGTAGGGGTCCGACACCGCCAGGAACTTCGCCCTGATCCAGAGGCCCCCCAGTATTAAGACCTGATCTCGCCCACACAGGCCGCAAATCCAGGAATTTGCAAAAACACAAAAAAAAACTCAAAAAAAACACAATCCAAAAAACTCAATCTGAAATAATCTGAATCTGGGAAGACTCAAGAACAACTCAAAAAAAACTCAAAAAAAACTCAATCTGAAATAGTCTGAATCTGGGAAAACTCAAAAGAAACTCAAAAAAAACTCAAAAAAAAACTCAAAAACAACTCAAGCAACAACTCACATCACAAGTAAAAACTCAAAAACAATTCAGTCCATTCCCAAGCACGAGTGAACACCTTCTCCCTACCTACAACCTAGAATGCAGCAAGACGGCCAGTGGTATTGTGTCAAGCCACACAAACAAAGCACGCATTCCACTGATTCCACTGGCACTGTGCATCATGCGAAGCTTTCATCACTGTGAAAATGACTGCGCTACGTCACATGCTGACAAATGAACGCCAGCATGGCATAATCGAATCTGAAACAAACAAACCTGCTCTGAAAGACACGCGCTCTGGCTGAGTCAGACTCTAGCTCTGTTATTTTCGCCTCGGGATCCAATCTGTAAAGTCTGTGGGCTGTGCCCAAATTGCTAAAAACCAGCTGCGTGCCCGTTGCAAGATTGCAAAGCCCAAAGCAATGCGAGGAAAATGGGGCAACGCTACAGAAGCTGCTCAGCCTTAGACAGGAGCCCAGGCTGGACACGCTCCCTCTTGACTTTGCCACACGCCAACAACAAGTTCTGCGCCCGCACTGTTGACACTGCACGGGATTTTGTGCGGCACGAAAGGGCGTGGTACAAACACCCCTCGCAAAAGAGAACAAAAGATGTGCTGGTTGTTTCCTGCAGCTGACCCAAAACCTCACGAAGCCGATCCCACTCAGGAGGCGCCCCGCCAAGGACCTCCGTCAAGGGGGCGAAAGTCTTGATGAAGTCAGCGGCTGCGCTCTCCTCCTGAAGGTTTCACTCTTCTTGCAGCTACTTGCATTTGAATGGTTCTAGCGGCTAGCGGCTAGCTACCCGGTACCCTGGCTGCTTGCGAAGTCATGACCCTGAGTCAGCCTGAGTCTTGACTGGTTGTTTTTAAAACCCGGAAGCAACAACCCTAACAGCCCTAACAATACAAGGAATGAAAGGATGACGCCGGTCACATCTCAATCGCTGGCAGCCAGAAAAGGGGTCCTAGAAAGGAACGACTCAAGACAATTTCGCGCCCAAGTCCTCGGGCAAGCTGACCTGTAGCAGCTCCCCAAGACGCTGGCCGTCGACTTTCTGCAGCGTTGCGGAAGCCTGCTTGAGCACCCAGTCAACGTCAAGAGCCTTGTCTTCAGGAATGCTTGCCTTCCAATCCTGCGCGCCGCCCATCTCATATCCAGCCCAAACCTGCTGCAGATCATCCTGGAGGCCAAGCAAGTTCTTGCGCATTGCCTCGCACTTGGTCTTGACCGCTGACATCAAGATCTCGGCGTCAAGGTTCTCATAGTGCTTGGGAATGGCTGATCTGCGCGGGTCATTTTCTGGCAGGCTGCTCAACTCCTCTGCTGCAGGCAAGTGCTCCGTGAGAAGCTGACGGCGGCGCTTGTGAACACGCTGGAGCATGTTCGCACAAGCTTTCAACTGTGCGTTGCCAGGGTCCTTTTGCATGCGGTCCGCGCTGGTGGAGGCAAGCTTGCCGTACCTGTCGCAAAGGGCTGCGTATTGGGTGGCAGACTCTGCCAGCTCCAGCGCGGCACGCATGAAGCCTGCGGCCGCGTGCTCGGTCATCTCAATCAAGCCCGTGAGGCCGGGCACGAGCACGGCCTGGAAGTCGGCAGGGGACAAAGTAGACTTCTTCACCTAGAGCGTTGCACATTCAAGCGAGAGCGCAGCTAGGACAGTGACAAGACAGTAGCTACAGCTTAAAAAAGAACAGTGACTTGCTCTGGGCGTTCGACTCTGCAAATCAAGAGAACGTCGCATCCCGCAAGTCTACCTCTACAGTCAAGTGCAAGGTCAAGTCTGGAATGTCTAACGACAAGTGTCAAACGTCAAGGTTCAACATCCTCACCGCCCTAAGTAAGTCGGACCCGGCCTCGTCCTCAAAGTGGCAGAAGACCACACCAACAGAATTATCCACCTCCGTCTGGAGCTCAGCGTCAAGATCGTCAGCGCCGAGTTGGCCCAAGTGCTGCTTCAACTGCCCCCAGTCCAGCGGGGCGTCGCCTTGAAGACCTTTCAAGAAGGCAACCGCCTCCAGCTTTGCAACCTCGCCAGCCTTTGTCGAGTGCCAAGCTTGCAGCCGCTCCTGGAGATCTGCCAACTGGACGTCTGACCCGACCATGGGCTCGAGCAACTGCAGAAAGGGCAAGAGCAAGTCAACTGGAAGGTTCTCGAGAGATTGGGAATTGACAATGACTTTGATGGCTGGGGGGATGCGCTTCTTCAACGAGTCCTCCAAGCCATCAGTCGCTGAGGGCCTGAGCTTGGTTTGCAGCTGCGGGAGCAGCCGCAGAATTTCCACCAAGACCTTGATGTGGAAGCCGATATCCTGGTCAACAGGGCTGTGCTCCAGCTGCGCAATCAAGTCGTGGGAACTCTTCAACTTGGGAAAGAACTCCTTGGTCGTGCCAGCGAACTTGTTTGCCTGGTCTAAAGCCTCCTGCCAAAACGGCTTTGACACCAAGCATTCGTGCACAAGGCCCTCCAAGATCTCGCTGCCCTTGTACGAAGAGAAAGGCAGCACAGCTTCAACGCTGAGTCCACAAGCCTCTGGAATTGGCACCAGCAATGTGAGCCAACAGCTTGTTGCCTTCATGCAGCGCTCACTCACCTTGACAACGGGATCTGGCAAGCTGGACCAGTCACCCTCACACCTCTGGCAGGAAGCGAACATGTCACGCAAGGCTGTGAGAAGCGCGGCCAAGGTCTCCTGACTTGCGCCCCCTTTGCCTTGGACTTCTTGAACCAGCTGCACAAAGCCGTCGTTCAAGAAGAAGTTGAGCATGCTGTCCCCCAACGCCTGCCAAAGACACGGGTGACCAGTGTGGGCATGGAAAGGCGAAAGGTGCCTGAATCATTACCTGCTGGCCCAAAACCCTCCTTGCCTTCGCCTGCGCGAGACACTCATCCGTCTGCTTCTCGGTGGACACCTGCGACATCTCATCCAGAAGCTGCGCCACCAAGCAAGCCACCTTTGGGTGGAAAGGGTCGAACTCATCTAGCTGGGTAGCGGGATCGTTGCTGAGAGGCGACAGCATCTCGGCATACCTGTCAATCGCGGCTGCTACCTCGGCGTTGCCCTTGGCATCGGCAATGTCCCTGAAAGCTTTGTTGGCATGCAGCTGAAACAAGTAGATGTTGATGCGGAACGGCAGCTCAATGCCGGCAGCCAGCAGGCCACAAACCGCCTCCTTGACACGGGCGGGGTCTGCGGAGCTTGGCTGCTCGCACGCCTCTTGCAGGGACGATGCCCAGCCACACCGCTTCAGCCGATTCCGGAGGACCACTGCTTGGGCTGCCTTCGCGTCCTCCAATGTCTTCAGCACACGGTTGGCCTGTCAAGGCTGTGATTGCACAGCAGAGTCTCCCCGCAGTGACAGTCATAATAGTCATAGTCTGGTTGTGGCTAATACGTCCATGTCGAGTCCATGTAACTTCTCACGCCCCAACCAACTTACCCCCCGCGCCTGGAAGATAGTGCGCCCAAGCCTCTCCTCAAAGCAGCTCTCAACCTTCAACCGGAAAAAGCACTCCGGCACGAACCCCAGGCGTTGCGCCGCCGGCACCAGGTCTGGGTCGCTCTCCTGCAAACCGCTGTCGGCAAGCGATCTGCGGTCTCCGTAGTTGTTCTTGTCACTTCTGCCAGCATCTGACAAGCCCGACCTCATGCTTTGGTGGTCTCCCTCAACTTGCTGGGCTTGCTTTTTGACGGCAGCCTTCCTCGTTACCTTCTTAGCGGCAGCGGTTTGGCGCCTGGCCATGCTACCCAACGCAACGCCAGGCTCGTAGACGACAATGTCATCGCCCTGTTCAGCCTCGGTTGGCTCGCCTGGCTTTCCATCAGGGTTGCCTTGGCCTTGCTTAACCTCAAGCCGGGCAAGCTCTTTGGCGGCCTTGGCCTGCAAGTCGGCGAAGGTGAACAGGTGATGGAATCCGCCACTTTTGAGGCCAGTGTCCCTCTGCTGAACATCAGCCTGCACTGCGAAGTTGAACACGACCGAGCCCTGCTCCTGCGCCAACTGATCATCTGGGCAAAGCAGCTTCTCGCTGTGCATGAGATGCTGCGTGGTCCATACTCGCGTCTTTCGCATGCCCAGCAGCTCATTCACTGGGAGGTCCCCGATGTCCTGCAGGCTGATGAAGAATCCGTTGCTGCGACCAGAGCCATCTTCGTTGGGTCTTGAGACCGGCTTGGAAAGCCCAAGCTGACGTGCCGTGAGGCCGAGCAGCCTCTCTATGTCGGCGTCACTGACAAAGCCAACGTCCATGTAGTGCATTACGCCCGTGGACTCAGCGGATTCGACGCAGGATGGCGGCTTCCACGTTGGGGGGCATCCCTCCTCAATCTTGGCGAGCGACTTTGTGCACTCATCAACCAGCTTCTTGGTTCGCTGGTGCTCAGGGTGACGAGCGTCGTTCAAGATTTGGCAGCCTTCTTCCCAACCCTTGCAGGCGCCAATGGTGACAGCTGTCACGCAGCGCACGCAGCCAGTCCCAAGCGGGCTGCCCTTGGCGTCTTGGGGGAACGGGGCGTCCTGACAGGGCAGTGACTCGGCTAGAAACTTCCACCTAAAAACTTCTGCCTCGGATTCTCGACAAACAATCGTTGCAACTTGAAAATGCCCCGGTCCTTGCTACTGGCACTGCAGAGCATGCAGTGGCTTTGCGGGACCTTCCCTCGAGACTTCTTCGCGGGCGGGGACTGCGCAGGCTTTTCCAATGTCCGGGTGGCTGGTGTATGAGTACTAGCGCTGGTGGACAAAGCGTCATCCTGCACTTCCTTCTTGACCCGCACGACCGGGGCCTTGTTCTTGCCCTGCCGGAAGCTTCACAGATACTAGTTACTGGTTACTACTCATACTCGGTAGCTAGGATCCTAGCTACAAGCGTGAACCAAGACCGTCATCAACCCCGTTGTCGGGAGACACAAACTCAAAACAAAATCCCTGCAATGAAAAAGTGATACTCTGCCCTGGTCCTTCGGCATGCGGCTCAGGACAACGGCCAAGCGCGGTTTCTCTCAAGCGGCGGGGGCGAGACAAGGCGTGGCTCCACGCAAGAGCCGCGAGGTCTGCAAAAAGTCACGTCTCCTTCTAGCCTGCTGTCAAAAACACTCACAACATCCTTCCCTGCGCAAAAGAATGTGAGCACGTTTGCAAACTTGTCCGGAGCTTGTCTCAGATGTTCGCAAGGTGAATTTGCAGGCAGTTTGTTGCAAACTGCCAGCTGCTACCTGCTACTGCTACTAGCGCCGCTTGTGGCGCAAGACTGTTTTCCAGCACAGCAACCTGATGTGTTTTGGATTTTAGTGCTATTTGCTGCTGGCTGCTAGTGGCTGCAAAGGTTGCTGCTGCATGCTACAACTACAGAGTCCCAACTAAGGGCAGTCTGTCAGTCTTACCAGTGACATTGCGCGTACTGCGTCCGCAGAAAGAGGGGGCGTTGTCAATCCCAACACGTTAGAAACTGCAAAAGAAAACTCAAGGCCACAAGGGTTTCCACAGCCGTCAGGCCGTCAGGCCAAGTGAGAATGAAACTGTGGCAACACACAAAAAGTCCCCCAAAATGAAAAAGGTTTCAAAGTCTAAGCTCTTGTTCAGGGCCTGGGCCAAGTCCTTGGCCCCAGGTCTCACCCTAAGCCTCAGCTGCCTGGCTGGCAAAACCGTGAGACTGCACAAACACAAACCGACAAGACTGCACAAAACAATAGCAGCAGGTTGTTTCCAACTCTCACTTGCGACTAGTGACTAGTGACTTGTGGGTCGCAACTGCACTTCTCACGGCTCTGCCACGCGCAACTTCTTCTGTTCAAGAAGTAGGCACAGCGAAATCAGCATGTGCCCGAGGCAGGGGGCACTCATGGAATTACCAATCAAATCTGAGAGCTGCGAACGCGACAAATGGCCTGGCAAGTGGAGATCCCTTGAAAAGCCGTGCATCATCCACATCTCCTTTGGCACCAGCACACTGTCCGTGGAGTACGAGTACAAGCAGGTGCTGGTCGTGAAAGTGGGCAGGGGTTTCTCTTTGGTGGGAGTGAAGCATTTGCGAGCGTGGCTCTGCGACACGTCCACCATGGTGCCTGACAATGCTTCTGTGATTTCGGCGTCAGCCAGACCACCCACGCGGCCCTTCTTTCGCAAAAGCTCTGCGCAGGCCACGCAGTCAAGCAGGTCCAAGGCCCGGTCCGTTCTGGATAGCCCTGCCCCCAGAAACGAAGCCCTGCGTGTCCACGGCTTCATGCTGGGAGGAACTTGCATCTCTTCTCGCCACGTAGCAGATTGAGTCTTCCACTTGGCACCGTGCTGGGACAAGCTGGCCAAGGTAGCTCGCGACTCGGCTTGCTCCTTCGCCGGAAAACGTGGCGACACGCAACAACTGGTAACTGGCAAAACATCTCCCGCAAACAAAAAGCTTTGACGCAAACCTAGATTTACAAGGCGAGAAACATAGTGAGCTCCGTTTGGTCTCAAGACTCAAGTCGAAAGTCCAAAAATCAGGTTGAACCATCTGACCGTCTGACCCAGAATTCGAATTCGAATCCCTGCAAAAACCTCATGCGGTTGCAAGTGCGGCGGCAGCTCCGGGTAATTAATTGGCTACGCGAAAGAAACACTTGCCGCCAGACACAACCAAAAAGACCTGAGTCGCCATGCTTCTGCCTACCAACCTGCCCCTATCCAGCTGCACGAGGGAGCATCTGAATCTACACATCTTAGAAACAAAGCAACCCTCAAGCAGCGCCCTCTTGTCAGGCCCCTTTCCGCACAACACGATTGAATGGCTGAGTTGGTGGCCGCAGAACGACTATATAAGCTCTTTGATGTTTGACTGTCCAGAAAATACACCCATCTGCGATCATTCACTGACACTACTTCCTACTGACGATTGTTTGCTTTGGCAGTGTTGCCCTGAGCCAGCAGACGGGCTGTCCGCTGGCCCAGACTAAAGCGGCAAGCCACGCGTTCAACCAACTCACAAACAGCAAAAAGGTCTTCCCGCATAAGTTTGGGGTCAAAAGGAACAAGCTCTTATCCCAAGACTCAGATATGCCCAAAGCCCGAGGTTCAAGTCACGTCCCTAGGTTTGTTGTCAAATGATCAGCCCTGTTGTCTGCGAGAGCACGATCGCCATCGCGAAGGCTCTGCTGCAAAAAATGGGGAAAGCATCAATCCACGCAATGTCCAGTGTCAGACTTGGCGTCACGCAACAAGAATCAAGGAAAGAAACATTGAATTTGTTCAGTGCGGCAAACACCCCACGTCACAAGTCTGGGGGACCCACCTTAGCCTCAGAAAGCTGTCCAACCACGCCTGTCAATCACGGCTTTCGGGGCCGGAAGTCTATGAGCTATTTTCCATCTTAGCAGAGTCTTGCGGTCCAAGGTCCAAAGATTCAACCCTACTGCTGCTAGCTTCAGCCAAGCAACCTCACAATCTTATTGCAGAGCAATGCGCAAGACAAAAGCGAGATGACTGCTGAAAGGGCTTCCAGCTTCTGGGTGCAAAAAGTTTGCGGTGACAGAATAATTTGCTGGAAGGTGGTGGAGTGGGAGGGAGGAGGGGGGGGGGTGGTGGGGAGGGGGGGGGGTGGGGAGGGGGGGGGGGGGGGGGGGGGGGAGGGGGAGGGGGAGGGGTCTGGGGGGGGTCTGGGGAGGGGTCTGGGGAGGGTTCTGGGGGTCGGGGAGGGGTCGGGGGTGGGGGAGGGGCAAAATGCAAAAACACCTGCAGAAAACACAAAAAAAACACAAAAAAAACACAAAAAAAACTCAAAAAAAACTCAAAAAAACTCAAAAAAAACTCAAAAAAAACTCAAAACAGACTCAAAAAAAACTCAAAAAAAACTCAAAAAAAACTCAAATCAGACTCAAAAAAACTGAGACCAGAGACAGGAACAGCGCTCAGGAAAATCTCAGAGGGGATTGCAAACTTTCAGGAGTTGCCAAGTTCTGACCTGACTGTGGGTGACCTCACTTTACAAGGGTCCAAGGGCTCCAGATTGCGGGCCTCAGCGTGACATGAACACTCAACAACAGAATGATCAAGGGAAGTAAGCGGCAACTTGCTCGCGTGGTCAGAGACCTGTAGCAGCAACTATGTTGCAATCGCGCGCAAAAACCTTTGTTTGCAACCCAAAACTTGCCGTTGGCCCCAGAATCAGCAAACCGGAAAAAGCAAACAACCCCTCTCGTCAAAGTCCTGCAACTGCCGTAGCTGCTCTTCCTTGTCGGCTGGGTCAACGCTGGCCAGAATCTCGGCGACGCTGGTAGGTTGGCATCGCTGTTGCCGAGCTTCAATCTCCTGCGTGTTTAGCGTAAGTTTGGGAACCCAAACTTGGAAGCAGCAACCGTGCCCTCCTCATAGTTAGTTGGCAGCATTTGTTAGCGCTTCTGCGCGCCTGCTTGCTGCTTGCTTGGCTTGGCTTGGCTTTGCTTTGCTTTTTGCCCGCTGATTGCCACGCTTTGCTTCCTTGACATTCTGTTACTAACTGTCTGCTACAAGCTGCTACTGCCTACTGCTTCTGTCTGCCACTGGCTGCTACGAATTGCGCTCTGAATCACAATCAAAAAGCCTCTGTAGAATTTTAGGGCTATTGGTTGCAGTCATGAGTGGCAAGTCTCAAACAAGGCTTTGCTTTCGCCAAACATCGTTGCCTGGACATACTGCCGCAGTCGAAGACCATCAGCCTGGCTGAAGAAGTCCTTGCGCAGGAAAAGCAGATAGATCCTGCCAGGGATTCAGTTCCGGCAGAACACATGATTTGCCTGGGGTGCTCTACACTTTGCGGGCAAGACCCTTTTTCACGACACATCCACTTGGCCACTTAGCGGCTGCGTGGTTTTAAATTCTGGACGATGATCAACGGGTCCATCATCTTGCATTGATGACTGAGTCACTGAGAGCAGTCACCGGAGGAAATCTGGCTCATCCTGCGCCTCGTGCGCCGCTTTCGGGCGCTCGTAAGCGAAGAACGCCGCAGCGCCATCAATTGCGGCAAGCTCAGCACGGGCGCGCACGCGCCGAGCATGGTCCATCCCCAACTCAGCTTCAGCGACATGCTGGTCTTTAGTTTCAAAATTGTGGCCGTCCTGCAACCACGCCGTCAGAAGGCCAAGAGGGCGGCCCTGCCCCAAGTTGCTGATGCTGCAGCTTGCCCCTGCCGGCTTGCATGTTCTTTGACGCCTACAGTCCCCGTGGCCTAAGTATTCACAGTGCGCTGTCAGTGTGTTGGTCCGACTGTTGAACCGAATCGAACCTAACCCTGGCAAAGGAAGCGAGTGCTCTGTGACTAGCTTGGCACGGCTAGCTGCTGGCACTTTTGAGTCTGTGACTTTGGGCGCGGCAGGAACAACTTTAGGTTCTGGGCGGGATGGCTGGGCTGGGGCTGCCTCCTCCGTGCTGCAAGCTGCCGCGCAGGCTGGCGCAGCGCCAACTTGGGCGTCATCCTGTACATCTTCCTCAAACATCGCAAGCAACTCTTCAAGTTCGTCACGGTCTGAGTCACTCTTCGACTCGGACTGGTGGTCGTCCAACAACAGCTGTAGCAAGTCAGCGTCCGAGCCGTCAGAAGCGTCTGACTCATGGGCGTTGGAGGCAGGTTATGTGCAAGATTATGGAGACTTACAACACATCGCCACAACGCCAATTACCGTCGATTACCGTCAACTACCGTGTATTAACGCAAGCCAACAAAACACACAAGCAATCTATTCATGGCTTCCGAGTGTTTGTCCACTTGTTTGCTTATCTTCATGAGTGCTTGCCCAAAGATGTGCCGGTTTTAGCTCTTATGTTGGAATCCCGCTCGAACCAGAGCCTTGTAGGCATAAGGGGTTGCGACCGCTACTCTTCGTGAGTCGAGGGACACATGGCCAGTGTGCAAAAGAGACTCTGGCCGAACGTGTTGCGCCTGCTTTGACAGGCATGGGCGGCGTTCCGAAAGGCCAAACAATTTATATGCACCAATGGCTTCACTCAACCTTTTTCTAGGCGCATCGAGCACTCCTGTCAGTCTTGCTCACTAGCTTCTCCGAAAATATCTTTCAAAGACTTCTTGCCAGGCACATTTGTTGTAGCGTCTGGCTTTGTCTCGTTCTGTGCAGGGGTCAGCTTGTCGAATGGAACAGTTTTCCATTCGGAATGCTTTGAAATCCAGATTTTACACTTCTTGGAATACACGGCTTCCACGGTGCAAGCGGCGCCGTGATATTTGTCTCTCTGTTTTGTAGCAGACAAAATCACTTTGTCTCCTGGCTTAAAAGTTGGAACAGTAGCGGGTCCAGCTTCCTTCGGTGCAGCTGACGCAGCTGAGTCGGGCTTCGGAGCATTCGTGTTGGCGGGCTCTGGCAGCAATTTCACAGCCGCGCGAAGCACAGTCACAGCTGGCCCAGAACCACCTGCGTGATTCAGCAACTTATGCATTTCCTGGACATGCCCTAACTTCACCACAGCTTCGGCTGTTGGCAAATCTGTGTCGAGCGGCTTAGAAGCGCTCAGTTGCAACTTATGTTGCAAAACTTCGTCAAACACTTTCTCAGCAAAAACCAGTGCCTCAGGCGACAGCTTCAAAACCTTCTGTCGCAGTGCCAGCAGGCTCTTAAGCACTGGCGCGTTCACCCACGAAACCACCACTGCACACTCCCCGACGGAAAGCATCAAGTCCAAGCCGGCTTTCACTTGGCCCGCTGTCCGGCCATCAAATTTGCCTTCCGCGAAACCCACCAAAGCCATTTTTGGATCCGACTCCACCCATTTGCGGTATTCATCCAAACGAGCTTCGTCCGCCAGCAAATATTTTACCTCAAATCACACGACACGGACCACCGATTTCCGTCCTCGAGTCACAAAAATAAATGCAATACGGCTCTCCCTGTAGTATTGGTCATTTCCTGAAAAGCACCGGTTCGAAAACTGAACCAAACACGGAATCCCAAAAGGTTGGAACGTTGGTTCACTTTGAACAACTGAGTCCCTGGCTTCAAAGCTTGCTATGGGGCGCTCGAACTGATTGGTTCTGAACACAAAGGACAAAAAATGGGTAGGGTGCGCGATATGGGGTTGGTCCAAGGGGTGAAGCCAATATTTCCAGGCTGTTGTGGCAACTGAGAGATTCCGTTTTTGATACAAATAGCCAGAAGGCAGGGGCTTCTTGCGTTTTCCCAAACATCGATCCTTGCGTTTTCCCAAACATCGATCAGTGAAAGAAGGAACCTTTAGATCAGTGTCAGCCTGGCTGCGCAAGACACGGTCCTGGCCCCTCAAGGGCAAGTCTTTGAGGGTCATAGTTGTAAATGGCTGCGGCTCCAGCTCAATGATTCAAGAGCTGTTTGCAAGGCGCTCTCTCAAAGCACAAGCTTGATGTTGCTGATTTAAATCTTGGGATGGTTTTAAAAACAGTTCATAGTAAGTGGGAACATGTGGGGGCCAATGCAAACACTGTTTCTAGGGTTTTCTCCAAACCTATATATGTATATATATATATACATATATATTATAATTGGCGTATATATACTAGGCTGAAAAACGATGTAATATGACTCTCCGTATCCCCCAGATGTGGGTCAAGTGAACCCAAACCCCTGGGCAGGCACAAGGCGCTGACCGGCATACAAGCCGAAATTGGGTGAGTCATTGAACCCTGTGCCCCATCCAGGCGGCTCACATTTCCCCCCCCCCCATGATATGGCGTAAAAACCGGTCAAATTCCCTCTCAAAGCAACTCCCCTAAAAACCGCAAAATCGCTTAAAACCGGTCAAGTTCTCTTCCAGAACCTCTAGAAACCTTGGCCCAAGCTCACTGCACTGCCATTCTGTAGCTCTCTGCAGCTCTCCTTCTGACCCTTCAAGCCATGTGGAAATACGCAGACATGCACCCGCCTACTACCTTGGAAACTCGCGCAACACAAGACTTCAAAGCAAACTAAAGCACGGTGTGTACCTCAGCCAGCCAAAAGCGGACTGGCCGAGGCGGGCAACGTTTTCAATTACACATGTTCGAACCTTGAGCTTGGAATGACGCCCAAACCTGCAGCCAAAGATACCTTCTCACATTCCGGGGCAGCTCCGAGCATGGTCCTGAAGAGTCGAAACATCATCGGAGGCAAAATATGTCAAACATACAGGTAATAAGCAAACCGGTGCACAATGTAGCAACCACAGTCCTTCCCAACAGCAGTCTCGGATCTTCCCCTTGCACTTGAAGCAGCCGCTGAACTTCACGCAAGCGCACGCTATTGTCATCGGTGGAAGCAGTTACTGCAAGGACCTGAGCCTCGAAACGGGCCTCTTCAAAGCCCGCCCAGAGCGATGATTGCACAAGCCTTCGCTTGCCTTCAAGTGGCAAGAAATCCAACGGAAGCTCTTTGGTAGAGTCGGGGCTGGCGTTGGCCAAAATGTACAAGGCTTGCAGAACACCGTGGCGTGGGAAAAGCTTTGGGAATTTCTTCTCCAAGGATTCGAGAGGGGCGGTAAACTTCGAGAGAATGGCATACGCCGCCTTGTGCTCCAGGAGGGACCGCGCTATAAACCGGGGAAATGGCCCCAAGGCTTCGCACAAAGCCTCTTGGTTTTCTTCATCTGCCAGGGCATTCTGGGCATGCTGAATGAAGGCCCGAACCCAGAACTCCGCAGTGACGGTGTTGGGATCATCTGCAACTAAGTTCCCCTTCTTGAAGCAATCCAAGCACGCTTCTGCGATGGTCTCAATGTCCGAACTCTGCTCCTCTGAAGACCCGCGCGCCAGCAGGCGCTGCTTCTTCTCCGGCGGCTGCTCCGAAACTCCTAAGATACGTCGCAGAAGCAAGGCGCAAATGGTTTTAATGCGACATTGCCACAAACCTCTATAGAAAGAGTTTGGAAAGCTGGCATCATTCATAGCTGCGCAACTCTCTTCCTGCGGCGGCGGTTGCGAGATTTCTGGCACCTCTGTGGTAGGGGTAGGCGCAGCGGACATGGGCGCAGACCCCAAAGATAGCGCAGGGGTTCCGCTAGGCTTTGCGCAATCTGTGTACACGCCCACACTCATTTCCCACTCGTGCGTCCCAATCGGCAGGTCAGCGCGCGGGATCTTCTGGTCTAGCACAAAGACATCCTCCCAAGCCACTCCTGCGCCGAGGATTTGGTAGTTCAAAATTATTTTGGGTTCGGCTGGAGGAGGGTTTGTATTATTGGGGGGGCCCCTTCATAAGTCGGAAGAAGCGGTTAGTTTTGCAGCTTAGGGCAAGCGCCCGGCCTGGAATCGATTCATTTTCTTGGCTATGGATCTGAGCGTGCTTCATGGCCTCCGGCACGCCATCTGGCCACTGCGAGCGGGGCACCACCCACACGCGGCTCTTAAGCGCGCTAGAAGATCTCACCATCCTCACAGGCTCCAAGCAACAGCGCGTGACTGCGCTGACTGTGCACTTGCCCAAGACTATATGCCGCCATGCCTCGTCTTCATATCTGCCATCATGCCAGCACTGACACGGCCCACAAGCGATTTCAAGCCCAGGTACAATCGGATCATGGGCTCCGAGGTGTCGATGTGGGCGTGCTGCGGCTGCCATGCTCGCAGAGCACGCAAGGCCTGTCAAGAAAAAATGCTTCCCCTGGCCTCTATTACTGCGAGCGCGTGAAAAGCGCTGAACTGCACAATCCTGCCTGCTGACGGCTGTCCCCCGTCAGTACAATCTCTCCCATGGCACGGGCAACATCCTGCTCCGAAACACGCGACATGTCCTACGCCAGCACGTCAGCCGCCTACACAAACACACACTGCAAAACTCAGAGCCAAGTGCGGGTGCGAGTCAAAAGTGCTGCGGCGCAGGCCACACATCAACCGATGAAGACCGACGGTAACTGACGGTAATTCACGGTAATTCGACGCTAATTTCACCCCAAAACATGTCAAAAGCAAACCAAAAGGGTTAATATCAAAATAAGCTGTTTATATGTCAATTACCGTCATGCTACTGTCAATTACCGTGAAACACCGTCAATTACCGTCAATCACCGTCGCTTGCCGCACCAACCCTCTCTGCTCAATGCGAAAAAATCCTGCATGCTGGCACGCTCGTCACGCGATGCGTTTTTCAGGCGTGGCGCCAGGCCTTGGCTTTGCTCACCTTGTTACCCTAAAGCAGCTGGCAACCAACGTCTAATTTCCCGCTCCGCGGCTCTGCATAAAGCGATCCCGGCGCAATCGTCTTTTAACTTCTGACACTCCCGCGTGTGCCACTCCTGTCGAGCCTTGACTCGCGTGTGCCACTGTTGCCTTGTAGCCCTGTGTAACATCCAAGCACGAAGAACAAGAACCGTTTGCCGTGGTTGATCGATCGAGGGATCGAAGGTAAGAATCTGATACGTTTTGCTGCGCTCGCTAGATCCAAGCTCTGAGTCCTCGCACCACTTCGTGCAAACCCACATCTTGCAGTCTGTGTACCTATGATCGCGCATAAGACGAAAGTAGCCATTGTTCCACACAGTGTGGGTATTGGGCGGCAGGATGGTCTTGCCCACTTCAGCGTCAGGTTCAGCCTGGTCGCTTCCGGCACTTTCCTCCTCAGCAAGCGATTCCATATCGGATAAGACGGACACTTGGCTACTGGAGTCACTAGCGTGCAAGCTATGAAAGTCCTCAAGGATCGCCTCAGAGTCCGAATCTCGTGGAGCTGCTGCAGTTTGAGATTCTTTCCGGCAAAGAGGCGCCGCATCTTGTACGTCCCATTCAACACTTGCCGCTGAAGTAGCAAAACACTCAAGGCTCATGGTGTAGACATCCGGAGCTTGTGGCCATTCATCAATCTTGGCACACAACGTCCCGATATCTCTGCATTTTGAATGAAGGTTTTCCAGGTCAAGCCTGCAGCGGAACTTCCCATCTCTACTGATCACAGTCAAGCGAAGGCCCCACAAGGACTGTCCCACACGCCAACACATAATGGCCACACGCGTGCCCGTCGGCCACTTCAACAAATAAAAAGGCCCGTCCAATTTCGGAAGTAATTTCGCAAGCCAGTCCGGGCTCAGCTTCGCCGCAGGGCGAAGTCTCGGACCTGCAGTCAGGCCCTGCATGGGCAAGAGTCGTTCAGAATATCGCTTCCTCGTTTCCGGGGCATCCCTGCAAAGACGGCGAAACTCAGCCTCGTTCTTTTCTAAATACCTCACCCATTGAACGTTGGTGACGGGCACGGCGACGTCATCCAACTCTTGGCGACGCCGTCTTGCTCGCGCCCTCATCGCCGATGCCTCTTTCTGAAGCTCTTCCTTGTTTTCTCGCATATAAGCGGCCAGGCGCGCAGGATCACCAGCCGTGATCAAACGCCTTTGCTCTGCCTTTGAAACACTTTCCTCCCAGTGAAGCTTTCCCCTCCCTCTGCTGAAGAGCTCCGGGTTCCTGGCAACCGCTAAAGCAGTCGCCGGCATCTTCTCGTACTTCGCAATCAACTTCTTTTCTGCTATATGTGCTCGAAGCCGCTGTCTGCGCCACACGGCAAAAGCTTGCAGTATGGACTGCGCAGACGCTCTGTGTAAGCTTGCAACCTTCTCCCTTTTTTCAGCACGTTTGTCTTGTTGGTTCTTCCGTTCAACGTCTAAGCTCGAGCATTCGGAGTACTCTACAATCCCACAAAGTTCACCTTGAGTTGCGTCTGATAGCAAAAACTGCAGTGCTGACACTGAATCGCCGGTCGCCCAGGCTTCTTGATGTAAACAGGAGGAATATCCTTTGTCCAACTCTTCGGGAGATAAGGAAAGGAACGATTCCGCCTCATGGATGTAGCCAGCTGCGTTGTACTTCTGTGTAAGTCGCCATATACAATAAGGCCACGTCTGAAAATCCGCGAATCGCATATGAACTTGAATCTGCGTGGTCAGTAAAGCCATGACACAGGTGCTGACCTAAGTGTCATACATCCGAGCCCAGGCAAGGTAACAACGCCCAGATTCCCCGAACCAAAAAACAGCCCAATGCTAAGATCTAACTTTTAGGACGTAAAAACGCCTCGTTGAAACGAATCAACCTCGACAAGCTTGAGGAGGGGGGGCGCAAATGATAACTCCAGCTGCGATATGTGTCTTCGAGCTCGAAGAGCAACGCAACCCGACCCGTAGGGTATACGGATGACATGTTTCGTGCTGCGTTTGGCGCAACCTTCTAAAAGCACAGTCAATACCGCCGAAATCGCCCCCCGACACGGCGAGCCAACACTATACCAAAACCACCAACAGTTCCAGCATTTGCGCGTTACAGCATTTGCGCGTTACAGCATCCTGCCACCATCCCCAGCATCCCAGGACGCCAACCTTCCAAAATGTCTCGGCAAAAAAAGCGGGAAACGCGCGCGCACGCCGGGCTGAGCAACCCCTGCAACCAACCAGCGCAGCTGGTGGTGGCGAAGCCCTAAACCGTATGCCACTGCCAAGAAGTATTATGACCATGTCGCCTGCTCTTCTGTGGCCAGGCGGCGTCTATGTTGGGGTCGCAATACAGGAAGGACACAATTGTCGACAGCAAACTCGCTGTGGCGCGTTCTACTGCCTGTTGACCCAAACGCACCATGGTGGGAAGTCGCCGTGCATCATCTCCAGATCGCTGTGGCTTCTGCGAGGCAATGTCCACTGCTAGCTTCGTGAGTCTCAAACACAGAGTTACGCTCCGTAGGTGCTTATCTGTGCCGGCTTCCTGCCACCATGTTCTAAACCTCACCAACCGCCGCTCGTTTTCAGGTCGGGGCTGCGTAGCTCCAGAGCTAAACAGCCAATCCGGTAATCCTAAAAGCTTGCATCTAGCGAGAGCATTAATTGCTGAAAAAAACGTCCAATAACGCGTCACAACAGGTTTGCTCTCAACCACGCACACCAATTTGTACAAGAGCGCAAACAGTTCGCCGTTGATAGAAGGCAAAGAAGTGCCTGGAGGGCACCTGTGACGGAGCTTTCGAACATCCACATTCAATAAAGCACACAAATGGGTTGGAAAAATGTCCTCGCCATACAGTTGTAACAAACCCCAATCTGGCCTAGCTTGGATTTCCGCGGGGAAGCCTTCTTCCAAAGCCATGTTCTCCAAAACGAAGGCACGAATGTTTGCTCCAATCTCATCTGCGTACGCAGGCATGATATATTTATAAATGCGCGAGCAATTGGCTCTCAAGGCAGAATCCCTTTGACCACTACACACAACAAACTGAGCCACCAAGTTGGCCCGATGGCTTGAGCACTGCCAATTCAGCAATCGGTATGAAATCCATGACCTTTTGGCCCAGGTACGCTGAAAATATGCCATCACTATTGCAAGGGCGGCTGCATTTGTATTAATTCCATCCCCTGTCACCAGATGTAGGATGCGAACTGGCTTGTCCGGCTGCGGGGACTCGCCCAGCAAGGTTTCCAGGAGGCTGCAAAAAAGCTCGATCAAGGCTGTTGCAATGGTGGCCGCGTCTTTTCTCCCCAGCGCTTGCAACTCTGTGTAGTATGGAAGCGATTGATCGTCCATATGCACGGCAACCGAAGAATTTTGAACCTTCGACATGCGAGATCGTGACATGCGCAACGCATCACTTGGAAGCACAAGTGACGCATCACTTTGCTGAACTGCACTCTTGCTCCGGAAACGTAGATCCGCTCCATCATGTATATGCGTCACATATACGGGACTGTCCCTGTTCGATCGACCTTCGAAGCTGGATTTCAGAAGATGTTGATTTGTAGACTTCACAAGTTCGCAAAAAGCGTCACGAGTGCGGGAGACACTCCACGAAGAAATTGCTTGCTTTTCACACAATGCAAATTCAGACAGCAACTGTTCCAGAGTCCGAGCTGGCAGTGTAGCTTCTGCTAAACCAGCGCGGACGTGCCATATGTGCTCGATGCGCCGAGAAGGTCCCTTCTCCGGCATTTCCTGACATGCCTTACGCTGCTCTTCTTTCCGCTTCCTCTTCTGATATTGCAATCTCTGTTGCACTTGCTGCAGGGTGCATTTTTTCATATTCCTTTTTCGTTTTCGAGTCAAAACCATATCCATATCAAAATGTTTCTCCATCGTGCTGAGAAAGCAACTGCAGGCATTCTCCAGGTCTGCCTCGATTCCTGAGAGCTCTTGCAACTTTTTCACACTATTGTATGCCATGGCAGCCGCTGTCGAAGCAGAACTCATGGCTCCAAACGTTAAGCAAACATGGATGCATATACAAACATCAAATGATTGCTTTTGCAGACTGCTTCTGCTGGCCAATGCATTTGCGCTGCCCCATGCGCCTCTCTACTGAGCCTGCTAGGGTTTCAAACGCGAAACACTGTCATAACCATGAACGGGTGTGCCAAGCCAACGCTCCACACATGCAGTAGGTCCGAACAATCCACGCTAATAGCACGCCATGCGTAGCACAACACAAGTTAAGATAGGTTGGAATATTGAAAACAAGTCTCCATGTTCTCCTACATAAGGCAGGCGTGCTGTGGCCAGCCGCTTGGCCAGGCTTGAGGCGCTTCGCACGTGTTGCAGCCCTGCGCAAAGGGCCAGAACGGTTAGCCCGTTTTTGCCCTTTCGTCTTTGGTTTGGATGCCCGCAACTCAAGCTCACGCTGAAGACCCTGCCACACCACAGAATCTGGCAGCAAGCGTGCGGCAACCGGGGCAACTTCAACAATGCAAGGGCGCATCTCGGATGTTTGCAAGCACTTTTCGTCTGAGAGTATTTCAAACCACGAAAGCCGCCATGCTGGAGCAAAGTCGATAAGATCTGCAAAGATTTCCCAGGATTTTTTGCAGACCAACACCGCAGGAACACTCAGTCGGTGCTGCCCACGGGCGGCAGCTACATCATCTGGGCCGACTTCCTGCAACACTAGTGCTGTGAAATGGTAAGATTGGTAGTTCACGTAATTCACATGCAGCCAGAGAGGCTTCAACTTGGCTTTGTCTTTGTCTTTGTCGCCCGTGATCTGGGACGCTGCAGCTGCCCAAGAAGAGAAAGGCTCAGGTTCACTGTCTTCGTCGTCAGCCCCGACAGGCTGCAGCCTTGCCACTAGCAAGGCCCCCTCTAGCAGAATGCGCCCGACAGGCTTGCGCTCCTGCAAGGACTGCGCTTTTGCTTTGTGATCAGACTGCGGCTGTTGCGGCGGGTCACCTTTCCTCTTGCGAGGAATGCGCACACATGGCTTCAAAGTGGACACCACACGCTGGTGAAAGGCATAGGCTTGAACTCCTGGCGAGGCACACACGCAGAACTGCAGACTTGCGCAAGAGGGCTTGGAGGACGCCCGGGGCACTGTCTCGTTTGTGCCCTGAAACACTTCGTGCCGCTGAGCCCAAGCTTCTTGCAAGGAACTGGCCAAGCGATGAACTCTGCCTCGAGCTCTGGCATTCGACCCAAGAGAGTCCTGGCGCAAGCAATGCGAAGCCGTGAAAACAAGTGTAACAAGCTCCAACGAGTCTCCCCTTCCGTTTGAGAAGCCAAGCCCCCCCTCACCAACTTGTCTGCTACTTGTCTGCGCCTGTGGCTTTTCTCAAACCCCAACTTGCCCTCCCCAACGCGGTCCTTAGTGAGCTGCTCGTTGGGCATCAGAACTGCCACGCTGGTCAGCGAGGATGGCACTGGCAGGAAACAGTCACGCTGGGGCGGCTGCGCCGCAGTCAGCTGCTCTTGGGCAAATCTGGCAATGCCAGCCTGAACTTTGTTTGCTTGCTGCTGGGAATGCTTGCGGCGCTCGGAAACTTGCTGGACCTTGCGGCCCGTGTCCAAGTCAAGCAAAGCCTGGGCATTCTGCGGCAGTCTGGCTACGTGCAGTTTTGATGCCCACCGAGGCCTGAAAGTTTTGCGACTGTCTGCTTCTCGCCGCCTCACCCGTGGCCCAAATCCACTGTGGCCAGACCTGTGACTGTGCGACGCAGCAGCGCCGAGAGATGCGTAATGCTCTTTCTGCTCCGGCGTCAAAGCCTTGAACTCTCTGTGCAAGGCCCGAAGCAAGATGGCCCTGTTGACCCCGGCGCCCTGTTGCGCTGCAAGGCGCTCGTGCAAGAACGCGCGGCACGCGCCACCGCCACCTCTCCGGCCTGTTCTGGCCTTGGCTTTTGCTTTGCCCTTGGCTTTCGCCAGAGCTTTTGCCTTGGCTGCGGCCTTGGCTTTAGCGCGCAAACGTTTTGCAGTGTCACGACTTTGACGTTGGCGCAGCCGAGAATACTGCTTGGGGCTGAGTAGCGGGGCAGCGCCCTGGCCAACCTGGAAAGCATACTTTCGCGTTGCGTGATCACGGCAAACATACTGAGCTGACAAGAGTTGAGCATGAGGCTTCCAAGTCTGCACCGACTGCGATTCCAAGTTTCGGCGAATGGAAGCATGACGGCTTTCCACGCCTGCAATGTCAACCTGGGCCATCAAAGCTATGGCAGTGAGAACTGCTTGGGCTCTTTCTCCCATCAAATCCGAACCATACATGGCAAGGAAGCGCGAGCTAAGTGCATCACGCAAGCACACTGAGGATTGGAGCACTTTGCTTGCCCTAGCTGGCCCACGCAGGCATGCGAACAGGCGATATGGAAATGAATCCCTCGGTTGCTGAAGCAACGCCCACAAAGCGCCAAGCAAGCGGGACACCAAGCGAAACAGCAAAGTACGCACGGATCGCTTTTGCCGCCCAATTGGTAAGGCTTTGGGAGGCTCTTGGAAAATCTTGTGATATTCAGCCAGGGCAGCATCGATTTCAAGACCCTCGTGAGCTGCAAGCACGCGGAAAGTTCGGCTGCCGTTTTTCAACTGCTCATGCTGTTGCAAAGTCTCCCACTTGTCACCTGAAATGCGCAAAAAGGAAAACATCAATCTGATCAAGGGCCCAAAGGCAATGCGAAGAATGAGAAGCACATGCAATTGGTCCTGCGTCACAAACCGCTCCACGTTGGAGCGGACTGATTTGTTGAACGCTGCTGTTTTTGCCTCCTGGCCTTCGTCGGAAGCCCCTGGCCCTAACACGTCAGGCAAAGGCAAAGGCAACTGCATGTCATCTGCGTCTGGGACACCATCTTCTGCAGCCTGTTCTTGCACCCCGTCTGTCAAAGGCAGCTCTTTTGCCCCGTCAACCAGCTGCTTGCAAGCCATGCCCCAACCGCCCTTGGCCTGCACTTGTGATTCCGGGCGTGCAGTTTGGAAGCGCGCCAGGTATCTGCAAGTTGCGTGCTTCAGCAAGCCGTGATGCAGCGCAACAAGACCCAAAGCGTCAAGTGGAACTTCTATGCCGTGCCACCGATGACGTGGGAAAACTGGCACTGCCTGCGGCAAAAGCGCTGCAGGAACATGCTGCTCCATCCACAGCAAGGCTTGCTCCCTTGAAATGGGAATTGGAGAATGAAAATACACATGTTGTTCGTCCTCTATGTCCCCATTCAAGAAGAAGTTGAGAACAGCGGCGCGATAGGCGCGAGGCAGCGCTTGAGAATCCCCGTTGGCTTCATTGCTGAAAGTGTCTCCCAGGAAAATATTGTACACATCGAACCTGTGCTGGCGGACGCGCCCGTCAGGCGGAGAACCAACAATGACCACAAGTCTATCCCTAATTTCCTGCATGAGGCACTCTTGCAGGCATTGGGTCACGCCGCCAACACGCATCATGAGACCGAAATTCACCATGCCTGAAATCTGAAGCTGTGTCAATGAGAGACCGGCCCCCATAACTGTGCTGAGTTTATGCACATCGCACGGCAAGTGCAGCAAACAGAAATGGTCAGCTTCAGCAAGGAGAAGTCGCTCTGCCGCAGAGTTGGAACCGTGCCGGTCAGTAGTCACAAGTTGCAGCGCAAGTTGGAAGCTTTGGCTGAGCTGGCGCATGCTTGGGAGCGCGCGCTCAATTGATCTTTGGGCACTGGCAACCACGGTTGCTTTGGTGGATTCCAGCAGCTGCAGCCAAGTGGGCACAGACCCCATGTAGAATATGGGTTTCTCTCCTGACACCTCCATCAGGACGCCAACTGCAAATTTAGTCTGCAAGATTTTGCAAACAGTAGCATGCTTTTCATCGCCCCTGCGAAGTCTCAGAGGCGTCTCGTCATAAGCACGCTGCTTTATGAAGAGAAGGCCAGCGGCGTCACCATCAGACACAAAGCGAACCATGCGTTTCAGAAACAGGTCCCAACACACCCCGCCTGCCTCCACCAGTCCTGATGCAGTCGTTCGGTAGAGCTTTGCAGCTTGGCCTTCGCTCAAGCCGAACTTATGTTCAAGGCTGCTGCTTGACTGCACTGTGTATCCGGATTGCAAAACATGGGACACAAAAGCAAATGAGGCTTCTTCGCCAGGCAAGTCGGCATTGTCTGCACACTCTGTGTCTGGGGCTGGCTGGCTATCATCCAGTTGGAGTTGAGACGAATGGGCAGCTAGCATCATGGAGCGCGCAACTGTTCCACACTCGCCCGCAATCTGCCACAGCAAGCTCCTACCCGCCGCCTGCATCAGTTTGCGCAAGCGCTCAGGCATTTGCGGCCCCTGCTGAGGCAACCGCGTGACAACTTGCTGACACTGCCCTGAAATGGCTTCCTCATCTTCTGAATCTTCTGGGGCCCCGAATTTGGAGCAAGCAGCGCCCCAACTTGCCATACCATGATGAACATCCGCGCTCTCAGGCGCGTGAGGTGGCTGCCGAAATCTCGAACCAAGCAAACACGCAGCGCGAGTCATCAAGCTCGCCCTGGCCTGCCCTTCCGCCAAGTCATACAATGCAAGGACTGCAGCGAGATCAGGAGACCTTCAATCAACAAATTTGTTGCCCAGCAACTGACAAACTGCCAAAACCGTTTTTGGAAGTGTCCACAATTGCAAATTGTTCACACTCAGCCCCGCCCCGCGCAGTCCTGGGCCTCTTGACTGCGATCCAATCCTGGAGGTTGACCCGGAAGTGCAGAATGAAGTAGTTGGTCTTTTGGTTCAGCAGCGTCAGAAACCTGACTGCTAGTCCAAGATCGGTCTCCCCGAGCCCAACAGGCTTCTAAATCCAACACATCTCAGTCTGATAATCTGACAGCCACCCGAACAAACAATGAGCGCTGCCTTTTCCCAGGAACAAAGGAGATTGGTTTCGAGGGTGTGCGAACAAGACTTGTGCAAATGTGGAAGAACGATTGGACAAACATAAACGGTGGCTCCAAGAAACTGCTCTAATGGCGTTGGTCCCTCTTCGCCCTGCTCCGCCATGTCCATGCCATGGACATTCTCGAAAATGCCAGACTTTGGGCGGAAGGTCTGAAGCCAAACCACAAAGTCATCAAAAGAAGTGCCATAGCCCCGATGAGCCTTCACAGAGCCGTAAGCAAACCGCTTCGCCCTTTGAACTGAAAAGGGCTGACACGGGCAGCCTTGAACAAAAATGTCAGCATCCTGGGAGGGCAAACATTCGGAGCCAGCACTTGCGCCCTCGCAAAGCTGACAGCGGTCGCCCACAACCTGGCTCCTCATGCTGGAATGAAGGTGGCCCATCTCGAAGTTCGCCGTCATGAAAGCCCGGGCAGCTGGGCTTAAGTCTGAGGCAGCCAAGATTGTGTGCGGGATGCCCAAGGCCTGCGACAACAAACTGACACCGCTGGTTCAGCAATCAACACGTGTCTTGTCTGGTTCCACGATCAACCACTTGCAAAGATGGGCCGCAAACGACAGCGCCCCCGAAATTAGTGACTTCTGCAGGCCTGGCCTCCAGGACAGAAGCTTCAGCCAAAGTCCCACTGCAGCCACTGACGACACTCACGTGTTGCGAGGGCTCGGGCAGCCCCAGCGCCTTCACGTGCTGGAGAAGGCTTCTAGACCACGCAAGCTCGGGCAACAACACAACCGTTGGAGGTGGCGAAGAAAGAATCAAAGGAATATCATCTTCTGACTCAGAGTGAGGCTTGAAGGCGTCAATTTCTGCCATGACATCAGAACTCGAAGACGACAGCAGGCAATCAACAGCTGCAGACCACGTCATGGCCCCACAACTGTTACTACAACCCAAGCGGCAAGCCACCGCCCTGAGCTTTGAGACTCAACGCCTCACGCAAAGAAGGGGCCTTGGCACCTTGGTGCTTGGTTTAACAAATGTCCGACCTCTCGCTCACGCTCGATTGAAGTCCCACGGGCAAGAGTGCTTGATTCCTTGAAGGTAAACTATCTCTCCCTTGGTTTTGAATTGCAAGTTAAGCCTGAAACTGACGCTGGTTCAGTCTAGCCATGGGTAAAGAGTGTTTACGAGCTTCAGTCTTTGTGCTTTGCTTGTGCTTTTCTGTTTTTGCGAGTTGCAAATGGCGTTCTTCTCTGAGTTTCCATCGTTTGTTTTGTGTGTTTTGTTAAGTCTCCTGCTGTGTTTTTTGTGTTTTGTTTGAGTCTCCTGCTGTGTTTTTCTTGTGTTTTTTTTGAGTCTCCTGCTGTGTTTTTCTTGTGTTTTTTTTGAGTCTCCTGCTGTGTTTTTTGTGTGTTTTTTTTGAGTCTCCTGCTGTGTTTTTTTTGTGTTTTTTTTGAGTCTGTGTTTTCAGTTGAGTTTTTTGGCTGAGTTGTTTCTGAGTTTTTTTTGAGTTTTTTTTGGTTCCGCTAAAACTTCTCCTGTCTGAGCCCGTCTGGTCATAACCCCAGTAGCCGCCGTCCAATTGCGAGGTTCTCGATGAGGACCGTGCCCTGGGCTGTCATGTTGTCCGTGTACACGTGGATCTCCATGAGGTCGCCCTTCTTGAAATCCAGCTCCTTGACAAACTCCACGTCATCTACAGGCATGAACCATGGGCCCGGCATCTCCCTCACGAGGGGAACACCGCCGCAGCGGGATAAGGGTTTGACCACGCGTCCGCAAACGGTACACAAAGCAAAACCGAAAACACCAAAAACTCTCCACCACAGTGGGCACAGCGCCGCAGCGCTCAATTTGTTGTAACCAGTCAAATCTCCCTGGATGACAAAACAAACGGGGACTGGGAGCCAACACAGTTGCAGAAATGAAGCGTGGTCACCCCTTCTGCAAAGGGCTTCCCACTCGAAGTAATCCAACTTACCTGCAAAAACATCGCTACCCCTGAACAAGCGGGCATGTGTCAAAATACGGGGACCCCGCAAAATAGGTGGTGTCCCTCCAATTTCCCACTAGAACGCAACCCTCCCCCAAATAGAAAACAAAAAACACACAGCGCGCGCACACACAGCATAGTTCGTAAGTGAGACCCCTCCTACCCGTGCCTGTCGTAGGCTGCGCACGGTGTCATATACCACAGAAGGCACCTGAGCCCATCTTCCCAGTTGAGAGGCTGCAACACGAGCCGCGTTTTCGCCTTTTGGTTCAACCGGAAAAAAATAAAAAGCAGAAAAAAAGAATAAGAAAAAAACAGTTTGATCGAAATGGGGGGACCAAGAACAAATCCTGGCACTGACGCAAAGAAGGTGAGGAAGAGATGGCGGAAGTTATTTTGCTTACCCTCTCTCCAGAAGATTCTTTTGAAAAGGCCCCAAAGATCCGCTTCCATGATTGTTGGACAGAGGGTAAGGTCATTTTGTTCAAGGGCCAAAAAACCTTTGCAGAATCAAGGGAAACGATGTGAAAATGGTCCGGGTTCCGTTGGGCGTTCGTCTGGTTGGCCCCCAACACCGGGATGTTTCCCCGAAAAGCGGGGGTACAACGGGGGGTGAACGAGAACCATAGGGCGAACGAGAACCATAGGGCGATTCTTAGGGCTACTTAGGGCTCCTCAGATAGGATCCACCTGAATTCCCCCAGGAAAGCTGTTTCAGTTGGGAGGGTGATGTAGCTGGGGTGATGATGGGGGGGCAACTCTAAAAAGTCTGGTTTCCCGGTTGGTTCCCGTTTCTCACTTGCAATTGTTAGGGACCCCGGAAGGAAAAACCTGGATGAACCCCTTTCTGGGTGCCCGACCTATCTGAGATGGTTTTCCAGGATCCCCAGACCGAAGCTACCCCCGAAAAAAGAGACCAAGGCGCATACCCTTTACCTGGTGTGTTCGACAGGTGGTGGTTTTCCCCCCCTGTTTCGGGGTGGCTTCGGCTCGGGGATTCTGGAAGTGAGAATCGGCCGGTCAGGGGGTGGAATTTTGCCGGCTCAGCCTCCTTTGCAGGTCTGGTGGGCCTGGTTCCCGGTTGTTCGCCCCGGGCGAGCCCAGTGGGCTGGGTTTCCAGGTCCGAAGGTAGCGGGGACATCCAGAAGGCTACCCAGGTCCCCAAAAGGCTCACCATCGAAAAACACATCCACTTCTTTTCTTTTACGCATGTCCTCTTGCTGGTGTGATAAGTAGGGAATGACGCAGGGTGTTGGGAATGAACCGGTTTGGGATGGATTCCCGAATATAGGAAATCACCAGTTGGATGGTCTATAGGGGTCATTCCAGTTCTCCTTCCCTGCTGAGAACCAGCAAGTCTTGTGTGTGCCTTTCTTTTTTATGAAAAAAAAAACACGGGAAGAACAAAGAGAAGGTGAGGAATGCAGTAGATGGCAGGAGTTGTGGCTTCGGCTGAATGTATCATCCATGTATGAACCCCTGGTATGAACCCCAGTTTTTGGGTTGATTGACCGTTAGTTCTGGCTGAATTATGAAAAATCAGCCCTAAAGGATCCAAAATGGCCAGCTCATAAAGGAACCTACAAAATCAGCCGTTGATTCTCACCCCCCTTTGCTCAACAAAAAGTATCTCCACGCACAGCATCAACCGAAAAGTGACTAAAAGTCCAAAAACGAAATTTGATGGTAACCAAAACATGGTTCAACCCAAAAACTGACTAAAGAGAACAAACAAATTGTAGTTTTCTTTTAAACCCACCAAACCAAAAAATTTGCTCAGAGAAAAAAACAAAAAACAAAAACAGACCCATCTAGAGATGAGGCGGTGCGAAAGGAAAGAACTCCATTTCACCGACCCCGTCATCACCTGTCACTCCGCTGCCGGACGGACGGCATCCAGGATGCCCCGCCCCAACGCTGGTGGTGTAGAGAATGCTCTCCAAAGGGTCGTTGGCCGGCTTCGCCTGGGGGCCCAACTCCAAGTGGGCACCCGAAATGGGAACCCGAAATGGGAAAACGCCCAAAGGTGAGCATCACCAAGTGGGAACCGTTTGAAAAGGCAAGGGCCGATCCGCTTCTTGCGTTTCGAGTTGTAAGTTTCTAAGGCCAGCTGCCATAGTCATACGTCTGTTTGGATTAGGGAACCTTGGCTCATGTGCAGCCACCATGGCACATGTGTTCCAGCCTTGCTGATTTTCCGAGGGTACCCGTTTCAACATACTTCAAAGACAAACCAAAAGAATGCCTGCCATTTTGGGGGGGAAACCCTTTCTGACACATGGGTTTGTGTGTGTGTGTGTGCGTGTTGTTGTTTGATCTTTCAATCCGGAACACGGCATCAACAGGGGAAGTCAATGACTTTCATAGGCTAAATTAGGGTGCCTTGAAAGGTGCATCCCAATTCACCGATTCGCTTTATGATCCTGTTAATCAGCTTGTAAAGGTTGGCTAGATGTTTGGACAAATGTATCTCCCTCACTCAAAAAACACAAAAACCCACGAGCACTAGCACCCTATCACATAAACTTGTCCTTTGCCTGTACTCATAACCCTGGCAATGAGGGAACGAACCTCACCATGGTTGAACCCTACTTGCCTGACGTTGAAGACCCAAGCAAGGTACCATAACCCTTGTAGGAAAAAACAAAATCTAGGGGAGACTTGCCCTGGCCCATTTCGCCATGCGGTCTCTTGGGCCCAGGCTGCCACGAGTAGCGCTGGCGGACAACCCAGGCGTACACCCAGGACCAGCTCTGAGATGTAGGCGTCCCTAGCGTCGTTGTTTTTTGCTTCTGGGGGAAGGGGATGGGACAGGGGGGACATAGGGGGGACAGGGGGAGGGGGGAGGAGGGGGAAAAAATAGTAAAAGGAGAATTCAAAGAATTATTCTTTCTACTATTTTTTCCAACAGCAACACAACAAACAGAAAACAAAATCCAGAACAACAAGCAAACAAAATAAATAATCACAACCAACAACAAAAATATTTAATCACAGCATACAACATTAAATAATTCAAACAAGCATACCAACAAAACAGCAACACTCTAAATCATCAAAGAACCCAAACTCAAAAACACACATCAACAAAAAACAAAGCAGCATACCAACAAAAATTATCACAAGAGTATCAAACAAAATAAAAACAAACAGCCAAAGAACGAAAAAATTGAAGAAGCATACCAAGTCTAAACAACGCACTTTGAAAGAGATAAGCAAATTATAATAATTCAATCTTTACAAACGATAAATATATTACAATTATAGCATATAATATTTTACATGTTATTATTATAGTATGATTAATAATTATGGGTTACATTTATAGTCAGGAAAAATGTCTTCAAATATGTAATCTACATATTTATCAATATCGCCAATGTCTATATATTTGATATTGTCTTTTCCTATTATTGAATAAATATATTCCCAGAAAAACAAATTAACTAGTAGCCATACTTGATATTTAGTGTTGTAGTAAGACCATACATGATATTTAGTTATTCTAAATTCATTCAAGACCTCGTTTATTTTATCTTTACTTAATAAATGCCAATCAATCGCATCAAACATACGTCGAAATTTTTAACAAATGCTTTATATGGTTTAATTGCGCTTGTCCCTCCAAACCTTTTAATCAAATCTTTATTATTGAAGAACTCATCAATTTCTTTTTCAAATGACTTTCTTACAATTTTATGACAAAAATATACAGGAAATCTTTTGTGATATTTCATAAAGAATTTCAATTGTAATTGAAACTTTGTATATCCCTTATCCTTATATTTTTCAACAAAAAACTTTTCAAGGTCTCTTGTTATACAGCATTGATTACAATATACATCATATTCACTTATTTTATTACACAGATTAGCAGGTAATAACTTATACAATGTAAAATTAATATCATTCTTTTTATTATTACAACATTCACACTTACTATAATTAAACAGTGTCATTTTTCCTCTTAATATATTAAGTCAATATTTCTTTAAGTCGTTTTCAAAGAATTTATTTTATAATGGCCGTAAGCAAGTGAGTTTACACTATCTATCCAATATTTTTTGTTTTCATAACTACTAAGAGCAATTTTTTAGTTGTTATACTAAAAATTCTGTGGTTTTTACTTCTAATACTATTAAATGACTTATGTATAACCTCATTAGTTTTTAAAACCGTCTCAAACTCTTCATATTTCATTTGACGTCTTACTGTGCCTTTTGCTATGCCCTTACATTTCTTATATTTTTTATCATCACCATAAACTGAGTAAGCATAGCATTTAGGACGAAGAGCTATAAACCCTGTTATTATTTTACTTTTTAATTCATCCTTAAATTTACCTAATACTTTCTTGTTATTATCATCATAACATTTATGTTCCTTAGGATAATCTGAAAAATCTATTTCTTTTTTAATTGTATTCAGGTCTTCATAAATGTCATTGGTTTTAGTATGAAATACAAAACTGTCAGTATCAGTATATACCATTTTAATATTATCTCCATATTTAGGTTTCATAACGTCATAATAAAATTTATACATGTGTTGCTTACTCAAATCTAAAATACTCATCCCAATAAATATAGGTTTGTCTAGTTTCAACTTTGTTTTTTGCTTTTCAACTCCAACCAAATTTTCATTAATGATATGACTATGTTTGAAGTTAGGATTACTTACACACTTCATATATCTAGTTTCATCACTCACAACTTCAAAGTCTAAATGTTTTCGCTTATCCTCCATTGTTTTTCCAAATATGGCATTGTTCATCAATTTGTAAACATCTTTCTCAAAATCATTTCTAGCATTCTTCCTCTTCTCAGTGTTAAACTCAATGTAAGGTTTTAAAACTTCTTTTTGTTCAAATTTAATTGCTCTATGAATTTTCTTAAGTTTTAACCCTTGCTTCAAATAAAATTGCAAGGTTCTTATATGGATTACATATTTTTCTTTATCATTTAAATTCAATACTAATTTATTTGTTTTCTCATCCGTAGGTTTTTTATGATTTAAAAATTCATAAATTTCAATTTGTTTATCTGACAGCATGTCGGCTTTAACATTCATAACCTCAGGTGCCATTGGATAGTCATTGTGTAAATCGTGTAATTCTTTAGGATATTCTAAATCCACTTCTAGAATATATCCAATATTATTATTCTTATAATTAATAATGTCTTCTTCTTTTAATGTATCATCCCATTTTAGATTTTTATATGGCAGTTTTTGTATCATGCTTAACCCATACAAATTATTAGCATCAAAATAGTTAATATAACTACTTTCTTTATTTTTATCATATTCTTCTCCCATGTATTTATTATTTGCTTCAACTTTTTTAGTAGAAACCATACACATCCCGCCTCTAAGTCCCGCTTCTATCATTTCATACATTTCTTGGTCATATATTAAATCAATCTCTACACCAGTCATTTTAAGCATAGCATCAAAAGCAAAGTTAGGCAATGTATAATAATAAGCAGGGTCCAATCCATAATATTTCATACATACATCTCTAAAGTTTTCGAAAATGTCAGTCAATAATAATACATCAGTTTTCAAATATAAATCATGGTATTCACCCATATTCTTAATGTCAAAATGCTTCCATATAATTTTTGCCCTTTCATAGTCGTTAACACTTATACCTTCTTCACTCAACTGACTATAAAAATCATCCTTACTCGGTAATTGCTCATCATCAAATTTATCAAATGAATTCATGTAGTCATAAGGATAAACGCCTTTATCAGTTAATAAATCTAGACATTTCTCACTCTTAATCACATCATTTTTACTACTGAACCTAAAATTATCTTTCCAGTTTTCACGCAATAACCATTTACTTTTATCTTCTTCATCTGTATTATCATACTTACTCATTGAAACTAACTTATCTAATGAAGCAGTTAAAAACCCAAAAGTGTCTTTAACACTCAAACTTTCAAAACTGATATTAATAAATTTTTCACTGTTCTGAGCGATGACACCTATTTTACTGTTGTTACTTAATTTATCAGCATTTTGAATAATTAAATGACCGTCATAATTTTTCATGTTATGAAAGAATACTGGAATTTTAAAATATCTATTACAAAAATTAAGATTGCAAACATTATGAGCACAACCTCTATACTTACCTGTAAAATGACAATGGTCTCTAACTTTTCTATATTTCTCTGCTTCCTTGGCATTCTTATAGTTCATTCTAAACTTATCCCCACAAATAAAGCAGTTTTTAGCATTTTTAAAATCTTCTTTGTCTTCATCAGTCATGTCTATTTTTTCGTTTTCTCCCATCTTCTCCTTTACTTCTGCCCTAATCTCATTAAGTTTTTGACAAAACACATCAACAGCATCTTTACCACGATACATAAATTCATAATTTGTATTATCAACAGCATTAACCATATTAAGCATAAAACCACATGGCTTATGCTCTTGATAAGAAAAAGTGTTTTCATCTTCATCTTCATCAGGCTTTTTCAGTTCCTCTGTCAAACATTCAAAATCAGCATATACAACAAAAGGACACCTTAACTTTTTGAAGTGATGCTTAAAACTAACTTTCTCATAAGGCTTAGGCATTACTATTTGTTGACCATCAACTTCCATGCATCCACTATCATAATGTTTATTTAATAATTCTTCATTTCTAAATCCATGATTACAATATTTACAAAAATAGGACTTACCATTATGATTACTTTTTTGATTATTAATAAGTCTGCTCAAACTTTTTATATACACATAATGACTGCAATCCTCCTCATCAACTCTCAACAAATCAAGATGACAAGAAGCATCTTTATTTTTCAATTTTCTACTAATAACAATTTGTTCATTATCATCAATTTCATAAACATTAATGGATATTGATTTATTATTTTCTTCAAATATATCTATATCATTATTATTAGCAGGAAAACTCACACCATCAAAAATCAAATCACTTGCTATCTTCTTGTAATGAAACATCTTTTCAGGGTGTGCTTTATCACAAATTTTACAATATCCACACTCAATAGAATATTTAAAACACTTGTCATCTTGATTTTTAATATTGATACATGCCTTTTTCTTTTTAATCCATTCTGGAAGTTCGATATATTTACCAGCTCTAGTCGGATTATATTTATTATACATGATATGAATATTATTAATATTGCTAATTATTAATCCTGACTGATACAAAGCCATATCTAAAATTCTTGTTTCAACATCAGGTCTCATTCTTTTCAAAGCATTCCTTAAATCCTCTTCATTTACAATAGTGTACGACCTTGTCCTAACTGTTACGTTTCTCTCCTCATCAAATAAGTTCATAACTTTCATATTTATTGTAGCATTAAGTTTCATTCCTCTATTCTCTTTCAAGTATTCATTAAGTTTGTCAAATTGATAATTAAAATAAGTCAATCCGTTCAACTCTTTTAAATGAATGTTTGAAATTGTGTAGGCGTTAGCATATGCTCTAAAGGCGCTTCTTTCTTCTGTTATTACTGCTTTTTTCTTAATAGCATGTTTTAAAACCGTTCTTGCTCCTACTCTTTCTCTGATTTGATTTGCTTTGTAGTCATTAGTTTTCTTTACTGCTTCAAGTCTCTTACTCAATCTATTACTTATTGGTTTTTCTGGATTATATCTATACTGATTGTTTCCTATAATTATGGTTTTAAGTTTTTTACCTTTATTATTTACTTTGTATTCTCCTAAATTTTCTTTAAGAAGATACTTAACTATTTTAGTGTTTTCATCTGGCGGTAAATCTCTATTCATATTATTATCTATATAATTTAATTAGGTTTTTTCTCTTTAAGTCTTTTTAAAGTCATAAAATTCTAAGAACTAAATAACTAATTATTAGTCTAAACTATTATTTTTAATTTTCAATTAGCAATAATTCATGAAGATTAAATCATAGATTTAATCCAATATATTATTTTAATTTTCAATTAATAATAATTCATGACGCAAATAATGTCTCTTCAAACCTTCCAAGACATAGTATGTTTGTAATGTTATATCTTTTTCTATCTTTTCTATTTTGTATTTCCTTTCTGTCCACTTTGGGTTGGTCTCTTTCCTCGATGTATAATTACCTTTTCCTTTTTGGTATATTTTCACTGTGTCTGAAACAGATAATTTAGGATATTTCCTCATATGCTTTTGCTTCAGTGTAAGGTTTGCTTTTACATTTGCTCTGTTGTTATCATCATGCGCTTCATTTGGTTTCATTCCAGTTGATGAGTGAATAGCGCTATTATATTTCTTTAATGTAGGTTTCAACATATCAGTCCATCTACCTTTAGTAAAGTGTATTCTGTCACCTATTCCTTTTTTCATCGTTCTAATCAATCTCTCCACAATATTGGCATGTGTTAGCGTTGTTTTATGTATTATACCTAAATCATCTAAATATTTCTTTACTTCTGCTTTAAATGCTCCATCATCATCAGAAAATATTTCCACAGGCTCACCCATAACTTTAAATGCTTCTTTCAAACCTTTCAAAACATTTTGACTGTCTCTTTGAAACATTGGATACACAAAACCTAATTTACTGAAAGCATCTATTACAATCAATGCATAGCGTTCTTCATCTTCTTTCTTAAATATTTTCATATCCATAATATCTATCTGAAATTCTGCTCTGGCATATGGCACTAAGAAACTGTTATAATTCTGATACGGCTTTATTTGCTTGTTAGGTTGCTTCTTCAACCACTTTGCAACTTCTTCCAATGTTACACTTGCTCCTTTCTCTTTTGCTTGATTGTATAAGCTTTGTTTAGAACCATAACCTGTTTCTAAATCATAGTAGATATTGCTCATTATCTCCTCATTACTTAGTTTACTCATATATTGAAATTGGATTATATTAATTAAAATTAAATTTTATCCAATTAGACTTTATTTTTAGTACTCTGGCACTTTCTACTTTTTTCATGTCTTGATTTGTTAGAACTGTTGGCCATTGATTTTCCACAAATATTACATGTATAAGGTTTATTAAGTTTTTCTTGAAAGTATTTTTTATAATAATCCTTTTGATATTGTTTCTCTTTATTTTCTTTTGTTTCTTCGCTATCAGTAGGACTTGGCAACACATCAGCATCTGAACTTTTATAATGTCTTTCAATGTCATCAGCAAAACTACTATTCATAAATAACATATTCATAAAGTCATTATAATCATCTTCATCATGTATTCCTCCTAACAATCTATCTCTTCCATCATCTGAGTGTCTGCTATAGAATGGCATTTATCTTATAGAATAAAGTCGCTATTTCTTTAAGGCATTTTTACAAATTCTGGTATTTTAGTTTTATTTTATTTTTTTTATTATTTATTATTATTATTATTTTATTGTTTTTCTTTATTCTTATCTTTATCCTTATCTCCATCATTTTCACTTTCAGCATCAGTAGGAATAGGTATTTCTGTTGGTGGTGCTATTTCATAATTAGAATTTTCTTCTGATGAGGATGAATTAACAGTATGCGTTGAAGAACTATTAACAGTGATAGGTGGAGAACTATTAACGCTAATAGGCGGGGAAGTATTTAATTCAACTTCCTCACTAACATTTGTATTCAACCAATTCATTATAGCAGTTGCTATATCGTATGATGTTACTAATGAATTCATTGTTAAATTAACTAATAACTCTGAACCTTGAATTGTAGTTAATGTAGTGTGATATGTTAAATGTGCTACTATTTGTCCTATACTAAAACCCGTCCTCAACATAAATTCTATAATCCTCATCAAAATAAATAATTTCTTTCTATATTTATCAATATCATCATCCTTTTTATCATCATCATCATCGTCGTCATCATATAAATCAGGGTCATATGTAAATGCTAATGCTTCTGCTTCAGCCTTGGTTATCAGTTTGCTTTTGAAACTCTTTGAAGAACCGCCTAATATTTTTGTCATATCATCAAAATTATAAGTTTGTGTCGCTTTATCATGTGGTAGGTCTGTTTGTGTTGCCTTGTTTTCTTTGTTAAGCGTTTGTGTTGCCTTGTCTGCCATCATAACTTGAGCGTTCATATATCTTTCTTTATTTTTATAATTCATTAAATCCATTTTATCAAAATCAAAATTATTCAATAACATATAATTTTTGTATTTCTTCAATATAACTGTTGTTTTCATTTTGCTTGTGATTGCTTGTTTAAGCATTTCATCATAAGTAGGGCGTTTCCTTAACTCTTGCTTGTGGTTGTTAATCATTTTATATAATTATTGATAAATTATGTAAAATGAATTATTTTTCCTTTGTTGCCTTTCCTTTTCCTTTCATATCTTTCCAATCATTCATTCTTTTTCTTAACAATTCATCATTTACTTCTGTTGTCCATTTTCCGCTGTTTATAAGCTTCTCCACCAGTCCAACTAAATAAGTTCTACCGGTTTCCTTTTTTACCTTCCCCCTTTTTCTTTGTGTTTGAATATTGTTGTTCCTGTTCTTCAGTAAGTCCTGCTCCTCTTAAATATAATTGAAATAATATGTCTTCTTCTTTTACTGTGCTTCCCTTCCAATGGTTTATATCAGTTGAATAGTCAATAGTTTCCTTATGTGTTCTTGTTTGTCTTGCTGGTAATGTGGATGAACTGCCAGCGGTTTCCATTTTTTGCTCTATTCTTTTTTCTGCTTCTTTTATTTCTATTAGTTCAGGACTGTTTTTATCTTCGTCATCTAATCGTTTCAATTCCAATCTTGCTCTTGCTATTTGTAAATTTGAAACTCTTTTTGGTTCAGGACTGTCTTTATCTTCATCAATAAATCGTTTCAATTGCAATCTTGCTCTTGCTTTTTGTAAATTTGAAACTCTTTTTGGTTGTAAATCTTCCAATGGCGGTAAATCATCACTTGACTTTGCGGTTGCTACTGACTGCCAGTCATCTTCATCTAATTGTCTTGCTCGTTGTGCTCGTTGGTGTAGGTCTGCTATTTGTTCACTACTAAGTCTTATTGAAATTTGACTGATTTGTCGTTCGTGTTGTTCCTCTGCATCATCCATTGTGGCACTTAGTGTTTGTATTGAACCGTCTCTTAAATCATCCATTTCATCATCCTTCGATATATAAAAATATTTTGTTTGATTTTCTCCATCTACCATTTTTTTAAAGTGTTGCTGTCTCAAATCTACTGTATTATTATCATACACTGTTCCTAATGGACTATCACGAAAATAATAAGAGTTTCTGTCTATTACATCTCTTATATTCTTATTTTTAAATTCTTCCTTTGTAATTTCCTTTATCAGTTCATTATAAGACGGTCTTAATCTCAATTGTGATTTTAATGTTTTCATCTGTGCATTGTCTAATCTCATTAGTATATTAAATTAATTAGATTATAATTTATTAATCTAATTAATTTAATTATTTTTTTCAAAATCAAAATCTTGTCTTAATTGATTGATTATCCCTTTCTTCTTCTTAATCATTTCTGAATAGGATTTACCTGTTTCACTTGATGGGTGATGTCTCAATTTTTCACTTTCCAACCTTTGGATTTCATTAAAATACGCCTGTGCTTCTTCTTGATATCTTCTTTTATTTTGAAATACAGCATAATCTTTTTTAGCACTATGACGTTCTAATTGTTCTTGTAATTCTTTCAAATATGTGTAATTAGGTTGGTGTGCCTTGTTGTCTCCTTCATAATAGTAATGTTGATTTGATTTATATTTATTCTTCTTTTTTGGTTTGTTTGTTTCAAAAACTGCTTTTCTATCAATAACATCACTGATATTCGGTTTGTCTTTATTTTGTGGTTCTGTTATTCTATTTACAACATTGTCATAAATTTCTCTACGGTGCATAAGCAATTGTTTTTTATCAATAATCATTATATAATAATAGTTAGACTAAATAATTCTATTTGCTAAATTATTAATTTTCTGTTTATTTTTAATATCTCGTTCCATTTTAATATTATTGTATCTATCTTTTGCAGTTTCAAATACTTTATTAGCAGTTGTTTCTAAATGTTTTTTCAGTCTTTCTTCTACTCTTCTTTCTATTTCTTGTTCATCAACTTTTGGAATATTATCTTTAACTTTTTCATATACATTATTCTCAAATTCTTTTGCTTGTTCTGGATGCATAATTTTTCTACGGACAACTTTGTTAGGGTCTGGTTCTTTTTTAACTGGTATTCCATTACAGTTATGACGATATCTGAAAGTGTATTTTGTTAAATATTTTTTGCATTTTGGACATTCCACTTTTTCAGTTGAGTACGTTTTAGATTTTAATTCTTGTTTTGGTGGTTCGCGTAGCAACGCGAAGCATTCGCGTTCGTCTATATTATTATCTGGTGTATTGTCTTTATTATTTTCTTCATTTATAATATTATTAGTTTCTACTTCTTTACTTTCTTCATTAATAATAGGTTCTTCTTTACTGTCTTCTACTTCTTTAGGTGTTTCATTATTTTCAATGCCTACATCTACTATTTCAATATTTTTAACCATATAATTAGTATATAGTAAATATTTATATTAAAATATGTTAATATAATTAGTATATAACAAATATTTATATTAAAATATTTAATATATGCTTTTCTAACCTTCAAAAAATGTTAATGAAAAAGAAGATGTTGTGCCATTCATATTTAAAACTCTACCCGACGCATCAGTAAATCTAAAATGAAGTCTATTCAATGAACGCATACTAACATCATTAGCATCATTTAAAATTAGTTCATTATCATATATGAGGTTGCCGAATGATGTTAAAACTGGTACTTTTTTTATTATTGATGAAGTACCAAAACTACATAACTGGTTTCCGTTACTTAATTCATTACAATGAATATAAATATTTTTAACAGGTAAAAATGATATAAATCCACTACCAAACGGGTCTGCTGTACTATTTACTTTTTCAGTAGTATTTCCTAAAATGTCATTAATACTATTAGGATAATCTCTATCATAATCAACACCAAAACTATAATTAGTTTGTAATTCTTTATCTGTATGGATTATAAAAAATAAGAAATATAATTACAACTTATAGTTATATTATTTGTTTTTAATGAATAACTACAAGTAAAAAAATCACTATTTCCATCAGTTCCATTAGTAGCAGTGTTCAATGTATTTTGTAATTCGGTTGCTAATTCACTACCTACATAACTACCTTTATCAGGTGCTACAATAAAATAATATACTGGTGCTCCAATTAATATCCCTCCTAATGTTAAATATAATCTGTTATTTGAATTATCTTGAATTGGATAAAATGAATTAGCGATAGATACTTCGTGACAAATCATTTTAGTATTTGGTCCGCATTCTTGTTGCTCTCTTAAATTAATAACAAAATCTGATGTAGATTGACTGTCATTTAAATCACGATAAGCACTGTTGATATATATTTTACGAAATCTCATTATATTAATTAATTAGAAATTTTATAATTTAATTATATATGAAAAATAAATACAAATATAAATATTATTTAAAAGAAGGAACATTAAAATCATACAATCCTCTTCATCAAGGATATAGTGAGATGTATAGAAAAATAATTAATGAAATTCAACAAGAAAAATCATTATTCAAACCTAAATATAATAATAATTTATCTGACACAGAAGGATTAAGCAAAGCATATACAAATGGAAAAGGTTATTATTTGGATAATAATAAACTATATGTTGCTGGGACATGTGGTAAGTCTAATATTAAATCACATATTGATGATATTTTAAGTGATATTACAATTCCATTTGGCTTAAGTTCATTCAGTGAAAGATATAGAGATATTAGCGATATACTTGATGAAAACCATAATATTAGTGAAGTTATTTCACATTCATTGGGTAGTAGTGCGAGTGCTAAATATTTAAAAGAAAATCCTGATAGAAATATTAGATTAACTACTTACGGTGCTCCTTTTATATCAATGTCAAACAAAAACAATGACAACTACACAAGCATACGAAATTTTGGAGATATAGTCAGTATTTTAGATAGAGGCAGTATAACATCAAATAGAGGAGGTTTTAACCCATTAACAAATCATCAACACTCATTATATGGTGATACTGGCAAGGACGTATCAAGAAGTATTGAGCCTGTAAAGGAAATTGTATAGTCTTATATATAATGCCTAATAATGATATAAAAAATACTATAAATCCTAAAAAGAAAGTCAGTTATGAAGACATTAAAAAGATTGTAGAAGACGAACCTAATTATAAGGTTGAACATAATAATATTTAAAATAAATCTAAAAAACTATTAAATAAAAAATCTAAAAAAGAAGCTATAGATTATTCACACTTTAAAATAAAATAATTTAATAATAGAATAATATAATATTTTTCTATTATTAAATATATAAGTTATGGAAACACTAGATATTGAAGATGTCCTTGTTGAAAAGAATTTAAGATTTAAATTAAAAGATGGCGGTTCTTATGTTCGGTCAAAAGAAAGTAAAAACTTTTATCCTTCATCGGTTTCTACTTATACCGCTGATACAAATTCAGTAATTAGATTTAACATTACTGGACCACCTAATCAATGGTTGTCCACACCATCACTATTATTAGGATTTACTCTAAACAACACTGATAACACAGAATTTAACGAACTTCGACCAATTGATACAGCAGGTTTCTTTGATAGAGTGCGTGTGTTAATGGGCGATGTCATTGTATGTGATTTAAATTCTCTTTCTCGTGCGAGTGCAATGAAAGATGTATTAAAATCATCAGAAGAAAAAAGAATTGATGAAGCATTGGGTTTTGGAAATAGTCTACTCAATCATGATGGACGGTTTTTAGTTTGTGATGCTACTGGAACTTCCAGTACTCAGGCAGTAACTAGAAATGTAACCAATGGTAATTATAAAGGAATAAAAGAAGGTAAAAGTGCTAATGTCTATTTTGATTTAAATTTAAAATGTTTCAAGACTTGTGAAAACTGGATACCTTTATCTTATTGTCCAATAACAGTTGAATTATATTTAACCACTGATGTATTAAAACCAATTGTTAATAGAACAGGACTTTTTACTGCTACAAATACAAGTATAACATGGTCAGTCACAAAACCGTTATTCAAAGGAAATGTCTATACTCTTGACGATAGCTTATATGCAGAGTATGCTAAAATATTAGAAACTGGTTCTCTTCCTATTACATTTGAAACTGAAACACTACAAGAACAAACAGCATCAACAACAACTGAAATATTCACAACTATTGTCCGTAATGTGTCTAAATTAAATAAACTGTTTATTTCTTTTTCAAATGCGACTCAAAAGGGTTATGTAGGCGGATACGGGGAATTATTGAAACCATATAACTTTATGTATCATCCACTGGCACATGTAACAGGTGACAAAGGACGTTATGACCCTGAGCATGATTTATCTGCTTCTTTGATAATCGGTAATCAAGTTATTCCAAGTCAAGAAATTCAAGGTGTTCGTGAAGCATATGCCCATCTTATGCATTGTGCCGATAAGCCAATGTTAGTTAGTGCAGAAGATTACAGGTCTCACGCTTTTATGTATGGTTTTAATTTACAAAAATTAGAAAGTGCAAATTATACTGGTATGAACCTTAAAAATAATTCAAATATGGTTGTTAAAATAAAAGCGTTGGAGGGTTCAACATTATATAGTGCTCCTGGTAAAATGGCCGAGAGAATTTATATGCTCTTGGTTCATGAGTGCATTCTTGAAATCCGCTCAAATTCTGTATCATTTTATGATTAAAATAAAAAATATGATATTATTAATTTTCTAATTAATAATATAATATTATGAGCAAAAACTTAATGAATATCTTTGATATTACAGCAAATAAAATTAGGCAAGTAAAAGATGGAGCAGTCAATGATATAGAAGACCTTTACGCGAGTAAATCTGACATTCAAACAGTATTAGATAGTAAAGCAGACCAAGCAGACACCTACACAAAGGAGCAAATAAATGCTAATTTTCATGATATAACTGAAACATATGACAAAACAGAAATTGATGCATTATCAAATAATATTTGTTCAAATACATTTTTAATAGGTAATCTGACAATAACTTCAAATACAAATTTTAATAATATTTCATTAAATACAAGTTTAATAAGTAATTTAAATTCTACTATGACAACTAATTTTAACAATATTTCTTCAAATGCACATTTAATTAATAATTTAAATTCTACTATGACAACTAATTTTAATAATATTAGTTCTAATACTAATTTAATTAGTACAAATTTTCATAGTATTTCATCAAATACACATTTAATAAATAATTTAAATTCTACTGTATCAACTAATTTTAATAATTTTTCATCAAATTCTCATTTAATATCTCAATTACAAACAGGTTCATTTGATAGTAATTTATATTACAATAAAATAACAACTAATAATTTATTATCAGATAAAATAAATACATCAGTATTGAACAATACATTAATTCATAATATAGCAACTACTTCAATTTTCAAAATAGCAAATTTTGGAAATTATATTACTTTTTATGAAATGTATAATATTTATTTTGATAGTTATATTTATGGAAATTTAAGTGGAGCAACTATGTTTTTAAACCAGCGAGGCTTTGGTGATGTAGAAATTAATAATTCTTCAATTTTTCAAAATGATAAAATATTATTAAATCATAATACTACAATATTAAGTAATTTACAAGTATCTGGTTTATTTTCGTGTTCGTCTATTTTAGATATAGCAGGTTCAGACGCTAGTTATGTTTTACAATCAGATGGATTAAGTGGATTAATAACAGGAAATACAAATACAACTAATTCAATAATTACAAATGATAGCGCACAAGATACAGTAATAAGTCAAGAATTAGACAAAGTTAATACAACATTACAGACAGTGAATTCGCCATTAATACTTAGTTTAACAGATAATACTAATCCAATATTTTGAATCCAGGACGCAGTTAGTAACCAAAGACTCGAGTTTAAACGAGGATGTCAGTTAGACTCTTATCAAGGGTTAGAAGGTGCTACGCCTTATAGATTATGGTTAGGATGGAACACTGGCGATGTCATTATTGGAAGACCTAATAATGCTTCAAGAATTACGATTAATGGTAATGTTCATACTTCGTATAATTTTGCTCAATCACACGGAACATCATATTTTGAAGGTGCTGTTTATATGAAAGGAAATTTATTTACAAATAATGATTTTCAACAGATATTAAAACAAAAATAGATAATATCAATACTTCAATAAATGGATTAGAACCTTATTTAGAAACATATACGCCAGATGCAACAGAAGGTTTTTATATACATCATCCTAATTTTGTAGCGTGTAGTGTAGGAGATATAACTAATGCTTCTCACCAATATTTATGGCTGATGGGCTTGTAGGAAAAACAATTTTTAGTAAACCTATAGATGTGTTAGGAAATATTTATACAAATGCTGCTGTTAATTGTGATAATGTTAATATTGATACTGATGGTAAATTAACAATTGATACAAATTGTGAATTATATAGATATGTTAGTGCTTTTTCATCTTTTGATATGAGGAATAGTGATGCTAATTCTTCGATTAGGTTTATCTGTGGAGACCCTGCTGTTCAATCTAACATAGTTGGAGCAGTTAATATTTCTAGCGGATGGACTTTTAATACTGCTACTGCTGTTTTTATGGGTACTTTGTTTGCTGATGATGTTTATGTTAAAACTAATGGAGCATTAAGAAGCAATCATATAGCGCCTAATGGTGGCACATTAGTAACTGTTGATACCAACTTAGCAGTTCAAAATGCATATTTAGCAACTCATACCATTCAATCATTTGATTTAACAACGGTTTTATTTTCAGATAATATTTCAATGACAACAGGAACAGACTTAAAGCTTGGTACGAGTGAAATATCAACTTATTACGATGGAACTAGTTTATCTACAATTGATGTAATATTCAGGACATCAAACACTGCGTTTAGAATAGCAGATAGCTCGAGTACACCTTCAGTTTTATTATCTATTGATAAGACATTTGGAACAACAGTAAATACTGAAAGTTTTACAAATAATGCTCCATCGACTTTTAATGAAAATGCAACAGTTGCAGGAACGAAAAATGTTGTGTAATTTAATTGAACCATCAACAGGAACTAATATAGACTTAACAGCAACAACAGTAACCATCAACGGAACATTTGTGGATTCATCTGATTCAAGATTGAAATATGATATAGACCATATTAAATCTAATTGTATGAATGTTATTAAGAAATTTAAACCGAAGAAGTTTAAAAGACACGATAGAAATGATGGCGGTAAAACTCATATAGGATATATCGCAGACGAAGTATTAAAAGCAACCCCGAAAGAATTTGAAAATGTTGTTAGTAAAGACAGAGAGTATTTAGGATTAAATTATTTAACTTTACCTGTGTTAGTTCATAAAGCAGTGTTAGAAATAAATGATCAAGTAGATAAACTTGAAAAAGAAATTAAGGAATTTAAAAAGAAAATTCTTAAATAATAATAATATATAATGGGTAATTCAAATAGTAATGTTGAAACTTCAAGTATTGACAAAATCAATGATATTGATGTAGAACAATTAGATTTAAGTAATATTGACAAATTACAGTTGAAAGCAATTAAGCAAATGAGTGCAAGATTAGAAAAACTGGAGACAATGAAATGTGACAAATTAATATATAAATTACCAGCGTTGAATTTGTGTAGTTATAGTTTGTTCTGAATTAATAATATTAAAAAATATTAATATTATTAATTGGTCATTATTATGATTTAATAACATTAAGTTAATGCTATTAATTGGAATACTTTCAACAAAATTTTCTTATATTAACTTTATTAAATGTGTTTCATTAACTCCACTTATTTTAACTTTATATCTTACAAATTTAAAATCTACTAATGTTTCAGGATTATTAGAATGAAATGCTAGATAATTTACACTAGTTCAAATAATTAATTTGATAATTTAATTTCTCAAATGTTTTACACACTTCACAAGGGGTATGGTAATACCAGGTAACATATACACCATTAGGATTTTCAGTATCATCATTCATTTTTATATAAAAATCAATTGTTGTTTCGTATTTAATTTTATCATATTTTTCAATCAAATATTTTAATTCCTTATCATTAATGTAATATTTTAAATATGATGATGGTGCAACTGATTTTAAATTAAATTTATAAATGCAAAAGTTATATACATTATCTTTATTCTCAAAATGTATTATAGGTTTAAATCTATTAAAAAAGTTTCTAAAAATTTGATTATTTTTTAGTTTTATTATTTTAGAATGACCTAAAATATATGACGCTATATAAAGTTTAATGTCTCCGGGTAAATCATAAAATATCATATAGTATATTTAATTTTATTTGTTTAATTAGATATGTATTTACAAAAGGACAAATTAATATATAGATTACCGGTTCAAATTTGTAGTTATTCATTATTTTGAATTAATAACATTAAGCCATAATCTTAATGCTATTAATTTTAAAGATAAAAATAAAAGTCATCAATAATAATTTGGTCATCTTCATTGATGACTTTAATAGTTATTTTTTTTTCACTTGTAATGAAATAAAATTAACCATATCACTCGCATACACTAATTTAACTTTATGAAGGTCTTTATTAAGAAAATAATAAATATCAAATAAATTAATTGATATTAAAGTTCGATTACACACATGAAACCAACGAGTAAACGAGCTAAATGTAACAAATATAGCATATTCAATAAATAATTTTAATGGTTTATTTTTTTGATGTAATTTATCTAACTCACTTAAATTAAAAATATATGATATTCCATTATTAATATTGATATTATCAATTTCAAAATAATGTATGTTATTTAATGTGTAAGATTTATATACTGGTTTATATTTATTAATATAATTTTTAATAATATTATTATTTTTTATTTTTAATAATCTAACATCGCCTAAACTATAAGATAATACTATGTCTTTAATGTCTAATGGTAAATCATAAATTCATAATAAATTTTAGAATTTTTATTTTGTTTTAAATGATTTTTCAAATCTAACTAATTTAGTTATTTTTTAATCCATTTGGCACTTCTTGTTGACTCACCATCACTATAATCATCAATATCACTATCAGTATACATTTTCTATACGTATTGTTCTTTTTTGCATCCTCCTATTCTTTCTTCTTCCTTAAAAGTAATATGACAATTACTTCAATATGGTCAGGAGCATCCTTCATTAAAAAAGTTTCACCACATTCACACTCTACTAATTGTTGTAGTCTTTGCTTCCGGTATTCTTTAATTTGTTTTGGTATGTCATCACGGCTTCGCCCTGATGAGGGACTACGGTTCCGGTCTCATCACCGAAAAACCTTACTGGTTCTTCATATATTCTTTCTTGAAACATTTTTAACATTCTTTAATATATAATAGATTTATTTTATTTTAAAAGCTTTCTCAAACCTAACATAAAACATATTATTAACACCTGAGGAATTCATACTAACATAAAAGAAGGAGTATGGCTTATCATCTACCGCTTTATTATACATATTTCACAGTTGCTCTTTATTAACATTGGCAGAGTTTTCCTCAATGAATGACATTAACTCTGATACATTCTTTAACTTGAAGATATACAACGAACTTGAATTCAACCTACTGATTGGTGCTAGGACACGATATTTTTAAACGCTTAAACAAAAACTAATGGCATCGTGTCTACCTCTTGTTGCCAGTCCATGAAGTAACTTACTATATCTAACAAATTTAGGGTCGTCTGCAAAATCATCAACAATTATTAAAACTGAATGTAGTTTCATCATCTTCTGTTCTTTCATGTAATGAATGATCTGTCTTTGTGTGTGAATTATTTCTTCCAGTTCTTCAGGTTGGTAGGTGTCGTAATAAAACTTGTCTTTTTCATCATCAACCTTCATATTATCTTTTTGGTATTTCTTGACTTCAACAAGGTTAGGGTCGTTATGAACTGACGGGCTAAAAATGAATATACGGGCGAAGCAGTCCCTATAAACATTTAGGATAAGGTCTTGGATTAAAACTGTTTTACCACCGGTTGATGATGCTACAACGATGGAGCGGAATGGTAGTTTTGGCACGTGTTCATATTTAGATTGTTTGAAATCGTAATCAGTTATGTTTATTGCCTTTATTATTGGGACATCTGACATAATAAAATAATATTAAAGCTATTTAGAAAATAATTTATATAATTTATATTTATTAATTTATATGGATAGAAGTTATTCAGATTATATTGATATAATAAATGAAGTAGAAAATATAGAACAAGTTGTCATAACTAATAATAGATTTAAGAAAATATGCTATTTGATTTTAGAATTAATTAAGTTTGTGATACAATATATTAAAAATAAAAAACTAATATAGATGGGGAGAAACAAAAAGAATAAGACTGAACCAGTTGTTTCTTCAACTGATGAAGAAAAAGAAGAAGTTGTTAAAGAAACATCAGTTATTGAGTTTGCTTGTCCAATGTGTAAGAAAATATTAGAGATGAAGAATGAATTATCAATAGAAAAGAAAGGCAACTTTAAATGTTCGTGTATTCCGTCAAGTTTCAAAATAAGTAAAAATGATAAGAAAATGAATATTGATAAAACTAAAGACAGTATAAATTTAGAAACAGATGTTCATAATATAACTTTCAAAAGGGGTAAGGATGCATCACTTTCGGATAATGGTGATAAGGAAACTCAGGAAACTATAAAACAAATGATGAAAAATTAGTATTTAAAGAGTAGATTTAACATAATTGCAACATTTAGTTTTAAAAGTTTAGTTTTATAATTTAGTAGATGGTCGAATTTTCAAGTTTAACAAATTTACATTTTGGAGCACTTGAATTAGATAAACAAATTGGAGACAATAATTATAATGGCGTTAGTTATTATACTTGTAAGTGTGGTTGTAAAATAGTCTTAACTCGTACTCAAACTAAAAATACAACTTTTTAACAATTAGTGTTGGTCTTAGCTACGAATATTTATATCTAGACAATGCGTTAGTATGTGGACATACTCAAAAAGATTTAGATAACATTGTTAGACTTATGGTGCAAGGCAAAGAATTTAAACATTTAAGTAACAAATACCTTCGAAATTAAAACATTTGGTTTTAAAAGTTTAGTTTTATAATTTAGTATATATTTACATGGATGAAGGATTAGAAAAGATTGTTAAAAAACTGAATAAGGTTTTAGAACAGAATAAGAATATTTTAGAAATCTTACAAGAAATGGAAAAGAAGAAACCATTAACAAACAGTTATCAAAGTAAAGAAGTAGATAGAACCAATGGTGAATATAAAAATAAGAAACAAGTGTACTTAAACAAACTTAATACCAAGAAATTAAAGAACCGAAGGCTTCAACTATGACATTTTATCAAATTGACTATGATGAGGAAACGCAACTTCATTGAAAACTAAACATAGTTTTTAACTAGGAAACGGGGTTTTATTCATAGATAATATTATCTAAATATCTTTAATAATGAACTTATTAGAGATGTTTAGCGGAACAGGCAGTGTTGGACTTGTTGCAAAAGCTATAGGTTTCAATGTTATTTCATTGGGATTGAAAAAAGCTGATATAAATACTGATATTTTGAAATAGGATTATAAACAATTTGATAGGAACCATTTGAATTTTATTTGGAGTAGTCCCCCTTGCACTGAATATAGTGTAGCAAAAACTAGGGGAATTAGGAATATCGAATATGCAAATAGTATAGTTTTAACAACTATTGAAATTATCAAATATTTTAATCCTAAATATTTTGTAATCGAAAATCCTCAAACTGGAATATTAAAAAATCAGGAGTTTATGGATGAGTTTGATTTTAAAGATGTAGATTATTGTAAATATGGAATGCCTTACAGAAAACGCACTAGGCTCTGGAATAACATTACAACATGGAAACCTAGAGATTTATGTAAAAAGAATTGTGGCAACATCAGGAATAATAAACATATTGAAACTGCGCAGAGACTGCCACAAAAAAGCAAAGCCCCGACTGGGGGGAAAAACCCCAACATTCATTCACAGAGTGATTTATAAAGAAAACCTCTGTGATTTAATACTTGAATCTAGGTGAGGTTTGACCTGGACGCTAAAAGGTATTGTTTGTGAAAATCAAAATGTAAGACAGCGGGTTGTAAATCCAACATGGTGCTATTTTCTAGACACGAAGCCATGTAAAAACCATATCTCATGTTAAAATCAACAACTGACGAAGACCGCAAACATCCACCTTGTAAAAGGAAAAAAGTAGGCACAGTGGAGAGAAAAGACGTGCATGGTGGAAAGACAAAGACGTGCATGGTGGAAAAGAAAAGGACGCAGCCATGGTGGAAATTGCTGTTTTTTAACAGGTTTCCACCGAATGGTGGAAGAAAAAAACTGGGCATGGTGGAAAGCACAATTCTGTTTTTGGAACATGTGTAAAAACATAACTTTGTATTGAAGAACAGTTAATAATCGTAAAGTTTTAATCATACTATAATAATAACATGTAAAAAATTATATGTTATAATTATATTGAACTTATGGTTTGTAAAGATTGAAATATTTTTTTTCTTAGTTTTCTTGTGTGCTTAGGCTGTTTGGTTTTGTGGAACTATTAGGTGAAATGTGTTTTAGTCATATTTTTAAGTCTGAGTGAAAAATTCGCGAACAATGAATAAGGTAAAAAGAAAAAATGAAGAATAACTGGAGTTTCTGAGAATTGGAAAAAGACTTAAAACACAAAATGAATAAGGGTAAACAAATAGTAAAATGAAATAGGTTAAGTAGTGAAAAAATAATGAATAAGGTGTGCATCTTTCTAGGAATTACTTGGAATGAATAAGGTTGTGATTTATTAACCTTATCTATTATTTGATACTTGGTTTTTCAATGTGTGTTTTCATTGCTTGTTAGAAAAAAATAGTAAAATGATTTTCAGTTCCTTCAAATCCCTTTTACTATTTTTGGGGTGGGGTGGATGGTGGGGCTGGTTGGTTCACGGGGTGAACGGGGGGAAACCGGAGCTGCAGGGCAACGGCACTGGACAGCATCCCCAGCATTGCCAGCATCATCCCCATGATGCCGACGATGTGGGGGAGGGAGGGGGATTACTTTGGGGGGGCACATATACTATGCACATATATACATATGTATGCGTTATATATCGTATACATTCATTAAACATCTACATGGCGCGGAACAAGCCAAACCAGAAGTGTGTTACTTGCGACTGTTCGCAAACCTTGAGCAAGCAGATAATCATGTCGCAGTGCAAGGAACTGTTCGTTCTCAAAGTTGTGCGCCAAAGAGCTGACGGTGTGGTTCTACAAGCTTGCAAATCCCACCACGCTGTCTGGCTATCTATGCGCATCAAAACAAAAGCTTATTGCAGAATAAACGCCAACATCCCACAGAGAACATTTGACAAGCTCGCGAAGAGATCCATGTTGCAATGTGCCACAACTACCTCAGTGTAACAAACCGGAAATACAGCAACACACAACAACTGTCCACCAGGATGGCTGAGCCCTCGTGAAATTCAATCAACTGTTCCCTGCAAATCAATGGAAAATCATCGTTCGAGTTCGTCGGCCTGCTTACTCGTGGTATTCCCTGGGTTCGCGGGAAAGGACGAGCGGTTGGATTTGGAGCAGCAAGTCGACTGTGATGCTTCTTCCCAGAGTGCCACAACCTTGAAATGTGAATCCATCCTGGCACAGGACAGCAGCCCTAAGTTGTTGCTTATGATATGTTTTTGCTTTTTTTGTTTGCTTTCCCCAAATGAGTTGTTGTTGAGCTACTGAGCCCTAGCAGCCAACTGCAAAATGGCTGTTTCTCAACGCTAGGGACCCTCAAGGCTACTGGCTTTTTCTCAATTTCCACTAAAACAAAAAGAGTATGTTCCTGAGACCTTTTGCCTGAGTTTGTGCTCACGGAGAGAGGGAACGAGCCAGTGACCTGCCCTGTGCCTGCATGCTGGCGGGATCTGTCGGCGGCAAAGGCAGCACCTGGGCTCTGCCCGGCGCCCGCGGCTAAAGGACCAAAAGGAGCAGCTTCAATGACTCCGTGGCCCCTCGGGCCTTAGGGACCCAGAAATCACCGGTGATCATCTTGGGCGACTAAACCTGGGCCAAAACTGGAAAACCTAAAGGTCAACTGAGTCAACAGGTCAGCTTTGAACAAGTGAGATGACCTTCAGAACGGCCCCCCCCAGTGGATAATGCAATTTGCTCCCCAATCCAACATGCCAATCAGAAAGGATTGACCTCTGATTAAATACATATAATCAACCAGCACTTGGGAACCAAACGGTGAAAACACTCATTTTCTTTTGGACAGCTGAGAGCGGACAAAGGGTCTCCAGGATGGCAGTTTGAATTCTTGGAGGGCTGCTTTGTTGAACCATCAAACCCAAGGTCACACCAATTCGGATCATGATATCAAAACTTCATGTATCCAAGACATGTGGCAGGACTCCATCACGTATGACTACTGACCTCATGCATAAGTCGCGCACATTCGCGACTTATGAATCTCTGCATGGATTGTCCCAAACAAGTGCAGACTGGCAGTCTCCCGCTAAAGTTATTTTCCCAGATAGTATGACGTCCCGAATCTGGACAAGCAACTCCAAGGGCACAAGAGATGCGCACACAAGGCGGATGCCCCGTTTTCTTTTCCGGCAGCAGCCAAGAGAAGTTGCTGCTCTCATTCTCCGCCTTGAAGCGGGTGGCTCGTGCGAGATGCACAAAATGCGAGTCGGAGCCGGCGGAGCCATCCCAGTTCCAGAAGCGACGCCGCTGGCGGCTTCGGCGCTTCAGCAGATCCCCAAGGCGCCGGTGAAGCAGGTGGTAGGGGCTACAAACCTGAGACTCCAAGCAGTTGCGGCAACGGTCATTTCTCGGGGCCCAGCTCTCAGCGATTCCCGTGCTGACAGCACCCATACTCAGCGTGTGTGTGTGTGACAAAAAGATATACTTGATAGTGGACAATAATCACCAATACAACACCAATACAACACCAATACCCAATATTCATGACACCAATACTCACCCGAGGAGGGAAAAACAGCTCTTTACCGTCTTCCGCCAACTTGCCGAGGCACAGCATCGGTGCTGTACCAGTTGAAGTAGCAGCTGTGCAACTCCAGCTCGCGCTTCATCTGCCACAGCCGATCCGGTTGCTGCGCCAGCGCCCGCAGGTGATCATAGAGTGATGAGGAGGTGCATGCCTCATCCTCGCACACGCGGCTCTCTGGCCACTTGATGGAGAACTGCTCCCAAGGCAGTTCCTCGAGAAAGGCCACTTCGTACTCATCACTCAGAATCACGGGTATACAGCCCGCAAAAAAACTCTCGTAAAGATGATTTGTCCA
>CAUJNA010003291.1:661815-716327 GCA_963377175.1 Effrenium voratum | reverse complement strand
CACACACAGACACACACACACAGACACACACACACACACAGACACACACACACAGACACACACACACAGACACACACACACACACACACACAGACACAAACACAAACACAACCACAACCACAACCACAACCACAACCACAACCACAAACACAAACACAAACACAAACACAAACACAAACACAAACACACCCACACACACACACAGACAGACACACAGACACACAGACACACACACACACACACCGGTTTATGAAACAGGGGTCTATTAGCCCTGCAGTGGATTTACAAACTCCTGCACCAATAGGAGGCTTATTTATTCCAGTACTCGTAGAAGAGCTTTATCCATCCCAACTGTAGCAGGATTTTGTCTACGACGCAGGGGCAACAAATGCGAAACTCTTTCGCGCATCCCGGCCTCTTCCGCCAACTTCTGAAGCCTCGCGGCCACCGAGCCATTGCGGCAGTGTTGGCGTGTGAGCCCAGCGCTCACGGCGTACCTGAAAAACACCGGGCGGCCCTGAGCGGCCTGGCGGGGTGTGTGGTCCAAAACCAATATGTATGCGCACATATGTACATACATGTATACATGTGTATATATATATACATATTTTGTATGCATATATAGAAGAACATACACATGTCAATTGGGGGGTTGCTGATGCGTCTGTGCCTCAAAATCGGGAACCTCCATTTTTAGGAGATTGATACTATGAGAAATGCCAAGAGCCATGCGGTATGTCCAAAGAACACTCCCAGCTCAAGGCTCACTCACTCCAGATCTCCTTGATGCCATCCTTCAACTTCTGGATCCGCCTAGGTTGGATGGATTCGGGCTAGGGGGGCCCGCAAACATGGCCAAGGGCTTTAAGGGTTCCGATGATATGATTTGGCTGGGTCTGTTCAAATGATTGGCAAACACCAAGATCACTCCCCTAACTGTTATTTCCCTGAGGGAAGCATCCGAAGTTCCCTTGTGCGAGAAAATCTGATATTTCCTTGGCTTTCCCTCTGGTTTCTTCTTTTCTCGGTTTTCGTTTTGGGGGGGTTGTGGGCGTTGCAGGCGCAACGCTCAGCCGCTCAGCTGGAAGCTGAGCGCCACACGCGGTCTCAAGGGAGGAGATCCGTGTGGCCTTGCGAAGGCATCCCCATTTCCTGTCTCTGAGAGTGAGTGCCATACATGATTTCCTCTTGTTAAACAGGGAAGCATTGGGAAATAAACACAACCTGGGCCAGGGTGGGAGGGAATCTTGAACAAGCGGTAGACACAGCCAGCTGGTCAGAAGCTCGATTTGCAACTAGTGCGTGCTGAGCGAATATTTTTAGATTAGAGAGTGATATTGCTGGCACATATGGCATATAACTTTGCATGACCCGATGTGAGTGCAGAGGATACACTTCACTGCGCGTAGGTGGGAAACAAATCAAGTCTCTGGGCGAGCCAGTCGAAGGCAGGGATTACCATTCCCCCTTTTGAACGATATATAGTGACCACTAGGTTCCTCTTAGGGTTCCTTCAACGAGAGTTTCTACACAAGGGCTCCAATTTTAGTTTCACCAGAAAGAAATGCCCTTTGCTGGACTTTGAACTTCATGAGCCACAATAAAACCTGGTATTTCATGGGGTCAAGCCAAAAGCCTATCATAAAGAAACTACAGAGCGCCAGTTTCTATTTCTGGTTGGGACTGTCTCTCGCCAACCTTCACATAGTCAGCTGTACCTGATCACCAGGCCACCCTGCCTCGCAAAGAGCTCGTAGTACCTGGCCCTTGTCGAGCTCTCCCCGCCGTTCCTCAAGCGCTGCTAGCCCACGATTTCTTTCAACCCCTGTAGAGAGGCAATTATCTTTGCTGCCCGAAGATTCCTTGGCATATACCCAAATTGAGGGAACCCTAATGAACCCTAGGCGTTTTGAAACAACGGCTTCACCAAGGCTCTGACGTGAGAACCGGGTAATGTCCACGTAGGATTAACAAATGCACCTGTAATAAAGACAAATGGGGGGCCCAAAATAATTAATAAATGCACCTAGAATAAAGACAAGCCCCTGCCCCCCCCGCCCATGAAAAAAAATGTCCCCCCAAAAAAAAAGTCACAAAAAAAGTCTCAAAAAGAAGAGAGAAAGAGAGAAAGGATAGGAAGGAGAGGAGAGATAGCCACCCCTTGTCCTTGGATCTTTGGCACCTTGCTCTTGGCACCTGCTTCTTTCCTCACCCAGTAGCTCAAAGCTTTCTCTGGGCAGCATGCTAAGCAGGCTGTGTACCTGCACTTTGAGCACCTGAAAAGTGCAGCTTTGGCTTTCCAAACTGCTTCTCTGGCATCTGGGCTCAAATCTTTGTGGGTGAAATACTGTGAATTCTGCTCAAAAGCTGCCTTTGCTGCTTGAGCTGTCTTGGAGTTCTGATCTTTTGCCTTGGCAAGAATCTCCAAGGCTTTCATTCTTCTTTGCTCCTGCTGCTCTTCAAGCTTCTTTTCCCTTTCTTTTGCTTTGGCCACTTCTGCATGAACTTTCTCAACTTCTAGCTGCAACTGCTTGTACAGTGCTTCCAACCTCTTGTCCCAGCTCTGGGCCAGCACACCTGGCCAGCCTCTGGCAGCTGGGCCTTCTGAAGCTAGCTCTGCCAGCTCTGCCTCAATGTAAGACAGAACTAGCTGGCCACTTTCTGAGGCTGTTTGCCTGCAGCTGTTGCACCTGGCTGGCACTTCTGGCAACTCTGAGGCAGCTGTGAGAGCTTGCATTGCTATTGCTGCCTTGTGCTTGCAATCTGCATGCTCATCTGCCAAGGTGTCCCTGTAGCAGAACTGCCAGGCTGCATCTGGACTGGACCTGTGGCCAACTAGCAAGGCCCAGTGAGCTGGGCTGCCCAGAACTGGCACAAAAATGTGCACCTTGTTGCTTGCCAGCTGCTGGATCTCTTCTTTCCACCTTTCTTCTTTGGCAATCTTGTAGGCGCACTCTGCATCCACAAGCTGGCAGCTCTCCAAGAACTCATGGCCTGAGAACTGCCATCTGAGCAGGTGCCAGCTCAAAGCCATGTGGCCACCCTCCAGCATGGACATCTTTGGTGGCTCTGGCACAACTGCTTCTGCTTTCACTCCCAGGGCTGGCATGCAACCTGAAAGCTGCAGGAACTCCTGCTTTTTCAACCTGCCAAGCTGTGTGAACTGCTTCCACACAGCTGCCTTCTTCCAGGAACTGTCTTTCAACTGCAAGTGCTGCTGATGGCAACTCATCACACCATAATCTGTGAAGATTGAAGCTTTTCCATCTGTCTGTGCATCTGCAAAACTGCCTTCTTTGCCATACTGCAAGGCACCTGCTTCTTCCTTCACAACTCTCAACTCCTCTCCTTTCTTGACAGGCAACTGCAAGTCCTCAACTGGCTCTGCAGCCTTTGCAGCCTTCTTCTCAACTTCATCTTCTTTCAAGGCTAGCAGCAGAGCTTTGTCCTTGATGGCCTTCTTCTTGCTCTTGGCTAGCTCTTTCTTCACAAGGCTACCTTTCTCCTTCAAACTTGGCTTTGATTTGGATGAAGCTTTGAGGATCAAAGAGGGCTTCAACTTTGCTGAATCTTTGGTCTTCAAAGAAGGCTTTCCCTTTGCCTTGGCCTTTGCTTGTGCAACTGGAATTATGTCTTCCATGGCTTCTCGCTTTGACATCTTTGCCAGCTTGCTCCTGATCTCTGCAAAACTCAACCTTGAAGCAGCTTTCCTTGCAGCTTGCCTGGCAGCTTTCAGCTTTGCCTTGTTGGCTGCCAACTTGACAAGCTCTTGCCAACTATCTTGCTGAGCTTTCCTTCTGATGTGAGCTCTCCTCAAACCTGGGCTCATCCTCAGGAACAAACTGTTCCAAAGTGGAACTTGCAGCTCTGTTGCTATCTCATCTTCATTGGGTATGTCAAGGGTGTCCCCACCTCCATCTGCATCTCCAGCTTCCTCTCCACCTTCATCTGTTTCAGCTGGGTTCTTGTAGCTCCACTCTATCAAGTCAGCTACCTGCGTGGCGCTGGAACTCAGGGCAAAATCTGCAGGCTGTGGAATTCCATCTTTGACCCAGCTGAACCTTGGCTCCAGCCAACTGTTGGGAATTCTCCTTGACCCCTGTGCCAGACCTCTTGCTTTGGCCCAACTTTCACCTAGAAAGGGCACAAGCTTTCCTGCCTCTGGTGAAGCTTTGAAAGCTATGAGGCCATTCCTCACACTCCCACCCACAATCCAATCTGTGTCAACCTGTCTTTGAACTGCTTGTCTCTGAGCTCCAACTGTGGCAAGGATGATCTCTTTGTAGCCAATCTTATACTCTCTGCCATCTTTCTTAGCTGCTAGCCTTTGCTCCTCAAGCTGCTCTCTGAAACTGGCTTTGAAGCTCTTGGCAAAGTCTGTATCTGTCAACTGAAGCTGCTGTGTCATCTTTCCCAGGATCTGAGCACTTGCTTGGCAACCTGTGAACTGCCTTTGCACAACGTGTTCCTGGAAAACTGCACTGAAGCAATCTCTGATCCACAAGCTGCAAATCTCTTCTTCACATTGCTCTTCAACTATCCATGCTAGCAAAACTCCATCGCAGTTGGAACTGGGCTGTGTCATGATCTCCACCTCTTCAAACTCTTTTGGAAACTGCTTCCTCAGCTCAACTGCCCAAGCTAAGCCTCTGCACTTCTCTCCAGCTTGGTGCTCCACCTCCACACCTTTCACTTCAAACTTCTCTGTTCTCTTGTACTTGCCATTCTCATCTACATTGCTCAATCTGTTGTGCTTTCCAGGGAAAACTAACAGTCCAGGAAGCACATGTCCTTGCAGCTCCTCTTTGTTAGCTATGTTGGTCACCCTCTGCCTGGCCTCATAGGTTATGCGAAACTTCTCAGCAGCACTGTCTCCCTTCAAAACTCTGCTGCCAGCAACAACTTTGCCACCTGGCTCACCTCCATCTGCAGCTGTGATTACCTGATGGCCACCTTCTTTCCAAGCTTCCTGTGCAGCTTTCAGCTCCTCCCTGCAAGTGTTGAACTCCCTCCTCACCTCAGCCCCAACTCCTTGTAGATCTTCCTTTGAAAACACAACCTTGGTGGATGGGCTTTTGGCCCACAGGGGAACTTGATCTGACATGCCTATGCACAATCTGTGCCGGTTTGATATCACCTGGTCCACATCTGAAACTATTTGAGCTGACTCTAGCTCTTCTTTGGGAGCTGCTCCCATGAGCCACAGCTTGTGATCTATGGACTGGAAAGTCAGCTGTGCTCGCACCTTTTGCTCCAATGGAGCTAGGTGGGTGGTCTGTTCTTTGGCCATGAACTTTGCCCCCATCCAGTTCAAGAGCAACTCTGTGTAGCTCTGTGCATAGCTCTTGCTCTTCTGCAACTTATTCTTCCTCTCCAGTGACTTTGCTGCTTCAATCTCCCACAACTTCTTCTGAAGCTGATCTGCGCTTTCTTCAGCTTTCTGCAAGCATCTTTCAGACCTTGCAACTAGGAGAGAGTAGAACTCTTCCCTGACCTCTCTCTTGCTGATGTTGTGGCCATTGCTCCTCTCTTCAGCTAGCCACATTCGCAGCTTCTCAATCTCCTCTCCAAAGTCATTCTTTCTTCCTCCTCCCTGAGCTCTAATACCTTTCCTGGTCCTCACACTCTTTGCTTTGCAACCTATCTTGGCACCTCCTTGAGCTCCAAGTCCCAACTTCTTTGTGAGCATCTGCCACTCTTCCTTTCTTGCATGCATATCTTTGAGCCTCCTTTTGTCTAGATTGTACTTCTGAACTGCCATCTTGTATAACTCCTCATCATCAGCACAGCTCGCCTTCATCTCCTCTAGGGAGATTGCAATCTCCAGCTTCTGCTGCGCAGTCAGCTCCCTTTTTCTACTTGGCTCTGCAAGTGCTCTCCTGTTGCTTTTCTTGCCTCCTGAGACACCTCTGTGTGCTTGCACAACTGTTTGTTCTTCAAATCTTGGTCTTCCTCCAAGCTTTCTTCTTTTCTTGATCCAATCTAAGAAACCTTCATCTGTTTCTGTGTGTATCTCTGCAAGCTTTAGCTCATATTCTGCCTGCACCTCCTCTGCTGCTAGCTGGGCTTTGCTTTTTTGTTGCCTTTTTGACCCCCAAGCTAGCTGCATGACTGGCTTGTGATCTGTGCTTTCACCTCCCCCCCAAAACCTCTTCAAGCTGAACTGCTTCTTGCCACTGCTGCCAGTGCTGGCTGGGCTCTGTTCAGCAACTGTGGTTGGGCTTGGGCTCGCAGACTGTGGGCCACTGTTGATCTTTCTGTAAGCTGTTGTCTTTCCTTCTGGTGTCTTGAAGCTGTCACTGGTGGACCTGCGGGTCTTGACCTCAGTGGTCCTGCTTTGGCTTACTATCTTCTGAGCTTGCTCTTGGGCCTGTCTCAACATCTCATCTGCTTGTGCCTTTGCTTTTGCTAAGATCTCCATGGCCTGTCGCTTTGCTGCTTCCTGTCAAAAGCAAGCTTCAAACTTGACAAGCTACCACCTAATCATGCTGTGTGCAACATGTCCTATCCCAAGACTTTATTCCAGGGGCCCCTATAATAAAGTCTTGATGAATGGTGCCCCCCCTGAAAAATGCAACTCCCTAATTGCAGTTACCTCTTGGCTAACTACCTAGCCAACTTCACACACAATCCCAGGTGATGCTGGTGAAGCTTCATGCTTTCTTCCCAAATCCAAACTGCAGACCTTGCCCAAACTCAAGTTTTATTACATGTCTCTTGTTTAAAAACTGCCATCCATCAAACCCACAACGGGGGTAGTACTTCAAGCCCCCAAATTTGAAGCCCAAGACTTTATTCCAGGGGCCCCTATAATAAAGTCTTGATGCATTGACTCCCCTGAAAAATGCAACTCCCTAATTGCAGTTGCCTCTTAGCTAACCAGCTAGCCAAATTCAAAAACAATCCAAGGTGGTGCTGGTGAAGCTTGCTGCTTTCTTCCCAAATCCAAACTGCAGACCTTGCCGAAACTCAAGTTTACTTACATGTCTCTTGTTTAAAAACTGCCCACCATCAAACCCACAAAGGGGGTAGTACTTCAGCCCCCAAATTTTAAGCCCAAGACTTTATTCCAGGGGCCCCTATAATAAAGTCTTGCTGCATTGACTCCCCTGAAAAATGCAACTCCCTAATTGCAGCTACCTCTTAATTAGCCAACCAGCCAGGCAAATTCAAAAACAATCCCAGGTGATGCTGGTGAAGCTTGCTGCTTTCTTCCCAAATCCAAACTGCAGACCTTGCCCAAACTCAAGTTTTCTTACATGTCTCTTGTTTAAAAAAAACTGTTGTTAATCAAACCCACAAAGGGGGTAGTACTTCAAGCCCCCAAATTTTAAGCCCAAGACTTTATTCCAGGGGCCCTCACAATAAAGTCTTGATGCATGCCCCCCTCTAAAAGATACAACCTCCTAATAATTGCAGTCACTCCAACCTGCTAAACTTAATTAAGATCACCCCCTTCCCCTCCCAATGTCCTCAGCGGTACCTTGAGTGGCAGCTTCTTTTGCAGCTTCAGCTCTTTCCAAGTCCTTGCAGGCATTGCACTTGGCTCCCAAGACTTTATTCCAGGGGCCCCTATAATAAAGTCTTGATGCATTGACTCCCCTGAAAAATGCAACTTCCTAAATGCAGTTACCTCTTAGCTAACCAGCTAGCCAAATTCAAAAACAATCCCAGGTGATGCTGGTGAAGCTTGCTGCTTTCTTCCCAAATCCAAGCTGCAGACCTTGCCCAAACTCAAGTTTTTTTGCATGTTTCTTGTTTAAAAACTGCCCACCATCAAACCCACAAAGGGGGTAGTACTTCAGCCCCCCAAATTTTAAGCCCAAGACTTTATTCCAGGGGCCCCTATAATAAAGTCTTGATGCATTGACTCCCCTGAAAAATGCAACTCCCTAATTGCAGCTACCTCTTAATTAGCCAACCAGCCAGGCAAATTCAAAAACAATCCCAGGTGATGCTGGTAAAGCTTGCTGCTTTCTACCCAAATCCAAACTGCAGACCTTGCCCAAACTCAAGTTTCCTTACATGTCTCTTGTTTAAAAACTGCCCGCCATCAAACCCACAAAGGGGGTAGTACTTCAGCCCCCCAAATTTTAAGCCCAAGACTTTATTCCAGGGGCCCCTATAATAAAGTCTTGATGCATGGTCCCCCCCCTGAAAAATGCAACTTCCTAAATGCAGTTACCTCTTGGCTAACTAATTACCTAGCCAACTTCACACACAAATCCCAGTGGCTGCTGGTGAAAGCTTCATGCTTTCTTCCAAAATCCAAAACTGCTGACCTGCCCAACAACTCAAGTTGTTTATTACATATGTCCTCTTGTTTTAAAAAACTGCCATCCATCAACCCACTAAAGGGGGTAGTTCTTCAAACCTTCAGCCACAACATTGTTAAGCCCGAAGACTTTATCCAGGGCCCGCCAAGAAAGTCGTGGATGCAATATGCCCCCCCCGCTAAAAGAAGATACAACCTCTTAATAATTGCAGTCCACTCCAACCTGCTAAACTTAATTAAGATCACCGCCTGTTCCCCTCCCCGAATGTCCCTCAGCGCTACCTTGATGGCAGCTTCTTTTGCAAGCTTCAGCTCCCCCCGTTCCAAGTCCAGGCAGCATTGCACTTGGCTCCCATAGACTTTATTCCAGGGCCCCCTATAATAAAGTCTTTGAGCATTGACTCCCCTGAAAAATGCAACTTCCTAAATGCAGTTACCTCTTAGCTAACCAGCTAGCCAAATTCAAAAACAATCCCAGGTGATGCTGGTGAAGCTTGCTGCTTTCTTCCCAAATCCAAGCTGCAGACCTTGCCCAAACTCAAGTTTACTTACATGTCTCTTGTTTAAAAACTGCCCATCAAACCCACAAAGGGGGTAGTACTTCAAGCCCCCAAATTTTAAGCCCAAGACTTTATTCCAGGGGCCCCTATAATAGAGTCTTGATGCATTGCCCCCCCTGAAAGATGAAACTTTCTAAATGCAGGTACCTCTTGGCTAACTAAGTACCTAGCCAACTTCACACACACTCCCAGGTGATGCTGGTGAAAATTTATGAATTCTCACCAAAATCCAAACTGCAGACCTTGCCCAAACTCAAGTTTTCTTACATGTCTCTTGTTTAAAAACTGCCATCCATCAAACCCACAAAGGGGGTAGTACTTCAGCCCCCCAAATTTTAAGCCCAAGACTTTATTCCAGGGGCCCCTATAATAAAGTCTTGATGCATGGTCCCCCCCCTGAAAAATGCAACTTCCTAAATGCAGTTACCTCTTGGCTAACTAATTACCTAGCCAACTTCACACACAATCCCAGGTGATGCTGGTGAAGCTTGTTGCTTTCTCCCCAAAAACCAAACTGCAGACCTTGCCCAAACTCAAATTTTCTTACATGTCTCTTGTTTAAAAGCTGCCATCCATCAAACCCACAAAGGGGGTAGTACTTCAAGCCCCCAAATTTTAAGCCCAAGACTTTATTCCAGGGGCCCCTATAATAAAGTCTTGATGCATGCCCCCCTCTAACAGATACAACCTCCTAATAATTGCAGTCACTCCAACCTGCTAAACATAATTAAGATCACCCCCTTCCCCTCCCAATGTCCTCAGCTGTACCTTGAGTGGCAGCTTCTTTTGCAGCTTCAGCTCTTTCCAAGTCCTGGCAGGCATTGCACTTGGCTCTGCCTCTGACCACATCTCCCAAACTAGCTGCCTCATGCACTGCCTCAAACTCCTCCCAACCCTTCTCAAGCTGACCAATGACCTCATGCAAACCTGCCTCAAACTCCCCTCTCCTGACCTGCCTCAAACTCCTCCCAACCCTTCTCAAGCTGACCAATGACCTCATGCAAACCTGCCTCAAACTCCCCTCTCCTGACCTGCCTCAACCTCCTCCCAACCCTTCTCAAGCTGACCAACGACCTCATGCAAACCTGCCTCACACCCTCCAGGCCTCAGCTCCACCTTCTGCTCCAGCTTCATCTTCAGCTTCATCTTCAGCTTCCTCCAAGTCCTGCCAAGTGCCAGAATCTCATTACTTTTCTTACCAGCTGCCCCAGAACCTAAAACTCACCCTGTTAGTCAAATACCTATTGCCTCTTCATACAGCTGTCAGCCTGCACTTTTTTGCCAAGCGCTGGGCATCTCAACTGTATTTGCAGGAGCTTTCCAATGGCTTGAACCTTTCAACCAACTTGTGCTCAACTAGCAACATGTGCAAAACTCATAAAAACACCTCAGCAGCTCCAAGCCAGAAAACGGCACAGCCTAGCACCTAGCTGGATGCTGCCATCAACTTGCCAAGGAAAGCTCTACTTGCAACTGAAAAAACCTTTGCATGCTGCATTTGCAACTGGCCCTAGCAATTCTAAGCTAACAATTCTTTGTGTTGCAGTTGGAACTTGTTCTTTGCAAACAAAGCTGTATACCAACCAAACTATGCAGTCCCAGCTCAACTAATTACAAGCCAGGGCCAACTTGCACTTTTGCAGCTCACTTGATTAAACTGCCTTGAGCTTGCCTGCTTGTTTCATCGACTCAACCTTTGCAGCAAGCTCTTTAATCTCCAGCTTCACCTTGCCACTTGTCATCTCTGCTGGCACATCTGGCATCTTTGTCAACTTGGCCCATGAGATGATCTGAAAGTGCTCAACTTTCCTCCTCAAGCGTTGCTCAAATTAAACATGTCAAACCCACCCAATCAAAATCAATTGCATAAACAAATCAACTAAACATGGTTTGTTACCTGTGCCAAGGAACTTCAGGTTCGTGATCTTGTCCAAAATTCCCTCAAGCTCTTGCCAAGCTGTGGACCATGGGGCAGCTTTTTCAGCAAGCTCTTCCTCTCCAGCTCCCTGTCAGCAACCACTCAGGACAAAAAACAACTCACCCAACAAAGCAACCAGCTTCCTGAAAACATACATAAAACTTTGCCAGGTGACTGGGTTGAACTGCACCATCTTGATCTCTGGCCTGATGGTGTTCTTCAAACTCTCTTCCTCCAGCTGGAGCTCCTTTTCATCGATCTCTTGCTGGAACAGCTCCTTAGCAAAGGCAGGCTATTGGAAATGATTAAACTCTTTCACATATTGTAATTACCTGATTAAATCTTTAGCTTCTTTACTGGCAAACTGTCTGCAACTGCTCTAATTAGAATCCTACTTAAGTAGTTAACTGATTGTCACTTTGCAGTTTAACTAACTAGTTGACTAATTACCAAAAACTCTTGCCAAAGTCATTTCAAGTTGCTCGCATGAACCTCTGCTCCCAGACATAAGCTTTGACCTTGAAGCAAGCTGCCCGAACTATCAAGTCCCACTCTGCCATGAACTCTGCACCACCTTCCTTCACCTTTGCTGTCCTCCAGTGCAGCAAAGCTGACTTGAATGCTCTGGAACCTTCCCACAGCTTGCCTCAGCTTTGCCCAGATTAACAAAATGCACCTTTGCTAATTTGTGGCAACATAGCAAAATAACAACCAAGCTTTTCAAAAAAGCTCTCAATGTAACTAAGCCATGCCACTCTCCTGCCACTCACCTATGGTCTGTGACAGGTGCCTCAGCAAGTCACCTGTGCTGGCTGCATCTCGATCTGCCCCTAGGATGTGCCAAAGTAAACAAAACTGAAAGCTTGCACAACTTAACTAACTAATTAGTTTCCAAAAATGACAATTTGCAAATACCTAGCAAGCCTAGCTGCTCACCTCCAAGAAGGTGAGCTTTGATGCACTAATCCAGCAACTATCCATGATAGTCTGGAGCAACTCGCTCATCTGCTGGATCTTCACCAAAGTCCAGGCAACTGCCCCACATGCTGCAGCCTGGGCAAGGCTGCTTAACTTTCGCTGTCTAGAGTGAAATCTCAGTAATGAACTCCACTTGTCTATGAACAGCTCCTTTTTAGGGCTTGAGGAAAAGCTTAATTACCAGCTCACACAAAGCAGCTGCACACAACTCCACCTTTGGGAAACTCTGCCACCAGCCAACTGCCATGGTGTCTCCTGGAATGAGTGATGTGGGAAAGCACCAACTAACCAACTGAGATTTAACCAATTAATTAGTCAGTAAAGAAAAAAAAGAATACAGCTGTGCTAATTCAAGCTGGGCCTCCCTTTGCAACTATGCCACCTATGAAAGCTGCCAAAACCACAAGGATCTCCACCTTCATCTTCTTCACCATCATCTTCATCTTCTGAAGCATGCCCATCTTCCAACCTGAGCAGCGCCAGCTAGCAAAAAGCATAATTAGCGTAATTAGAAGACTGAACTTGCACAAAATCAGAAAACTTGATCTTTGAAAAGTGCTATGGGGGGCAAGCTGCTGTAGCTGAGCTGTGATCTCTGCTAGCTGTGAGCTGGAACTTGTGAAAAGGCAGCTGCAGGTGCAATCCCAAACTCTCATGCCAACCTGCGTGACAAACCAACTTAGAACTCAACTCCCAAGACTTTATTCCAAGGGCCCCTATAATAAAGTCTTGATGCATGGCCCACCCCCCTGAAAAATGCAACTTCCTACATGCAATTACCTCTTGGCTAACTACCTTGCCAACTTCAATCCCAAGTAATACTGATAAAGCTTCATGCTTTCCCCACAAAAACCAAACATGCCCAAACTCAAGTATTCTTAATCACCTGTCTCTTGTTTGAAAAGTCCCACCCATCAAACCCACAAAGGGGGTAGTACTTCAAGCCCTCAACTCTTAAGCCCAAGACTTTATTCCAGGGGCCCCTATAATAAAGTCTTGATGCATGGTCCCCCCTGAAAGATGCAACTTCCTAAATGCAGTGACCTCTTAATTAGCTAACTACCTAGCCAACTTCACACACAATCCCAGGTGATGCTGATGCTGGTGAAGCTTGCTGCTTTCTCCCCAAAATCCAAACTGCAGACCTTGCCCAAACTCAAGTTTTCTTACATGTCTCTTGTTTAAAAACTGCCATCCATCAAACCCACAAAGGGGGTAGTACTTCAAGCCCCCAGATTTTAAGCCCAAGACTTTATTCCAGGGGCCCCTATAATAAAGTCTTGATGCATGGTCCCCCCCTGAAAGATGCAACTTACTAAATGCAGTTACCTCTTGGCTAACCAGCTAGCCAACTTCACACACAATCCCAGGTGATGCTGGTGAAGCTTGTTGCTTTCTCCCCAAAATCCAAACTGCAGACCTTGCCCAAACTCAAGTTTTCTCACATGTCTCTTGTTTACAAACTGCCACCCATCAAACCCACAAAGGGGGTAGTACTTCAAGCCCCCAAATTTTAAGCCCAAGACTTTATTCCAGGGGCCCCTATAATAAAGTCTTGATGCATGCCCCCCCCTGAAAGATGAAACTTTCTAAATGCAGTTACCTCCGTGGCTTTTTTTAGTAACCTAATTACCTAAGCCCCTGCAAAGCCAATCCCAGTGTGAATGCTGCCACTGGTGAAGGCTTGTTGCTTTCTCCCCGAAATCCAAACTGCAGACCACGTGACGAAGTGACAAAATGAAGCTCTGACTCTCCTGCTGATGTTTAAAAAACTGCCAACCATCAAACCCACAAAGGGGGGTAAGTACTTCAAGCTTCAAGCCCCCAAATGTAAAGCCCCAAGACTTATATTCCAGGGGCCCTCAAGCAAACGTCTTTGAGCCATGGTCAAGGCCCTGAAAGATGCTACTTCCTAAATGCATTTTAACCGTCCTTGGCTAACAGCTAGCCCACTACACAAACACAATCCCAGGTGATGCTGGTGAAGCTTGTTGCTTTCTCCCCGAAATCCAAACTGCAGACCTTGCCCAAACTCAAGTTTTCTTACATGTCTCTTGTTTAAAAACTGCCCACCATCAAACCCACAAAGGGGGTAGTACTTCAAGCCCCCAAATTTTAAGCCCAAGACTTTATTCCAGGGGCCCCTATAATAAAGTCTTGATGCATGGCCCCCCCCTGAAAGATGAAACTTTCTAAATGCAGTTACCTCTTGGCTACCTACCTAGCCAACTTCAGACACAATCCCAGGTGATGCTGATGCTGGTGAAGCTTGTTGCTTTCTCCCCAAAATCCAAACTGCAGACCTTGCCCAAACTCAAGTTTCTTACATGTCTCTTGTTTAAAAACTGCCCACCATCAAACCCACAAAGGGGGTAGTACTTCAAGCCCCCAAATTTTAAGCCCAAGACTTTATTCCAGGGGCCCCTAAAATAATGTCTTGATGCATTGCCCCCCCTGAAAGATGCAACTTTCTAAATGCAGTTACCTCTTGGCTAACTACCTAGCCAACTTCACACACACTCCCAGGTGATGCTGGTGAAGCTTGTTGCTTTCTCCCCAAAATCCAAACTGAAGACCTTGCCCAAACTCAAGTTTTCTTACATGTCTCTTGTTTAAAAACTGCCATCCATCAAACCCACAAAGGGGGTAGTACTTCAAGCCACCCAAATTTAAAGCCCCAAGAACGTTAATTCAGGGCCCCTAGGAAAAAGTCTGAATGCATGGTCCCCCCTGAAAGATGAAACTTTCATAAATGCAGTTTACCGTCTTGGCTCCTACCTAGCCAACTTTCACACACAATCCCATGTGATGCTGATGCTGGGAGAAGCGTTGTTTGCTTTCTCCCCCAAAAATCAAACTGCAAGACCTTGCCCAACACTCAGTTTTTCTTACATGTCCTCTTGTTTAAAAATTGCCCACCAACAAAAAACCCACAAAGGGGGTAAGTACTTCAAGCCCCCAAATTTAAGCCCAGACTTTAAATATCCAGGGGCCCCCCCGTAATAATAAAAGTCCTTGAATGCTGGAGAGCACACTACCACCCTGAAAGATGCAACTTCCTGAATGCAGTTACCTCCAAATTCAAAAACAATCCCATGAAGCTTGCTGCTTTCTCCCTCAAACACGAAACTGCACACCTTTGTCTTGTTTGGAAAGCCCCACTCAAGCCCACAAAGGGAATAGCGCCCCCATAAATTCTTACACCAAGACTTTATTCCAGGGGCCCTCACAATAAAGTCTTGATGCATGCCCCCCTCTAAAAGATAATTACAACCTCACCCCCTTCCCCTCCCAATGGGGCCCTCAGCTCCACCTTGGGTGGCAGCTTCTTTTGCAGCTTCAGCTCTTTCCAAGTCCTGGCAGGCATTGCACTTGGCTCACCTCTCCCAAACTAATTAGCTGCCTCATGCACTGCCTCAAACTCCTACCAACCTGCCTCAAACTCCACTCTCAAGCTGGCCAATTACCTCATGCAAACCTGCCTCACAAGCTGGCCAATGACCTCATGCAAACCTGCCTCACACACCCCTCTCAAGCTGCATTTGTTTTCTCTGGCTGGCTGGCATCCTTTATGGCTATGAACTTGTCTCACTACCTGCCTGCTCATCTTCATCTTTGTCTGGCTCTAGCCATGGAGAACTTTCTTTCTCAAGATCTACCTTTCCTAAAGCTAGGGCTTCATAGAAGCTGTTCTTCAGAGAATCTAACTTGTCACTGAAGTGGACCTCCCTCATGATGAGCAACTTCTGCAGCTCGGTCATCTTCATGCTGAAGTACACAACTGTGCCTGCAAGGATCATAACTGAGACCATCTGTGTGAGCGCCACCATCTGCACAGTTGTCTCCATCTCTGAGGCGACTCAACTAATCATCACACCTTGAAGCTTGATCTTCAATGGCAACTCAATCAAGTGCACACAATGGCAAGCTCAACAAGCAAACTACAACTTCTGAGAACACTCAAGCATTGTTTTGCACAACTTAGGCTAATAGCGCTGTAACTGCAGGAACCTGCACACAGCTCTGCTAGCTACACACTCATCTCCATGATCTGGGATGTTCCTCTGCAGCTCCATCTCTAGTATAAATGCTCCAAGACTCACATAGTTTGGGTCACCTATGGACCCGAGCAAGTCAGGAGTAACAACTCTGAGAGAAACTCTATCTTCCCACCCACTCTCTCTCTTCTGAACTAGCACAAACTCACCTTGCCAGTTCCTCCAAAAGACTTCCACAACTGCATCTCCATCTGGCCACATGGCTCCAAAATCAACTAGGGCCTCTGCTTGAGCCAAGGATCTGTTGCATTTAGCTAGCAATCAATTAACTCCCCTTCCCCCTTTCCTCTGCTGCTCAGTCAGTCCTCTGCCAGCTTCTTTTGTCCAGCTTGTCCATCTGCCATCTTGAGCCACACCTGGATGCTTTTCAATCTGCCCTGCAACTGACTGTGTGGTTAGCTATCTTTGCCAGCTGGTCAGCTGTGGTTTGTGTTTGTGTGTCTTTCACTGCTTGCTAATTAGTAGTTACTGCTGTGTAGAATGAGCTTGTTGTAAACTTGATCTGAAGATCAGCTGCACCAAAGTCTGACACTGCAAAACATCACACCTTCAAGCTGGCAACTCCATGCAAAACCTCACACCTTCAAGCTGGCAACTCCATGCAAAACCTCACACCTTCAAGCTGGCAACTCCATGCAAAACCTCACACCTTCAAGCTGGCAACTCCATGCAAAACCTCACACCTTCAAGCTGGCAACTCCATGCAAAACCTCACACCTTCAAGCTGGCAACTCCATGCAAAACCTCACACCTTCAAGCTGGCAACTCCATGCAAAACCTCACACCTTCAAGCTGGCAACTCCATGCAAAACCTCACACCTTCAAGCTGGCAACTCCATGCAAAACCTCACACCTTCAAGCTGGCAACCCCATGCAAAACCAGTGACCTGGCTCAGAATCCTTTTGTGCTTTTATGGGGTCCTTGCCATCTCTGGCATGGAAATGAATTAATAACTGACATAGCTTTTCTGGGCCTACTCCAAACAAAGCAGCAATTCTCTGTGACCAAGACAAACTGACAACTAATGGTTCCAACAACTGGTTTCAAACAGCCCCCAGCTGGAAAACATCATATTGTAGCAGCCAGCTGTAGGCTGTTGGCCAAAAGAGCTGTCCCTGCAAAACTGCAACTGATCAGCTTCTGTAATGAAGTACTGTACTCACCTGGCCCAAGCAATTCTGAAAACCAACGGCTTCTATGTAACTTTGAAACACTGTATCAGGATAGCAAGCTAATTACTGATTCTTTCCAAAACTATCCCACTTGGCTAGGGCCAGCCATCTCAAGACCAGCTAACTCTATCTTCTCACCTTCTTGGCTGGGTTTCCCAGTAAGCTTGGAGCTTCTCCAACTCACTGATCTCAGACTTCAGCTTCCCTTCTGTCATCAGCTTTGGTGTCTCTGGCATCTGTGCAACTATACACCAATCCATCTTGAAGTGGCCAGCTTTGTGCCTGCAGCTGGCACCACTCAGTAAAAGAAACTTACAACCTAACCAACTGATGAAGCTACACAAAGGGAGTGAACACAACCCAAAACAATTGCAGCCAACTCAAATGCAAAAAAAAAGAGTCTGAATAAATAACAGGGCGCATCAACACCTCTAACTTCTCAATGGTGGACTCCCACTCTGCCCCAGCTATGGACCATGGAGCAGCTTGCTGCACAAGCTCATCTGATGTTGCATCCTGCAAAGGGTCTTTGGCTCAGTGGAAAGAAAACTGATTAATGAACTAATAATTAAAGCAGTTGTGAGGCAGCTTGTTTATATTTATGTTTCCCTGCTTCTCTCCACCATTAAAAAACTGTTGCATGTAACATAACTTGCTTCAGGGCACTGGGTTGAACTGCACCACCTTCAACTCTGGCCGAATGGAGTTCAGCAAGGCGTTCTGCTCAGCCATGACATCTTTGAAGCTGATCGTGTCATCGGTCAACTTCTGAGCTGACTAGAACTGCTAATGGCCACTACCCCAAAGGCTACTGCTACTCAAAGCTAGTGCTAATTCCCTACTAAACACCTAATTATATACCCCCCCTTTAAAGTAAAATGTGGCTGAATTACAACCAAAGAAAGCTCATCACGAAGCCAAGAGTCTCTGAGAAACCTCTTCTCCCAAATGCAAATCTGCACCTGCAACTGTGCAGACCTCACTGCCAGGTCCCACTCTGCCACGTAGCTGGCTGCATCTGTGTGTGGGAGCTGCCCTGTATTGCAGCAACATACTTGTGAATGCTTTGGCACCTGACCAGTTTGAACCTCAGCTAACTGGCAACTGTGTAACTATTGAAAAAGGACCCACCAAACAATCAACTGTGTCCACATCTGCTTGAACCACTTCTAAACCCAAGCTGGGCTACTCTCCTCCCAGTCTAGCATGAACTGGTACAGGTGCCTCTGCACATCTGTGTGACTTGCTGCATCTCGGTCAGCTCCTTAATTAGCTTGTGGCAAACTGCAAAACTGCTGCAAAACTGCAAAGCTAGTTGTGCTGAAATTGAAAACTTGCATGAAAAGCTACAAAGCTTTGCTAATGACATGCACAACTGCTCATCTCAAGCCAGACCAACTTGGTGGCACTGATCCAGCAGCTGTCCATCACTGTTGACAACTTGGAGTTCATCTCTCTCAAGATCTGCATGATGTAGGCTATGCTTGCAGCTAGCATCACCTAATTAATTAGTGGCTTTGCAGTGGTCTAACAAATCAAACTGTTGACCAACTAAAGATGTGGAAAGAAAACCAGCTAAATTACACCAAGCAGCCTTTCCAATGTCCAACTGTGCCACCACCAGTGCCCCCTTGGACATGACAACTGTGCGAGCATCTCCTGGGCTGCAGGGGGTTGGGCAATCTTTCTCAAACTTTCCCAAACTTTCCCAAAGAGAAGCTAAGTCAAGCTGGGGCTCTGTTGCTGAGAAACCCAACTGCCAGAGCTACAAGCCCAACTGCCACCTGTGTCCTCTTGGCCTTCATCTTGCTGATCAGCCCTGCCAGCCTGTCCATCTCTGCAACCTGAGATTGTCAACTGAACCCAAACAAATGCATGAAATCAGTGTAATTAACTCATGCTGAAAGGAAAACTAACCACCAACTGCTGTGGAAGCCCAGCAGCTATGCAAAGCTTGAAGCTGAAGCACAACTTGCTTGGAGAGCTGACAGCTGCTCCAAGCTCGCTTCTTCATGCTGGCTAATTACCTCATGCACACCTGCCTCAAACTCCTACCAACCCTCTCTCAAGCTGGCCAAACTCCAGCTGGCCAAAAAACCTCATGCAAACCTGCCTCAAACTCCTAATTTCCAAGCTGGCCAAACTTCAGCTGGCCAAAAAACCTCATGCAAACCTGCCTCAAACTCCTAATTACCAACCCTCTCTCAAGCTGGCCAAACTCCAGCTGGCCAAAAAACCTCATGCAAACCTGCTGGCCAAACTCCAGCTGCCAAAAAACCTCATGCAAACCTGCCTCAAACTCCTAGGCCAATGACCTCATGCAAACCTGCCTCAAACTCCTACTAACCCTGCAGCTTTGGCCCAGCTCTGCTTCCTTTTTTGCTCTCAGCAGCTGGCTTCTAGCTGGCTGCTACAGGCAGCTGCCTGCTAGGCTTCAGCCACCTCCTTGTGATCTTTCTTTTCATCCACTTCTCCTTCAGGCTCTTCTTTTCCTTCAGGTTCTTCTGTTGGCACATCTTCCAACTGTACTTCCACCTTCTCTTTGGCTGGTTCTTCTACTTTCTCTTGTATCTTCTCTCCTCCCTCTCCCTTTGAATCTTGCAGGGGCAACTTCTCTTTTTTCTCTGGAAACATCTCACTGAGATCTGATCCTACAGGGAGCTTTGCAACACCTACCTGCAAACCTTGGTCGCTCTTGCTGCCTACCTTTTGCATTGCCTTTTTGCTACTGTGGCTGCTGATGTCTCCAAACCTCCTGCCCCCTCCCAGCCAGCCAAGGAGAGAGAGGAAGAGATGAGAGAAGGAAAAGGAAATGAAAAACCAATGCTAAATCAAATGGAAACTGAGTAATTCAGATGGAAATCAAGTCTACAATACTAAATCAAATGGAAACTCAAGCCTACCAAAACTAAATCAAAAGCTCCAGCAATACTAAATCAAATGGAAACTCAGTTCCAAATCTCAAAAGGAAGCTCCTGCAATACTAAATCAAATGGAAACTCAGCTCCAAATCTCAAAAGGAAGCTCCAGCAATACTAAATCAAATGGAAACTCAGCTCCAAATTCTGCCTGCTAATACTAAATCAAATGGAAACTCAAGTCTGCCAATACTAAATCAAATGGAAACTCAAATCTCAAAGCAATCCTCAAATCTCAAAAGGAAGCTCCAGCAATACTAAATCAAATGGAAACTCAGCTCCAAATCTCAAAAGGAAGCTCCAGCAATACTAAATCAAATGGAAACTCAAGTCTGCCAATACTAAATCAAATGGAAACTCACTTGAACTGGATCTCAAGATGCTATTCCAGATGCCCCCATCGTTGGGGGGGGGGGGGGGACCCCCCTTTACTAATCCCGATTGGACATTAAGCAGTACTAAGCCAGTCAGAATACTAAACCAATACTAAGCCAATTCTAAGCAGTACTAAGCCAGTCAGCAAGAATACTAAACCAATACTAACCAATACTTACTGGAACACTACTTAGGGAAGACCCGGTCTGACCCTCATTTTGTTTTTAGGGTTTCCTCTATTGACCCCCCCCATTTTGTTTGAGGGGGGGGGCCCTTTTTTTTTTTATTCACTCCCCAACATTATCCCGCCAGAGCTGCTCGCCAGTGGATCCCGCCCAGTATCCCGCCAGAGCTGCTCGCCAGTGGATTGCCGAGTGTCCGGCCAGAGCGGCTCGCCAGTGGATCCCGCCGAGTATCCCGCCAGAGCGGCTCGCCAGTGCATCCCGCCGAGTGTCCCGCCAGAGCGGCCCGCCAGTGGATCCCGCCGAGTATCCTGCCAGAGCAGCTGGCCAGTGGATCCCCACCAGAGCCGCCCGCCGGTGGATCCCGCCGAGTATCCCGCTGAGTATCCAGAGTAGCTCGGTGGATCCCGCCGAGTGGATCCCGCCAACAGCCCGCCAGTGGGTATTCCCCCCGAGTATCGCAGAGTAGCTCGCCAGTGGATCCCGCTGAGTATCCCGCTGAGTATCCCTTGCCGGTGGATCCTGCCGAGTATCCGGCCAGTATCGAGCCGGAGCGGCTCGCCGGTATTCGCCAGTGGATCCCGCCAGAATCCCGCCAGAGCAGCTCGCCAGTCTGGTTTTGCTTAATGTCCCGCCGGGCGCACAGTTGGGTTTACATTTCATGTTGGTGCCTTCGTGTTTTGAGTGTACCCTTTTGAGTGTACCCTGAGGCTCGGAAAGGGTGATGCTTTTATGTTGCTTTGGGTTGTGAATAAGCAACTTCGTATAATCCCCCGTCGGGTTTCTTGTTGGAAGGGGCTTGTCTTTGTTAACGGAGCCGATGTTTGAGTTCTCGAGATCGGCTCGCAGACAAGTGGAGTTTGACACACAAACAGGTGGATAAGGCTCTCAATGCAAAGCTTGTTGAGCAGTCATAGGCCCCAAGCCACTCGAAAACCATGCTTGAATTCACACAACCGTGTTCACGGTCGTAAGCTCGTGAGTGTGGAGGGTGGGGATTGCTGGAAGCGAAGTATTTTTTTGGCCTGCCAACAGTTCCTAGACACATTCTTGAGGCTACTTGGATGCCCGCGGGGCTTGACCACCTTCAGAAACCGGGCCTGCATCTATGAGTGACACCTCCACCTCCTCGCCATCAGCGCCATCAGCGCCGCTAGGCACTTGCAAGAGATCTCGCAGCCTAGGCGGTTGCTTCAACATGAGCCCCTCCCATACTCAGACGGCTGTGGGTCAAAACCTATGGCTTCGTTTTGTGGTAGGTGCACCACCCGTTTTACTCTATTTGAGTGGGGATTGGGATGTTCACTGGGGGTACAGGGTGTTGACCCACAGCCAGATCAGATGAACCTGGCACCCAACATGAACCCAACTCAACAAAGCATGCTTCAAGGTTAAGTATTTTCTAGACAAGTCTTCTCAAACCCGAGCCCAGGCCGAGTCAATAGAATCTCCTTTTGCGGCACCTGGGTTTCAGGCCAACTTGCAGGGAAGCTGCTCCTAAAACCAGCCATGGCCCCCCCCAAAAAAATCGCAGGACCATGCAGGACCTTCCGCCCCTGGGGCCCGCGCTGCCCGGAGGGCAAGAGCTTGCCCGTGACGCTGCCCTGTGTCGCCTTGGCAGCAGCCTTCCAAACCGAACGACCAACTGCCAAGGACACTTGGGTGCGTCTTTAGATAGGGGGGCCCATCAGCATGGTGGGCTTGTCCCTTTGGTCCCCCTTTAAAACCACAAAAAAGGGGAACCCCCCAAAAAAAGACAGACCCACAGTGGGAAATCTTTATCCGCGAATGACCAGTTTCCTTCCAACTAGTGATTTGCACCAGTGGTTTGGTGGTTAAGGACCCAAACCAACTAAGGGGAACCTGAAATGAACCACGCTTCGGCCACACCAAGGGATATACCCTCCCACCGACGCATCCCAGATTGCTAAGAATTGTCTTCCTGGATCCCGTGACATGAGCCATGGCCATGAACCAATGACTAAAACAACTTAAGGCTTAAATCACGCCACTTGCGACTGCCATACGCTGATGAATGCAATATCCTGCTTGCAACCACTTCCTGAAAACTTGCCCACCGCGCGGCCACACACCCCACATTCTCATACTTCAACACCAAAATTAAGGATCATGGGCGCTCGTTCTACCTCCTGGTGCAGAACATAGACACCACCTTTCCCCCCTGGCTTTGGAGTTTCGCCAACTCTTCAAAAAGAAGAAGAAAAGACGGCAACGACCAACACAAGCCCAAAAGAAGCCAACGCCTTCCTGCATTCCTTTACGGTCCAACAGGGGAAGCCGACTTTTGCGCCTTTGGCCAGGGGGCCGAGAAGTCCAAGTCCACCGCTGCGCCGTTGCCCGGCACCTACATGCTCCAAATTCAGACCCTCGAAACATGAGACTGCCACAATCAGCCCACCTTCACATAGGACAAAGCAAAAACAAACAAGGCGCCTTTTGGAGTAGTCACCGGTCTTTCCAGTTGCGACGGGCCTTGTTTAAGCGGCTCATTTAGCACCCCCTTCCCCCGCATTGCGACCCAGCGGCCCCAGCGATGCATGCCTCGCCAGTCACCATTGCTCCTCCCTCCTGGGCACGCCGGCCGGCAGCGTTCCGTCTGAAGAAAGCAATGCTGGAATCAAGACCACTTGGAGGCAAATTGAGCCAACATGGGGTTGCAAGACCGCCCGAGAACCTCACATAGGCACAAATCCTTTTCCGCCGCTTCAGGATCCAGCCTGAAGGTGCTTCAAGGTGCTTCAAGGTGCTAGTCCGGCCGAACCGCATTCGCATGACTCAGCAGCGTCTTCTGCCTTCCAAGCTTCGCCAAGCTGAACAGTCGAGAGCAGCAGTGCGCCAGTGTTGGTGTTATGGATGCGCACCACGCGCTGCGTCCTTGGGAAGCTGGCCGCTTCGGGCACACGTTGCTGAAGCACATACCCTCCACTGACATGGCTTTTCTGGGGGCTCCTGGAAGACTGTCTTCCTCTAAAGGAGCCTACTGGTAGGTTCCATGGTGGAGACAAAGTTCAACAAGCGTCGCAACCTATCTGCATCAAATCGTCTCGCCAGGCGTGAGTTGCAGCAAGCCCTTGTCAACTGCGAAAGGTCCGACGGCAGAAGAGATGTTGCCTTGGCTCACAAAGCAACCATCCGACTTTTGATCGCATTGTGGCGTCACAACGGGTGTCAATGGCAGCGATTCCGCACTGCTTGCTGATTGATCCAGGAGAGGTTTCGCATGCCCAAGAACCCACTCCAAGGGCTCATTCCACATGTTCAGTCATTGTCGAGCCAAGCATCCGCAGTTGCCACCATAGTCAACCTCCAGGGTGTGCACTTGCGAGAACGGGGCTTTGCAGGCCCAGCCTTTGATTCTACAAAGGACACCTGGCCGAAGGTGTAGTCCACGTCCTCATTGATGTCCACAACCGCCCAGCGAAAAGGGTGGGTCTTTTCTAAGGTTCCCCCCAAAAGGGGAGGGGGGTGGTGGTGGTCCTTTTAATTTCCCTTTAAACCACCCAAGAAGGGGTACCCCGAAGACAAACAAACCCAAAACCACAACAGCATGGGCACAAGCATCTCTTTCTTGCCAGGCATCGGCCGATGGCACTGACGGTGGTCCAACAATGGCCTGAGATTGTCGCACACTCAGAGATTCCATCGAAGGCTCACTGATATGGCTGTGGGTCAAAATCCAAATCGTACCCCCAGTGAACATCCCAATGCCCACTAAAATAGACCAACATGGGTGGTGCACCTACCCCAAAATGACATCCCATTGCTGTTGACCCACAGCCATATCTTTCATTGGACCTGATGCTTGCTGCCCAGGTTCCAGCTTGCTTGTAAGCGTGTCCGCCCCTCCCAGACCATCAATCCTTGGCACTTCGTGCACCCAAGACTCTCAAAAGATCTTTGTGGGAGCCAAGGAATCACCAGGCTCTCCTGTTGCAAGAGCACTCATTTCCCAGTCGTTCTATGTAGACAAATTGGCGGTGATCCGACTTACCCTGTAACTGGGGATTTAGAGACACGCAACCCCCAAAAGTTAACTCCAACGCGAAATGTTCACTTTGAGGCTGCGCTTATCCTTCCTGAGCACCGGGTGGGTTTGCTGTTGTGAGGCTACTCTTTTCAGCCTGGTAAGGGAAACCAAAAAGCAAGCCAAAATCCGTTTTGGGGGGTTCGCTGATTTGACACGTCCAAATGAGTGTGAATTGTACTAGGGCAATTTTTGCTGGACATCACAATGCGGTGGGGACACATGTCCAACCACCCAACTCTAAAAAAAAAACATGCCGTGAAACATACCCAGCTCTACATAGGTGTCCTTTTTGGTTGGTTTGCTCGGAAAGTGATGGCCCTGGCAAAAATGAATAAACCACGGGGGGAAACCAGGGCCTACTGTGGGTGGACAAAGCCTGCAGACTGCACCACTTTCAAAACCATGAAACACCATTGTTTGGTATTTGCACGGGAATCGCCTCATTCCAGGGCTTCTTCGGTGGTGCGAAATGGATTTCGCAACCATCCACATGTTCAACCAAACCCACACAAAAAAAAAAAAAAAACACCCAGGCATCCCTGGCGTCTCTCTTTCCCAGGCTCTGCCGCGGGTCTGGCGAGCCGAAGAGACGCAGGATCACCGCGTCCCGCAGCCTCCAGCGGCGAAACAAAGAACGTCGCCGCGAGGCCGCGGCCGGGTTCGACGAGCATGGCCCGTGTTTTGTGATGGGGTACCCGTTGCTTTCGTTTTGTTGCTCGCCATTGTTTTTGTGTGAGGTGTAGGGTACCTGGCGTTACTTGTTGTGTTGAGAGGAAAAATACTCAGAAACCAATTAGCTTAGTTTCATAGTTGAATTCCAAATCGAACCCTGACAGCTTGGTTTTTGCAGCAATGCTGCAAAAGGGCGAACTATTCGGCGACATTCCCATCTGCAGAACAGGACCAAGGAGCTCCTTTCCCCCTTCCCAGAACTGTACGTCATTCCATTGGAAGGAAGCTCACGGAAGTTGCAAACACCAAAACAGACATCGGCAACTCGCGCAGAACTCGCCGTCACCGACACTTGGGGTAATGTTTGGAATCAGCTAAGCTGTTTGAAGCCCAGGTTATCCGCATGGATTTCAAGGGGCGGCCCTGGCGGCGGCAGATCCGCAGCTTGCAGGAAGATGCCCTTGCTGGTGCCGCCTCGCTTGCGCATGGGTTCCAAAGTCTTCTCAGGCCCTCCCAACGCAGAAATCCCCGGCGACGTCCTTATAGGTGCCATGAGAAAAGGCAAGGAGCCTCAGATTTACGTGGGAGGTGCTTTGAACTGATGGCTTGGTTGGGCACCATCATTGCTGAACGCAAAGAGCGGAAGGCCTCCCAATCCAACTCACTGCGAACCCCTTCTGGGTACCAAACACCTGACTGCATTTTGGATCAGCCGGCCTCGCATGATGCATGTTCGGATGCCGCGCTGCATGGCAGCAAGTGTAGCAACGTAACTCCACTGTATTCATGAAGCTCTTTGAACTTCCAACTCAGGCTGCAGTGCTGCTCTGGCCGGAGCCTTCCGACATTCCATGCTTTGCTGGGAATATCTGGGAATGCTTGTCTTTTTCTGCTCGCGTATCCCGCGGTCGTAGCTCGTTGGACCATCAGGTTGCATAAAGCGAGTCGCAATGAATTCCTCGCTTCCCCCGAGTTTTCTATCGTCTTTCCAACCATCACGGAAGTGGACATGGAGGTTGCCCCAAAGGAAAATAGCCTTCCAAAAAGCCTTCTGTCAGCTTCCACGATTGGGGGGGGGGGGTAACTTGAGCCACAATCACAACCCGGTACTAAAATGGTCTGCCGGTTTTGAGTTTTGAGCACGTCTCACTTGTTTATGGCCGCTGCAAACGAACATGAACCACAATGATTCGAATGACTCGCCGCTCGTTCAGGCCCTTGGCTCCGGCATTCGCTCGCTCGCCTCTTCCGCTGCGGCCTGTTGTTCAGCTGCGGCATCCAACACCTGGATGCCGAGAGAGAAAGAATCGGGGTTGATGATTTTTTTGGGCAACGCTTGGATTAGTCTTAGAAACAAACCAGTAATTTTATTTTTATTCTTTGTTTTTTTGGGGAGGGGAGGGGGTCCCTGAAAACAAACACACCAAAAGAACATGTTGCAAGGTTGCACCTCATTGGACATTGAATCATTGCACTCTTTCTGGACAGGGCGTGAGAAAACTGATGTCTCTCCACAAATGGCTACAAGACTTGTGTTGCCAAGTTCACGCGGTGCTGCCCCGGCTTTTCTGGGCATTTTGGATTCTCTCCCTCCAAAAAATCGCAAAAAATGGGGCGCAGGCCAAGGCAGGACGCTGCCGCATAATCCCAGTGACTCGGCCAAACCAATCCAAGGGCCCCAAGGAAAATCAAGGAAATGCACAAAGGCAAACACTTGAACAACTCACTTGCCGAGTGGATTTGCCAGCAAAAAGTAACCAAGCTTTTTGTCTACCGCTAAAATGGTCCAAGCCAAGTGACAAAAGTCACTTAATGGAACTAGGGGAGGGCAAGTTGCATGGTTCTCAAAGCTTGTCGGGCCTTCTTCTGGAGCTGCTGCTGCTCAGCTCTCAGAGACTCGCACCTTGGCTCTGGGATGGCTTGCTTCCCCTTAGCAGTCGAAGCTACACTCAGAAAGCTGCAAAAAACCACAGGCGAATACACCTGCAGGTCCTTTGCGCGGCAATCTGCATTTGATACTCTTCAACTCGCATGTCCAGATCCATTTCTCGCAGCCGAAGCGGCTCCAAAGCTGTGCGCTGCGCAAGCCTCAGCCGGAGCGCTGAGGCTAACTCTCCACTCAAAGGGCTTGGGCACGGAAAGTGCTCCCGAGTCCTCTCTCAGGCGGCTTCCTTTCCGGGAGTCCGCACCCTCTTTGCTTCTCACATTCTTCCTGCGCGGACTTCACCTGGCAAACGAAACCCTCGTTCAGATATACTCAGGGTGTTTTTGGCCAGAGGCAACAAACGGGTACGCCAAAATAGGGTCGCCCCCCAAATGCGCCACGCTTTCATCGTGGTTTCGCTTCAAAACAGGCCCCCAAAATCCCTCGAAAACACGAGCCTAGGCTTGGCTTTGCACCGTGCCCGTGCCAGAAGCTTGCACCGGAGGTTTGATTGCCAATTCAGCAGGGATCCTTACATTATACACCTGAACATTGCAACTTGTAAATGGTCGTTTCCCTTTATTTTGGTGTTGAAACAGCCACATGCTTCAAATGGTTGCAAAAACAATTTCTTTTGAGGAGCCCTGTTCAGGGAGTGCAACCTATGGGTGGTCCAAGGGGTTGGAGTGCCAATTCTCTCTCTCTCCCTCCTCTCTCTCCGCCTCGTCATCCGACTCGTCACTCGTCAGGGTCTTGAAAGACAAGGCAACGAACACCAAAAAAAAAGAAGAGGCCCACGGAAAGGTGCCAGTTGCAAGGCCAAGGGCTTTTTTTTGGTTCTTGGAGTGCTTTGGTGGATTCGGGCGTGGCCTGGTCCGTCAAGCCACCGCACTTCGTCTCCAGCGAGCTTCGGCCTCGCCCAACAGAAATTGGGGCCCCCTTGTCAAGCAGAACTTCTATCAGGCCGCCTCCGTGAACCACCTCTGGTGTGGTGTGAACACAATTTCTTACACCAAGTGGTGCGCTTGAACAGAAGCACATGCTGCTGCAAAATAGGCACCCCCCGAGCAAAAAAAACACCAACAAACAGCAACAACAAAACAACAACTTTTTCTAATTTATGTTTGTGGCCAAACAGGGTGCCCCTTTATCCTTCAAAACCAAACATGCCCAAATCTCTTTCGTAAGGAGCAAGCTGCCGCGGAGCTCGCTGAGCTCTGCCCTGGGCTACATTTTTGATGCGAGAGGTTCCCCATTCCGGCATAACAGAACAGGGGGGTCTTTTTGCCACCTTTTGTGGGAAAATCGGCGACCCCCTCAACAAGGCATGCTTCACTACAGGGGGCAAAAAGACCTTCCTGGAACTGAGATGGATCTGTTCAAAGACCCTCGTGTTTGCCTCTGCCATGTCCTTACAGACCTCCTGGTAGCCCCCCAGCTCCCTCTTGGCATTTGGATACCCCTAGCTCCTTGGCTCCCTTCCAACCACTGGTTAGGCCTTGAAGGAATGGACAGTGGCCATGGACACTTTCAGCCAACCCACCTGAGCCCTTTTATCGGCTTGTGCCCAAGTGACCGGCAAGCACCCGCCCCAAGCCCACTCGCTCTGGTTGGGGGCTCCCGCAAGCTGCCGTGCCCAACATTCCCAGTCAAGCAATGCCCTGCAAAAAGCCCCATGCAGTTGCAGCTGCTTTCCTGGTGCCCACCTTCGGGTCCTTTCCAGGTATCTGCTGGGGCTGTCGCATCATCGCCTTCCACTCGTCAGCTCGCGCGAGGTTTTCTTCCTTGGTGGCCATGCAGGCTGCGCTCCGAGCTTGGCGCAAACTTCACGCCCCGGCACCAAAGAGGATACTTCAAAGAGTTGTGCCTGCGAATCTATTTGCGCCCCCGGACTTGCCAGCATTCCACCCGCCCCCCGCCTCCCCCACGCTTTTCCCACAAAACCATCCCCTGCCTTCGGAATGTGCGAATGGATTCATGGTACTACGCCTTTCTCCCTCGAAACCAGGGAAGAGACATGCTCCGCCCAGGCCCCCTGTCATCTACGCAATATAACATGCTCATCGAACTCGTTGTTGCATGAGCCCGGTGCAAGCAACCCACTTTTGGCGGATTGCAACTCATTCTCAGCGAGTGCCTGGCACGCAAACGCTCCGCGTCAGCCTTCAAGTCGGCCTGCCTTGGTATTCCCCAGCCAGCAACTCATAAATCAGGCAGGCGCTGAACACTTGGCCCGGCCCAGCAACTGCCCTATTTGTTCTTCGGGAAATTTCTGTAGGGAAGGGCCGGTAGGAGTTTTGCCGAATTTCCGGATGAGAGCAAGCAAATTGTAGAGTGATGAACAGTTGCCAGGAGAAGGAAGGGTGTTGAACTTGGCTTAGCCTTTCTAAGTGCCATGCCGGGACTGGAGGTATTCTTCCTGCTGTTTGACCTGTCCCGCTTGCGAACCTGCCTGCCTGCCTGCCTGCCTGCCTGCCTGCCTGCCTGCCTGCCTGCATGTCAATTAGGTTGGTCTGCGCCGCTGTTTCCAAACGCTTTCCGCACCAACAAGTATCTTCAAATGTTGCTTATGCGCCTTTGGCCACACAAGCAATACAGCAATGCTATCTGGCGCTATGAGCAAGCCTGCTTGGCCAGCAAATCCTTCTCTGCCTGTCAACCGATGTCGGAGGCTCCACTGTTGATAACTTGACGTGATGACGGCCTGTTGGGCAATGCTTGCTACTAGATACCTACGAGGCTGGTGGTTCCAGGTTCGCTTGAGGTGGGCAGCTAAACTGCTTCCAGGTTGCTCCAGGGCAAAGCTTTGCCAAAGACTGTCCACTTGAGAAAAGGCATCGAACACCTAACTTTTGGGTGTAAGAGGGGCAATATTTTTTCCATCATCTCACGCATTCAGAGCAAGCAATCGCACCTCCCCTGGAAACGAGTGTGGTGATGACATATTTCTTCCTGACATTTTTCAAGTGCAGTACACCCGGTGGTCCAGTGACGGTAAACAGGGGCCCTTCTCGCTGACAACTTTTGGAGAGCCCGTCAAACGAAGGACCGACCTGGGGTGCCACCGACCTGGGTTGCTCTTCCCCCTTGCTGCTTGGGCCCAACCTTCTGTGGGTTTAATCTTGGCGGCCCTTAACGAGGGATCACGCAAATGGGGTCGGCTTTGAGCTCTCTGATTGCTGGCCAAGCCACTGTTTCCAAGAGGTCGAGCCTTTCGTTTGAGGTCGGCCCAGCCTTCAGCTGCAACAGCTCCGGCTCAATCTGCCTCACGTTTCCGCATGACGCCGTGGTTGGATGCGTGGCCCATGTTGGAAGGTGCTCCACAGGTTTTTTTCAGAGCCCTCAGGATGGTCAGGTTCAGAAACGTGATCCTTTGAGACGTACTCACGTATCCAAATGGGTGGCCTCGAGAACTGACGCTGAGGCCGGGTCGACTGTCTTCCCTGGACATGCTGCTCACAAACTGCAAGAATTATGAAGCACGGTTGTCTTTTTGAAGGATTAACTTTTCCCCCAGGCAAAGGGGAACATGGACACCACTATGAAGCACCATGGCCATTTTTGCTTGCACCTCTGTCTGGCTCTGCAAGCGCTGGACCTGGCAGGCAGGGCATGAACGCCGCTCGCTAGTTTATCACAGGCTACATCTCTGGGGCGTAATCTCTTTGGTTTATTCGAGTCCAACAGCTCTCCTAGGCCAGTGCAACCTTTTGAAGCAGGTTCGTGACACCTGCCCCGTGCGGTTACAACTTGTCAAAGGAAGTTTAACAAGAACTTCCGAAGCACTGGATCTAATTCGGCTAATTGCCCTAAGACACGCATGAAGCGTGAAAAAACTATGAGCCAGCAACAAACCTTGTGCCAAGACATGAATCCACGAGAGCTGGCAGAGCATCTGACGGCAGGAGGATAGCGGTGGCGCGCACTCTACGATTTCCAATTCGCTCGGTGCAACCCCTGCAGACTTTCGGCTGTTTGTTGGGATTGTGTTTCAGCTTGCGCAAGCAACATGTAAACCCTTTGCGGACTTTCTGTGGGGTCACAGCCTTGAACAACTCAGAGAATTAGTTCATATTCTCAGGGCCAGAGAAAAGGAAGAAAACAAGAAAGACGGAAAAGAAAGAAGGAAGAACTAAATAAGTAAAGGAAAGAAAGAAAGACTGAAAGACCGAAAGGCAGAAAGAAAGGAAGAAACAATCAAAGAAAGACAGAAAGAAAGAAAGAAATAAAGAAAGAAAGAAATAAAGAAAGGAAGGAAGAAAGGAAGGACGACAAGAAAGAAAAAAAGAAAGAAAGCCAGACAGACAGAAAGAAAGGAAGGAAGAAAGGAAGGAAGACAGGAAAGAACAAAAAGAAAGAAAGAAAGAAACAGAAAGAAAGAAAGGAAAAGAAATAAACAAAGAAAGAAAGAAAGAAAGAAAGAAAGAAAGAAAGGAAGGAAGGAAGGAAGGAAGGAAGGAAGAAAGGAAGAAAGGAAGAAAGGAAGAAAGGAAGAAAGGAAGAAAGGAAGAAAGGAAGAAAGGAAGAAAGGAAGAAAGGAAGAAAGGAAGAAAGGAAGAAAGGAAGAAAGGAAGAAAGGAAGAAAGGAAGAACGGACGAACGAACGAACGAAAGAAAGAAAGAGAGAAAGAGAGAAAGAGAGAACGACATAAGTGAATAAAGAAAGACACACTGACATAAAGAAATAGACAAAGCAAGATAAACATCGCGACAGAAGTGTGTAAAACACGAAACTGACCATACGGAAAAGACAGAAACATGGAACTAAACAATAAATAATGTGTATATATATAAAGAAATGAGGACATGCAGACATAACGAAAGAACTAAAAAAGCAAAACACATAACAAACAGCAGAAAGCAGAAAACAGAAGGCATAATGACAGAAACAAAGAACAAACACATAGGGCAACACAACAGAAACAAAGAATCAACGATAATGAGAAACAGAAAGAGACATATAACAAAGAAGAAGATACAGAGAGAAGGAGAGATACAAATAAACAACGAGATATGAAAATAAAGATAGGGCGAAAGAACAAGAGCGAGAGAAGGGAAACAAGGGAATAACAAAGAAAAGAAAGAAAAGCGGGAAAACACAGTGCACTCCAAACTGTTTTTTAAATTACTTTGAACAAATTCTTCCCCCTGGCTCTGCCGGACTTTACTTGCATTTGTTTCTGAGTTTGGGCCCAGCCAGCGAAACAAACGCATGTGACTATCGCAGGGACTTGCAAGAACACTCCACTTGACACATTTTCTATGCGCTATCTAGCTAGCCAACCAACGCGTGCCCATCCTCCCGTGCCTCCTCAACCACACGCCGATGCTCTGTGGTCAATGCCTAGGCCCAAATCTCCTTGGGCAAAACCAAAAAACAGGACCAACCTTCCTCTCACCATTTGGGTGGCTCGTCCTTTTTGGGAATCCCAGCTGTTTTGGTCGGTTTTGACCTCGGAATGCCTTGGATGTGGGCCCTTGGCTCATTTTGCCAGGCCCTTCTCCCCGGCTCGGGGCAGGCTGAGCCCGCAGCTGCCTGCTCCGCCAGGGCCGCTTCGGCTCTGAGGTTGAGGTCCTCGGTCGGCGCATTCAGCTCAGCCCATTTCTGGCCGAAGACGTGCACCATATGGCCATGCGTTGCATAACCTACGGCCATGGCCATTTCGGGGACGAACATCCATTGGCCACCTATTTTGATGGGGTACAGGGTTTTGACCCACAGCCAGATGAAACTGTCAGATTCGTGTGATGGCGAAGGGGCTTCCCTAGGATTGCCTCTGAAATGGGACCCCCCTCATCAACGAGGGAAAGAACTGGACTGAGAAATGCTGCTGAGCCACGGAATGGTCTGCCTCCAGGCTGTTGTACTGCGCACCTGGCCAGCCGGAACCTTTGAATCCTCGTGAACGGGGCTCTAAACGAGTCTTTTTGCAGTTGGTACCCTTTTCTGGTGGCCTGAAAGGGGGACCAGAAATCAGAAAGGGAAACTCACCCCTTTTTTTGTGGGGGGGCGTCCAAGCTGCTAAGCTTGAAGGAGACACATCCATCTATGAGCTCTTGTTTCAAGCTCCGAATGCGTGAGCTGAGGCCAGTCGCGCGGAAAAATCAATGCCTCTCTGACGATCCACTCGCTGAGCTTCTGGCGGACTCCTTCACACCTCAGGCTGCATCCCGTGCGTCAAGCGGATCTTGCGCTGGCCGATTTCTACGGAACAAAAGGACAACTTACCCCTTAAAACTCCCTGCGCCCTGGGGAAGTTAATCTTCTACAGACATGTAGCCCATGCTACCCAAAAAGTTGAAAAGTTGTGTTTTTAAGGAGTAAGACAACTCCAAAGTCAAACTCGTGGAGTTGATTGCTTGGCAATGAACCCAAATCCTGGTGCACAGCGAGAAGCTTTTGCTCAATACATCAAGTCTTGTTCTTCTTCATCTTCTCGATCAAGCATGGCTAAAACCTCCTCAATAGAGGGAATACTCTTCTGGGCCGCTTTCGGCCGCTGTGTGCTTTGCACGCTGTTCTCTGTCAGATTCTCCTTCCTCTCCCCAGGCAGGGTTCGCGCAGGTTTGCTGGCAGTGACTGGCGTGGAATTTGCCTCACTCTCTTCAGGCACAGTGCGCGCAGGCCTGCCAGCAGTGACAGACGATGCATTTTCCTTCCTCTCCTCAGGCACAGTGCGAGCAGGTCTGCCAGCAGCGACAGACGATGCATTTTCCTTCCTCTCCTCAGGCACGGTTCGTGCAGGTCTGCTAGCAGTAACGGACGATGCATTTTCCTTCCTCTCCTCCGGAAAGGTGCGCGCAGGTCTGCTAGCAGCAACAGACGATGCATTTTCCTTCCTCTCCTCAGGCACGGTTCGTGCAGGTCTGCTAGCAGTAGCGGACGATGCATTTTCCTTCCTCTCCTCCGGAAAGGTGCGCGCAGGTCTGCTAGCAGTAACAGACGATGCATTTTCCTTCCTCTCCTCAGGCACGGTTCGTGCAGGTCTGCTAGCAGTAACAGACGATGCATTTTCCTTCCTCTCCTCCGGAAAGGTGCGCGCAGGTCTGCTAGTCGTACCTGAGGCATTGACGGACTGGGCCACATAGCCCTCTGAAGTGCTCTGGGATCTCTTGGCAGACTCCGTGGCATCTCGCCCATTGGAAACCGCAACCTCCGGCTCGGCGCCTGGCCAACTTCAGATTGGGACTTGGACTTGGGACGATGGTTCCCTCTATAGTTGTTTAAGTCCACTGGAAATGTACACAAGTTTCCAGTAGTGCTAGGTTCCCTTCATCACCAACAGGGCAAAATAAAGCATGGTTCTGGATTTGTCAATCTTGTGACCCTTCTTGCGTCCCCCACTTACGGTTTCTTGTTGCTGATTTGGGCCCTCTTTGAAGTCACGTGGGACCATTTGGCATGTGTGCACGTGCGAGCGTGCGTGTGGCTGTTTGTTTGTTTGTGCTGGTCTGGGAGAACGCGCTGTGTAACCAACTTTGAGGTCACCTGGTGCCGATCACTTTGGATGGGACTTGGATCACTTTGCGGCCCCATCGAACAAGTTCTTCCGCGGCTTCCGCAAAAACAAACATATTTAGATGATGGTCTATGCATTTACTAGTAAGTGCTTCCCCAGCAAAACCACATGTTTGGATGAGGGCCTCTCAGTTGTTCAGTGACCCTGAAAACAAAGGGAAGCCTTTTTTGGGAAGACCATGTTAGTGGGGCAGCCACCAAAAAAAAGAAAAAGGGGGCCACTGAACAAAGGCCTTCAGGTAAGAGTCAATACATTGACGAGTGAGTCTGAGCATACTCAATTAGATCCCACGGTTTGAAGTCTGGCGCGGAGCTTCCGAGGGGTTCAACTTGTCTGCTCTTCTTGCGAGGGAATCAGTTCGACGCCGGGTTTATCAAAAACTTCGATTTGCTTAAGCCCCCTGAAAACAATCAAATATTTATTAGTAGTGACAAATTCCCTTGAAAACCAACAAAAGAAAATAGAACACATTCTTGAGCAAATGGAAGAACACCTTGCCCAAGTTTCGTCCAGCGTGCGCACCTTGCTTCCTTCCAACGCGAAGCCCCGCCTGCGTCCAGTGCCTCCCCCAGTTCCACTTGCTTCGCCTTGCTTGGTTGGCCTTCTTCGTAAAACAACGCCGCCAGGAACTCGCGAGCGTTCACGCGATAGTCCTCTCGAGGCGATTTTGGGATCCCTTGGCTCTACTGTGGACGAAATCCTGCGCCACTGTGAATCCACAGGAACCATTCTTGGTTGGTATTTACAGGGGAGTCATCATTAGGTGGTGCAGGATTTCGTCCATCCACAGTATTCCTGTTATGGCCATCCTATGGGATCCCTGGATCCCTTTTTAGAACTGCCCAAACATCAGCCTTTCGGGCATAAGGGATGTCCCGTACATCATTGAGCCATGCATATGTTTAACCCATGCCGGTCCTCCACAAGCACAGGATCCCGGTACACCTCCAGGAGCATGGCTTTGGCATCCGAGGCGCTGGTTCGTTTCTCCGTGTCCCTTGCGCTCATGGCGCGCCTCAGGAAGTAGCTGGCAGAGCCGTGCAGGAACTTTGCCAGCACATCGTCCAAGAATGGCCTTGGCAACTTGTCAAGACCATCACCTTCCTTTGGCAAGCTCCCGCAAACATGTTGCAGAATAAAACAGCTGAACCACGTTTACTCGGTTCAGGGCCTGTTTCCAGCTGGGTATGAGTATGTCCACCAACATTTTCTTGCTGGTGCTCGGTGGGGAGTGAGGGAATGACCCTTTTAAACCCTCCTTGTGGTTTCCTTTCAGGGGACCCCTGGGTTCATTCCCAAACTGGGTCATTCCCTACCTATCGCACCGTTCGCGAAAGTTTTTTCAGGTGTCCCTCTTCCATTCCATCGATGCGGTCGCCTACCAAAGCTAGGTCCTCCAGTAGAGAGCTTAGAATAAGGGTACCAACTTTTTTCTGTAGTCTGTTTTACTAGGGGAACCCTCCCCCGAAAAAGAAAGGGTAAAAGGGCACCTAGCTGGGGGACCTAGCATATATGTACAGATATAGATATTTTCTTGAGCCAACCAAACCAACCAAACCGACAGCTGGTTCTTGAAAAGAACGATGGTTGAAAATAATGGGGAATCAACCCCTAGAAAATAATGAGCCAACCACCAAACCAACCATATAAAGGACAACCACCAAGTTTAGGAGAACCGGAAAAAAAAGAAAAAGAAGAAACAAATGGCCGCCGAGGGTCAGCACCTTGGCGTCCAGGATCCGCAGACACTTTCGCGCGATCTTCTCCGCGGCGGGGCCCAGCTCCCAGACACTGCCGTGGCCCATGAAGCCCGCCTGGGCCATCGTGCGGAATTCCCGGAATTTCCCGGGGTGGGGTTTGGAGGTACCGAAAGAGGACTAAAAAGATGACAAAAAAAGGACCAACAGGGGGCTTGGAAAAGGTGATAAAAGGTGAAATGGGCAAAACTTGCAAATCCAAACCGTTTTCTAGATGACCGGTTTCCTACATTAAAAACTCCCAGGGAGTATCTTGAGGTTTCGGATCCCTCAAAAAGATGAAGGGTGTCTCTCTAACGTGGGTGCTTCCTATTCATCAACCCTGGCCTGGTTCAGGACCTCCCCGGCGACCTCATGCAAATACCGCTCCGCCTCGTCCAGGGAGCTTTTGGCCAGATGTCTCCTTGCAGTTGCAACATTCTCGCAAAATAGGGGGAAACCCACAAATTGAGTGGTTTTCCTTGGAGTTACCTTTCAAACAACCCTGCAAAAGTTATTTTCTCGAAAAAGACGCGCCGACGTGCCGTGTTTGTCACTATAGGAGGGAGGCAACTAGTAACACACATGCAAAATGAGGAACGCATGCACCACTGCACCGCCGGGTCTCTGGGACGACGTCACTCGAGCAGGCTCGGCGTTCGCCCGAGCAGGCTGCATACCCATGGGTTGGCCATACATTGGTGTTCTCGTCGGGGCCACGGGTTTCTTCGGCTTGTCGTCGTCGCTGTCGACGTTGTCCCACCTGCTGTAGTTCAGCCTGTCGCTGTTCTTGGCCTTGAAGGTCCCCAGCGGCGCCAGGCCCGGGTCGAGGTCGCTGCGGTCGAAGAAGTCTTCAAACTTCGCCGGGGCCGCGGACGAGCGGACGACTTTGGGTCTGGGCAGCGCCCGTGGCGGGACCGAAGTGGGCGACCAACTCGGCTCAGGTGCGGGGCTGGGGTCCGCGGCTTCCTTGATCTCCGCCGCCTTGCCGCAAACCTTCTTGTGAGCCTTCCAGGCCTCCTTCTGACAGGTGAAGTTGCAGTAGGCTACCTGGAATCGAAGCCCTTGACTGCACACAAAGCTGTGCATCTTTAAGCTGCTTGCACTTCCTTCGATTCATTGCCCCTTGCTGCATGCCATCAGGGTTTGCCAGTGGCTGCATTTTTGTCCCGCCAAAACAAACCTTCCCGGCTCTGCTCACCAAGCCACTCGGGCGAGTTTCAACTCAAATTCCCAACGTCCAACTCAAAACAGGCTGGGGTACAAAAGGACACTCACATGACCCCTGAGCATTTGGAGGAGGTTAACTCCTCCGGCAAACATCTTTTCTGGAATAAACAAAGACTACAAAATGATAGCTCGATGGACAGTTTCTTCTATCAGTCTGATCACTGGCAGCAGTTTCAAACCAGGGTTGCATTTTTAGATTAGCAAGGTACACTCAAAACCCAGGTGGCAGCCTGAAATGCAGTGGGTGTTCGTAGAAGTCTATCTCCGGGTGATGAAAAACAGAATCCTGCTTCAAACGGTTTGCGCCCTTGAAATGATGAAAACATCTGGAAGCCAACATGCCAACTGGATCAGTACGATAGGTAGGGAATGAGTCGGAATGAATTCCCGAACAATTGAAGCCAGCAGTTGCATGGGATTCTTCATGGTCTCATTCCATTTCTCATTTCCCCACAGGTGTCCTTTTGGAAAAATAGATGGGTCTCCCTGGTAAATGGGGCATAAAACCCATCTAAACCAATGGACCCCGTCTATTTTGAGCACACTAACCGATCAAAGGACACCTATGTGGCCATGGGTCAAAACCCCGTATTCCTAGTGAACATCCCCATCCCCACTAAAATAGACTAATATTGGCGGTGCACCTGCCCCAAAATGGTACCACTGGTCTTGACCCACAGCCATGTGCATCCCTCGCACCGATCGCGCGGTTTAGTCGCGGATTCTGCTTCGCTGCCTGCTTGCAGCTGCCGCACTGCAGCAGCGCACCCACGCGATCGCACAGCTCGCATCTCCGGCTGGAGAGCTCGGCGTTCGGCATCCGGACAACTCGAGTCGAACAAACGGGAGGCTGGCTGGGGTGTTTCACAACATGGGGACCCCAAAGATCGGACCTATCCTTTGGGCTTCCCTTTAAAAGCGAATTTTTATAGGGGGATTTGGAGAACCCCCCCCAAATGGTCCTTGGTTTCTGCGTGCTTCTGTTTCATGCCGTCTTTTGACACCATGCTTTAAATCTGCCCGTTACAAACTGTTGCGCGCAAGGATAGCAACTGAAACCGCAACACGTTCACCATCCCAGAATCTGGTACCCTAGCACGCTACAAATCGAAGTGAGCGCATCTAAGTCAGGTCAGTTGGCTTGCTCAGCGCAATTAATGCCAGGTCTCAGATTAGGGTACTTCGGGTTCAGAACGTGATCGCAGCCGACGGGCCGCTTGCGCACGGGCCAAAACTGCTGCGAGACCCAGCTCGGAGCCAACGGCGCCGAAGTCCCTCAAGTTGCATCGAGGATGTGCGTGTGTTGGTTTAAAGGTGAGCCAAAAGGAACGCAGCCTACATCCCGCGATTTTTCGGGTGTCCAAACCTCTATGTTTACACAGACCCATGTCACTTTCATCACATGGCCATGGGTCAAAATCCAAACCGTATCCCCAGTGAACATCCCAATCCAACCACTAAAATAGGTTCTAACATGGGTGGTGAATTCACCTACCCCACAATGGGATCCCCCTTGGTTTTGACCACCACGGCCAGATCCTGAGCCGCATGCTCAGAGCGCCGCCTGGCCTCTGCCGCCTCACGTGTGCGCAGTGACCCCAGAGGATTTCGCCAGTGACCCGCCTGTGAGTCGTGCAGCTGCTGGCTGAGGACTTGCAGCCTGGGCCAAATGGGGCCGCGAGTAGGGACTCGAAACCGAACACAACGGTGGGCGCGGCTCAACATTGAAGAGCTGGGGCAAACCGCGGCTGTAGTCTTTGCTTCCATCCAGGGCAACCCATTTTGGGTAACCCCCATTCTTGACCCACAGCCACACGGCGGCTTTCCGTGCGCCAATCTGCAAAGGGTATCCTGAAAAAGCGAAAAAAACAAGGGGACAAAAGGAGAAAAAAAAACACCAACAACAACCGGAATTCAAAGATGCATTGCGACTTGTGTGGCGGTGGGGCTCCGAATGGCACCGTTCACATAGCCCGAAGCTTCCCACCGTTGGCACTCCCCGCCGCCCGAGTTTGCAGCTGGCCGCTCAGCCGTTGCCCTTCCGCCTGTCACGGCCGGGTCTGCAACAGAAAGCCCGGCGAAGCGCCGCCTCGTTGGAACGCCATTAGCAGCTACCCCGAAAAGTTCCACACGAGCCACATGGAAAAACAGCCAAAGTCTATGGGCGCATAGAATATTTGTAGGTGGGAGAGGTCCAATGGCACATGGGTTCTCTCTTTGTTCTCCATGAGTTACCCCTTTGATATGTATCTTTGCTTGATTTTCTTAATATTCATCCGAATTAGACGAATCATTCAAACGAATTGAGGTACTCACTAGCCTGCTTTGGTTTCCTTCAAAGCCACCAAAAGAAGCAACAAGGAAAAAACGAGCAGCGGGCAGCCATCCTTAGCCAGCCTCAGCCAGCAGCTTCTCCCGCGCCTGTGACTCTTGCAGCTGGCCCTGCAGCATCGCCAGCCTCGAAAACTCGAAGCCGTGACCAGCAGCGTAGTGTGACATGTTATCACACCCTCAATATTATCAGGGTCCAGATTGTGTCCATTTTGGGGTGATATCTGGGTGGAGGTCCAACGCCCCATGCCCCAAGATAAGTCTGTCAATCATTTTGCGAGGCGACCCCTTGTGGCGTGTTTTTTGAGGCACCAAAAGGTTCCAACTCGACTTGGCTGTAGTCGATGCCGGGCACGCTCTGCAAGCTGCCCTTTTCCATGAAATGCGAATGACCATTTGGCCAAAGGGTACCCTAGGGTTCGAAGCAAAGTGGCCACGGAGTGTTAGCCAACATGCAACACAGAACCAACAGCGAAAACACCACAACGCCACTATCTTTTTGGCTTAAACTCCGTGCCCTTGCGTTTCTTCGCTGAAGTGTAGTTCGGATCGAACACCACACTCCAGCGATGCTCACACAGCACCTTGTCCAAAGATCCGCCCTGGGCCAATGGCTTCGTCAGGGCGTCTGCTAGCTGTGCATCACTGTGCACCCATCTCACAGCTGTTCGGCCTGTCTTCAGCCTCTCCAGCAATGAGAGAAACTCTAGGGTTGAGTATTTCTCTTTCAGTCCGGCGCCTGCCGAATTCAGGTCACCTCGCTTCACCACGTCATAGAGACTCTTGGCGTCCGTGACCAGCGTGCCCTTCACCGCCTGCAATGCCTTCGTCATCTCTGCAGGAGGGATGTCCATGCCTAAGAGCTCACCCCACTGATACCGGGTGAACATCAGCTCTTCCTCACATTCACTCATGGCTTGCAACTCAGCACCCAGCGGGGATCTCGCCACCCGAGGAAGTCTGGCTGACCTCCATGCCACAATCGTCAATGGCGAGTTCTCGCCCTTGTCCATGCCCGGAGTGGTAGCGGCAATCACATAGCCGCCTGTGCTGCCATAGTCCTTGCGATTTCCAACCGCCGCATCGCACCAACCATAAAACTCCACATCCTCAGCAGGGCAGTGAAGCGCGTTCACCTTCACAGAGATCTGTCTCTGCTGTTGCACTTCACGTAGCAACTTGTTCATTGCCTTCACAGTCGCGATGGTCGCTGTGTTGACCTCTGACTGAATCAAAGACAGCCTTGCTGCATGCTGTGGCGCCGTATTGTAGCACCGCCATTGCAATGCACCAAGAAGTCCTCTGAGTTGACTGCGCTCCTTTTCCGTTACAGGAGAGTCATCATCCCGGGCCTCAAAGATGGCCGGCTCCAAGCTCTCCACGAACTTGGAATGATCCAGCGTGACTGAGAGGTCCTCGTTCTCCCGAAGCACCACACCACAATGAGTGAAAGTTCCATGCTCCCAGTCACTCCATTGATAGCGATCGTGGAAGATGTGCATGGCGTCCATCCAGGCTTCACACTGCTCATTGCCGATGACGATGAAGTCGTCCACATGAGCACATACAAGTCCTTGTGTTTCCTTGACACAGTCTACACCACTCGTGCAAAACCTCCAGCAACAGGGGTCTGTTACCAACCTTTCCAGTCCGGCTTTCTCCAGAGTGGCGGCCACGTCCGCGTACCATGAAGCCGGTGCTGTTATCAGACCATAACAGCTCTTCATGATCTGCACACACTCCCCTTCCTTTAACCCCATAGCTCGAGACAATTCAGGTAAGGGTCGTGCAAACAAACTGCGTCCGGCCTCAGAAGCCGAGCCTTGCAGAAACGCTGCCTTCACGTCTCCTTTCAACGCTCTCCATGAGCGGCACACCTTGAACTGTAACAGGAGCTGTCTCGTTCTCCTGCTCATCGTTGGTGATGCCGATGTGATCGTCCCGGTATGCGCATCTGGATCCTCATATCCCAGAAGCACAATGCGTGCCTTTGCTTTGCCAGTCTCCTTCAGAGTCAGCACCCACCGCATGCGAATGCATCTGGCTGAATCCACTTCCGTTGAGGCTCTCCACACTGCCTCATTGTGCAACCACTGTGAAATCTCTGCCTCCTTAGCTTCGTCAAACTCCTTCTTCTTCTGCTCAGTGAGCTGGTTCACATTGACCTCAGCTCCACGGATCTTCTTCACATAGAACGCCTCCGGCGAGTTCTGGAGTAACTTCCACTGCTTCCGGTTCTCCGGCATATCCATCTCCAGCTCAACGAAGTAACCGGTTGCGACATTCTCAGGATCAGTTGCTTCCAAAATGGCTCCACCGTCCTGCTCCTCGTTCATGTTCTCCACCACGTACCCTCGCTCAAGGGTCGGTCTCTCCGGCATCGGTTTCCGGGGACGCCCAACCTTCGGTCTTGCGAGCCTCTCCTGCTGTGCTTGAAATAGTGGCTGGCCAAAGAGCTCGCCTGTCTCCCCGGCTGCGGTAGATCCAGAGCCTCGTTCCATGGCTTCGGCCTCTACCTGGCTAAGGGGCTCTACCTCAATCCTATAGCGATCTTGCGCTACAGTGACGGTCGTTTCAAACTTTTTGGGCCTCTTCGGATCTTTTGCCTCTTGATTCTGTTCTTGCTGAAGTCTGCCTCTCGGATGTGCTCCTTCATCCTGGCTGACTTCACTGGGCTCTGCAGGGCCTCTTATTGGAGTCTTAGGAGCTGATGCACTTGGGAGTGGCCGTGTCTCCGCATCAGTCCGTGGGACAGCAAGTCCTCTTTTTCGGCTCTTGTACAAGTCTTCTTCTTCAGAATCTACTCCAGAGGCTACTCCGACCTGCCTGCTAGGGGTTCTAGACCGTCGCCTCTCGAGATGCTGCTGCTTCGCAAACCTGCATCTCAAGATCCTCAGGAAACATGCGGTTGTCGAAGCGATCATACTGGCCGCTCTCAACACCCTGCAGCAAGCTGTGAAACGTCCACGAGGCAACCGGAGAATCCACATGATCTGCGATGGCCTTCTCTCTCGCTCACTTGCATGCCTAAGCTGATGAGGCGCATCTCTTCAAACGGGCGCCGGTGACAATCCACACCACATTGTGTGGCCTCCTCTCTTCTCCTGCCAGATCTGTTCTCGTCTCCGTGGCGAGAACCCTTGCAGGTCCCCACCATCTCCACAGCTTCTGACTCACCATGAGATTGGCCGGCGAATCAGCTGGTGGTTTCACCCTCTTGTAGTAGACCAAGTCCCCCGGCAGGAAACGAGCTTGAGGTCGTCCTCGCGTATTCAAGGCTCTCGAGATCTTGTCTTGGGCTTGACTTTTCCGGTACACACTCTCCGCACGCAACCGCAGCTGCAAATTCTTCTGCATAGAATGTCCAGGAGTGCCTTGGGACCCAAACAACCTCCCAGACAAAGTGAACTGCCTCCCAAACACCCATTGACATGGTGAGAAACCTTGCACCCTCTCCATGGTGTTGTGGGCAGCCACCACTGAAGTCAGTGCGCCGAACGGGTCTACCGCCTCCTGGCCGTTCAGAACCGTCCGAACATCTTGCTTGAGCTTCCTGATGAGTGACTCAACCTCGCCAATCTGCTCGTGGGCCTCTGCAGCACATGGCATCAATTCGATGCCCCTGTCCTCACACCAGGACAGCAACAGATTGGATCGATACGAACCTTCCGGATCTAGTCGAATCTTGCTTGGCAATCCATAGTGCATGGTCCAATGCGTCTCCAAGGCCTTGACCATCTCTTCAACGGTTGTGTTCGACGTTCCTCCGAAAGATCTCGGCGGCTACCGCATACTTTGAAGCCTCGTCCAAGATGATGATCACATGGACCACTGTGTCTCCATACTTGATCTCGGCCCCATCGAGCACAATCGTCTTCCACAGAACTCCTTCTCGTTGTAGAGACACAGCTGGTGCCACATCTGCCAATCTCATCTCTTGGCAGTCTGGACACTGATAATTTGTGGCCATCTGCACCACCTCCTTTCTCACACCACGGTGTCTCAAGCATGATGCCAACGCTCGATTGGAGGGATGTCCTGTCCTCCGATGCAGCCTGTCCAGACATTGCATGGGAATGGCCGCGGCTGAATGGAGGTTGGACGTTGCCGGAGGTGCGAGCGTTCTTCCTGGAACTGGATCAAAGACATCTCCTACATGTGGCACGTCTGGATGGATGCATGGCGGGTGTCAAGGCAGAGACTGGAGAAGCCATGAAGAAGCCGTGGACTATAAAGACAACCAGTCCAGGTTTGGCTATGGCCTTGAGCAGAAGATGCTGTGGAGACCACGATCATGTAGAATGTCTGGGACATGGTCGGGCCACGCAGAGTGGATTCTACCCCCAACAGATGTGCGACTTGATCTATCGCGAAGTATGCCTTCAAGCGCCTCGCGAACAACAAGTAGAGAGAGATGTCCTCATGGCCGAGCTCTATCCCGTGATGGACGTGCAGGACAAGGGACTGGAGAGTCTGGAGAGGGAGAACAAAGGGACCATCGAAGAAGGCATGACCAAGGACGAGTTGAAGAAATTCTCTCGCCATGATCAGGCCGTGGCGAATGAGTTTCCGACTCTTCTTCTTCCTCATCTGACTTTTCCACCAAGCCATCTCGTCCTTCTCATTGAACATGGCCTGAATGGGACTATACGGTCCACAGGGCAATGAGAACCAAACCATCCTGGGCCTCTTTTCTCGCATCATCTGTAGCCCTTTTTCAAGACCGGCTCGAGTGCTCAGGTCGTCCGGCAGGCCCAGGCGTAGTGCGCCTTTTCCTCTTCTCTTGAAGGTCTCCGTGAGCCTGCTCGTCTCCGGACAACACACCTCCATGAGCTCACACTGGGACTCCAGCTCCTTTGGCATGCTCATGTAGATCTCTTCCATATCCTCCTCGTACTCCCGAACCGCCTGAATGAGAAAGGTCTTGTCATCCTCCAGGAGCTCCTCCTCCATCTGCAGGTAGCCCTCCTCATCCAAGTCTACGTTCACTCCGTCGGGTATCCAACGCTTCCAACGCTCTTGCCCTCCAAGGTCTCCGGCGACTCCTGGTTGTTCCGCTTGACCGCCTTCTTGCTGTCGGTCGTGATCACCACTCCCGGTCGATCCTGAGCCACCACCTTGGTCTTTTTTTCTCTGATCTTCTGCAGCCTGTCCTCCAATGACTTTTCTGCTCCTCGAAGAGCCACCGATTTCGGATTGAGCTTCTCCTTGGACGTCATCTCGTTGATCGTCGCAATCTCTTCTTCCACCACCGTCTGCGTGTCCACTGGTAGAGGGCCTGCTTGGCGATAATGTCCGTGTGCTCCGTAGGCGGGGGCATACAGTATGCGTAGTCGACAGTCGCTGCAAACCTTCCATAGGCCATGCCCATTTCGGCCTGACAGCGATCCCTTGCCCTCCTTCATCTCCCGATGATGTCCATGACAAGGAGGACCTTGGCACCGAGGGTCGCGAGGATCTGGTCCAGTCGCTCTGGAGAGGTCGTACTTCTCCGGCGTCGGCACCCTTGCCTTGCTGGCTGTCGACTTTCCTTTTGCCTTGCTCTTCGCCTTTGGCTTTTGATCCATCACCTTCTGCGAGTCCTCCGCGTCCACCTTCACGAATCCCGCATCCGAGGTCTCCGACATGGCTGGACTGAGGAGAGACGATTCCAAGGGCCGATTCTATGGAATTCATGGAGCTTGAAATAGCTCTGGATGGCGTTTGTCTCAACCATGAAGGATTCCATTGATCGCCAACCTTCACATCGCTCCCCTGATCTGGTTCATTCTCATCAACTTCCCCAAGAAACTCATCTCTAACCCCCTTCAGTCGCACCATGTATGCTCGGGTGTCGGACAAGATCTGTTGGCGCCGGACAGGGGTGTGATTCTCACCTCCGGCTGTACTCGTCCAATCAGCTGCTAAATCCAAAAGAAGATGGCCGCTTTCGGCTCGCTGCAAAGGAATCGGAAAATCTCCCCCGATCACTCGAAGGTAAAGCTTTGCCTCCTCGATGTCTACCACCGCGCCCAAACGTTGCAACGTCTTCACCGAAAGTAGTAGGGGAACACGTCCCACATGGTCCAGCGTGTAGACTCCCAGCAGGAAGTCCACACCGTTGCGCTTCTGCGGGAGTAGAAGGTAGCTGGCGGCTGACTGTGTCTGGCCATTCCCAAAACGGAAACTCTTGCCGTTGGTGGAGAGAACCTCAAAGTGCTCCGGACCAAACTTCGCCTGCCGCAAGGCCATCAGTTCCTGGATAGCCTCCAGGGAGCCCACAGTCTCAGTGGCTCCCGAGTCCAGAACAGCGTGACCAGGGAATGCCGTCTGCAAGGAGTATGCGGGGTCCACCGACTCCACTCTCGGACTGTCCGCTCCATAGTCGTAGCCATTCGGGCCAATGTTCGTCATATAGATCTCCATGGGAGTCTCGTCCTTGATGTCCTCAACCATGAAGATCGCGTTCACCTTTCCGGAGCCCTTGCCCATGTTGTTGCGCTTGGGACAGTTCCGGAACTCATGCTGCTTGTCCCCACAGATGAAGCATCCGGTGAATCCTGGATTGCCCACGCGCTGAGCTCCCTTGGCTGATCCGTAGCCCTTCCCCTTTGCTTCCACTGCCATGATTGGTGTGGCTGATGGAAACTTTGACTTTCCACCGCCTTTGCCCTTCTTCCCCTTGAAAGAGCTTTTCTGGTGGATCGGGAAGAAACCACGACCAGTTCGAGCTTGCTGGGCCATGTTCTTTGACTCCCGAAAGGTCCGCATCTTGTTGTTGTAGACCTGGTACACCTCGGCTACTTCGTTGAGAAGCGGGTCATCCGAGGACACCATCATGGCCTCTTGGATTTCCATCCATGGCTTTGTCTCACTCCAGGCCCACCAGATTCCATCAGCGTCCTCCGCCCAGAAGTCGTCATCATGCCATTGCCAGTGATACATCTGACCGTCTGCATACGTGACCCAATCCTGGCTCACTGCTCCACCACCATGGTTCCCATAGTTCTCCGGCTCCTGTACTTGATATACTTCAGCAGGTAGTTTATCACCAACCCACATGATGCTCTGCGGTTCCTCCTCCTCAGCCACGTCGTTGACCAAGCCCCACTGGCCTTGTTCCTCCACCCAGTAGGTTCTCCGTGGCCGGTTGTCGTACCGCTGATTTCGTTGTTGTTCAGCCTGAAGTAGCTCCTCCTCCTGGTCTCTCATCGCTCGCTCGATGTCGGCGAACTGCAGAGAGTTCTGAGTGGCCGACTGCACACTGAGTCGAGCCGACGCTGGGAGTCCGGCTCGTCTGAGAAGTAGCCACCCAAGAACCTCATCCGGCAGGATCTCCATGTCCTCAATTTCGAACTCATCCCACTTGACGGTTGCTTCTCCCGGATCGTCCCAGGCCTGCCAGTCCGCTTCATCATCTTGGGTCTCCCACCAGCGTGATGACCACCACCAGGAATCATCCTGCCACCAGGGATCATCGCCTTGCCCTTCAGCTCCTTCTCCATCATTGCCCTCAGGTACTCCCGAATCAGCGTCTTCAGCAGGACCAACATCTTCGCCAGGTTCACCACCACCGGGTCTCGTAGGGCTCGCCGTAGGTGTGGTTCTCGGTGCCCTCGAGGACGGTGTAGCCATGATCCCCTGATCCAGCGAATCACCACGGTCGGGTTCTGGTTCCTGCGTCGTCCTCTTGGATATAGTTGACTCGGAGGGCAACTTCAGTCTTCCGGCTGCTTTCCTTGTCCGCACCAGCGCCCGTTGGAGGCGTTTGTATGCTTCCCTCACCTCCGTGGCCCATTGAGCCATCGCCATTCCTTGAGGTCGCCGAAGCCTGATGAAAAGCTCCTCAAGCTTCTGCCCCGTTTCTGGCACGGGAGTCTCGCACAAGCGGTGCTCGAGATACTTTAAGAGATAGGCCGTGCCGTCGTCCTTGGTGAGCTTCTCAAAGTCCAATTCGTGCGTGATGGTCCAAGCTTTTCCTGACAGCTTGGATGCTATCTCCGGCCCCACCAGGTACCTCTTGTGCACAGGCGTGCGCTCAAAGAATAGCCGGGTCCTGCGAACAAAGTCATACCAGCCGCTCTGCTCTCCGTCCCATCCGGGAACGTCTTTGCTGCTCATTCTGGGTTGTGGCCACCCTCCGAGGTGACCGGCGTCTTCTCCTCTTCCGTCTTTAGGACCTTCTCAAAGTTCCTGATCGAGCCCACGGGCTCCGCTACCAGTTCCAACTCGACTTGGCTGTAGTCGATGCCGGGCACGCTCTGCAAGCTGCCCTTTTCCATGAAATGCGAATGACCATTTGGCCAAAGGGTACCCTAGGGTTCGAAGCAAAGTGGCCACGGAGTGTTAGCCAACATGCAACACAGAACCAACAGCGAAAACACCACAAAAAGGACACCCCACCAGTTTGATCCTGTTTTTTGGGGGGTCCAACCTAAAAAAGACACACCCATCGCTTGCTTTGTGCACCGACGCCAAACACAATCTCTGCAGCTTCAGGGCGCCAGCCGTCGCTCCGTTTCCTGGCGGCAAAGTTGTCTTCCAACGCACAACTTCGCGCCTGAAGCGCGCCTCAGCGTCTGCGAGTCTCTGTTGAAGGTGGTGCAGCCTGAGCCAGATCCCCATCTCAAGAAACTTTGGGCCAAACAATTGAAACTCAACACGGCAAGTTGCACTCACCCCTCTGGCAAGTTGCACTCACGCCCCTCCCTGGCTGCATCATGTCGAGATGCTCGTCGGCATGCTTGCCGGCGAGCTCGCTGTCCGACTTTGCCTGTGCTACGAAAGCGATCATGCGCTTCAGCCAGCGCGGGCCATGCGTCGTTGCTCAAAATGAGTTTTAGCAAAACCTGGCCTGGGACTCCTTCAGCTGGCTCTCACTTGCAGAAAGCCTCAGCCCGAGGCTTTCACAGCATGAGACGCTTGATATCGTGCGCTTCACCCATTGGATGGGTGAAAACTCCAAGCAGTTCACGACACTCAAGGGCCCCCGCTGCTGCGTGAGTTGCTGCTGGGCTGCCTGCAATCAAAAGGACACCCGCATGCCAGTACAATCCAATGACATACAAGGTGCCCTGAGTCGTTTAACATTTGTCTTCAATGCAGGCACGGCAACTATGCAATGTATCAAGCTGGTGGGATCTCTGGCATCCTTTCCTCGTGTTGACCCTTGGTTCAAAGCAGTGCTAGCTTTGTCTGGTGCCGGGGTCATGGCATATTCCTCCATTGTTTGTGCAGTGTTTGTGGGGTCTGACCTTACTTTTTTGAGCCCGGGGGCGACAGGAACACCTTTCGGCATTGGAACATGCTGGAGCGTTTCGCGCAAGCTGCGGCGGCTGTTGAAAGTTCCATCACGCGATGGCCGAAACTCTTTACACGAAAAACAGCTAGGAGCGACAACTCCCACATTGATACGTGATGCCGAAGTGAGTGTTGTCGATGTGTCAATCACGCCATGTGGTGTCAGTTCCCGGCCGGGTTCAAACCCCGCTGCACAAGCCCAGGCACCACTAAACCAAAGCAAAACCAGATGGCGACTCGCGTGGCAGCCGGAAAAAAAGGCCTCTGAATTTTGCCGTCTGGTCTTTGGCAGGGTTGCCTCGTTTATGAGCGGGGCCAAGTGTCAATTCCATGGGGCGTTTGATTCGCCATGCCTTTGCCGATTCGTGACACCCTCGGCTCCAAAAGACTCACCAGCATGTTTGGTGCCATGGATTCCGCAAGTCTTTTTAGGGACAGCGGATGACTGTATCTATTGATTTATTTTTATTTTTTTGCTCGGCCCTCTGCTAGCCAACCTCGGCTCGGTGCTGTGGCGTCGTCATCTTTGGCAGTTTCTCAGGCTCCGGGTGCTAGCCGCGCTGAACATCGCGGCTAAGACTGCAACATAAAGCGTCTGTACAACAGATGGCTTGGATGGCTTGGATGGCGGGGGTAACCGTCTTTTGCCCATGCGCCTCAGCGTCTGCGAGTCTCTGTTGAAGACTCTGCAGCCTGAGCTGTCTGGTCAGCTGTGCATCAGACCCATCTCACAATCCTTACCTTTGGAATCCTACCCCAAGCCCAGCTTTTCAAGATTTCCCGCCAAAAGAAACAACTGGAACCAAAACACTTCGCCGGGATCCCCTTCTTCAGACCTGAACGCTGGAAGAACAGCTGCATCATTTGGCTGGCTCCTCTGAGTGTCTTCCACAGGAATTGCAAGTTGCACTCACGCCCCTCCCTGGCTGCATCATGTCGAGATGCTCGTCAGCATGCTTGCCGGCGAGCTCGCTGTCCGACTTTGCCTGTGCTACGAAAGCGATCTGCATGCGCTTCAGCCAACGCGGGCCATGCGTCGTTGCTCAAAATGAGCTCCAGCAAAACCTGGCCTGGGACTCCTTCAGCTGGCTCTCACGTGCTGAAAGCCTCAGCCCGAGGCTTGCGCAGCACGGGACACGGCTTGACATCGTCCGCTTCACCCATTGGATGGGCCCAAAACTCCAAGCAGTTCACGACACTCAAGGGCCCCCGCTGCTGCGTGAGTTGCTGCTGAGCTGCCTGTCCGCATGCCACTACAATCCAATGACATACATGCAGGCACGGCAACTATGCAATGTATCAAGCTGGTGGGATCTCTGGCATTCTTTCCTCGTCTTGACCCTTGGTTCAAAGCAGTGCTAGCTTTGTCTGGTGCCGGGGTCATGGCATATTCCTCCATTGTTTGTGCAGTGTTTGTGGGGTCTGACCTTACTTTTTTGAGCCCGGGGGCGACAGGAACACCTTTCGGCATTGGAACATGCTGGAGCGTTTTGCGCAAGCTGTGGCGGCTGTTGAAAGTTCCATCACGCGATGGCCGAAACTCTTTACACGAAAAAAAGCTAGGAGCGACAACTCCCACATTGATACGTGATGCCGAAGTGAGTGTTGTCGATGTGTCAATCACGCCATGTGGTGTCAGTTCCCGGCCGGGTTCAAACCCCGCTGCACAAGCCCAGGCACCACTAAACCAAAGCAAAAACCAGATGGCGACTCGCGTGGCAGCCGGAAAAAAAGGCCTCTGAATTTTGCCGTCTGGTCTTTGGCAGGGTTGCCTCGTTTATGAGCGGGGCCAAGTGTCAATTCCATGGGGCGTTTGATTCGCCATGCCTTTGCCGATTCGTGACACCCTCGGCTCCAAAAGACTCACCAGCATGTTTGGTGCCATGGATTCCGCAAGTCTTTTTAGGGACAGCGGATGACTGTATCTATTGATTTAACTTTTATTTTTTTGCTCGGCCCTCTGCTAGCCATCCTCGGCTCGGTGCTGTGGTGTCGTCATCTTTGGCAGTTTCTCAGGCTCCGGGTGCTAGCCGCGCTGAATATCGCGGCTAAGACTGCAACATAAAGCGTCTGTACAACAGATGGCTTGGATGGCTTGGATGGCGGGGGTAACCGTCTTTTGCCCATGCGCCTCAGCGTCTGCGAGTCTCTGTTGAAGACTCTGCAGCCTGAGCTGTCTGGTCAGCTGTGCATCGGACCCATCTCACAATCCTTACCTTTGGAATCCTACCCCAAGCCCAGCTTTTCAAGATTTCCTGCCAAAAAAAACTGGAACCACTGGCTCCTCTGAGTGTCTTCCACGGGAATTGCAAGTTGCACTCACGCCCCTCCCTGGCTGCATCATGTCGAGATGCTCGTCAGCATGCTTGCCGGCGAGCTCGCTGTTCGACTTTGCCTGTGCTACGAAAGCGATCTGCATGCGCTTCAGCCAGCGCGGGCCATGCGTCGTTGCTCAAAATGAGCTCCAGCAAAACCTGGCCTGGGACTCCTTCAGCTGGCTCTCACTTGCTGAAAGCCTCAGCCCGAGGCTTGCGCAGCACGAGACACGGCCTGACATCGTGCGCTTCACCCATTGGATGGGCCCAAAACTCCAAGCAGTTCACGACACTCAAGGGCCCCCGCTGATGCGTGAGTTGCTGCTGAGCTTCCTGTCCGCATGCCACTACAATCCAATGACATACATGCAGGCACGGCAACTATGCAATGTATCAAGCTGGTGGGATCTCTGGCATCCTTTCCTCGTCTTGACCCTTGGTTCAAAGCAGTGCTAGCTTTGTCTGGTGCCGGGGTCATGGCATATTCCTCCATTGTTTGTGCAGTGTTTGTGGGGTCTCACCTTACTTTTTTGAGCCCGGGGGCGACAGGAACACCTTTCGGCATTGGAACATGCTGGAGCGTTTTGCGCAAGCTGTGGCGGCTGTTGACAGTTCCATCGCGCGATGGCCGAAACTCTTGACACGAAAAAAAGGCTAGGAGCGACAACTCCCACATTGATACGTGATGCCGAAGTGAGTGTTGTCGATGTGTCAATCGCGCCAGCACTTGCCTCGTTTCTGAGCGGGGCCAAGTGTCAATTCCATGGGGCGTTTGATTCGCCATGCCTTTGCCGATTCGTGACACCCTCGGCTCCAAAAGACTCACCAGCATGTTTGGTGCCATGGATTCCGCAAGTCTTTTTAGGGACAGCGGATGACTTTATCTATTGATTTATTTTTAATTTTTGGCTCGGCCCTCTGCTAGCCATCCTCGGCTCGGTGCTGTGGTGTCGTCATCTTTGGCAGTTTCTCAGGCTCCGGGTGCCAGCCGCGCTGAACATCGCGGCTAAGACTGCAACATAAAGCGTCTGTACAACACGCTCGGCTGCATCCCAGCATCACCGCGACAACGATGCGGCTTGGATGGCTTGGATGGCTTGGATGGCTTGGATGGCTTGGATGGCTTGGATGGCTTGGATGGCTTGGATGGCTTGGATGGCGGGGGTAACCGTCTTTTGCCCATGCGCCTCAGCGTCTGCGAGTCTCTGTTGAAGACTCTGCAGCCTGAGCTGTCTGGTCAGCTGTGCAGCAGACCCATCTCACAATCCTTACCTTTGGAATCCTACCCCAAGCCCAGCTTTTCAAGATTTCCTGCCAAAAAAAACTGGAACCAAAACACTTCGCCGGGATCCCCGCTGGAAGAACAGCTGTATCATTTGAGACTGGCTCCTCTGAGTGTCTTCCACAGGAATTGCAAGCTGCATTCACGCCCCTCCATGGCTGCATCATGTCGAGATGCTCGTCAGCATGCTTGCCGGCGAGCTCGCTGTTCGACTTTGCCTGTGCTACGAAAGCGATCTGCATGCGCTTCAGTCAGCGTGGGCCATGCGTCGTTGCTCAAAATGAGCTCCAGCAAAACCTGGCCTGGGACTCCTTCAGCTGGCTCTCACTTGCAGAAAGCCTCAGCCCGAGGCAATCACAGCACGGGACACGGCTTGACATCGTGCGCTTCATTGGATGGGCCCAAAACTCCAAGCATTTCAAGATGCTCAAGGGCCCCCGCTGCTGCGTGAGCTGCTGCTGGGCTGCCTGCAATCAAAAGAACACCCGCATGCCAGTACATTTGTCTTCAATGCAGGCATGACAACTATGCAATGTATCAAGCTGGTGGGATCTCTGGCATCCTTTCCTCGTCTTGACCCTTCTGGCTTTGTCTGGTGCCGGGGGCATGGCATATTCCTCCATTGTTTGTGCAGTGCCTGTGGAATCTGACATTCGGGTTTTTCAGCCATGCGGGTGGAAAGAGTACAGTTGGGTGCAAGCCATGTGGCGAGAGGCCGTGTGTTTAACGAGTTGCCAGGTGACACTCATTCTCCGCAAACATCAAAGATGCCTCAACTTGGGTAGTGTGAAACAAAAAACAAGAAGGGCTAGAACCTGTCCTGCAAGCAAACGGTTGCGGCCAAGTGGGTACCACGGTTGCCTCAAAGCTTGGAGTATGGTTGCGTAGTCTCATTCTGACGTTCAACAATATATGACGTCATGAATGCGGGCGCCTGTCAAAGTTCCATCATACAACTTCAAAACCTCAACACGCGCAAGAAAGCAGGAGCGACGTCTCCCACCGACATGTGGAGCCACAGTGCAGGGTGCCGATGTGTCTTAGCCGTACCCATGCAAAGCAGCATCTTGCACAAAACCAACCTCCGCCCACCAAGCGCAGCCCCATGCAAAACTGGCGACCAATCCCGAGCACTCTTTTGTCCCCGCCTCAGCGTCCGCGAGCCTTTGCGTCATGCTACGCAGCCTGGCCGCGGACTGGATTGCAACACCTTTTATATGTCAAGCGGGTGTGCCCAAAGCCCGGCAAAAGTTAACATTTTCTGGCTAAGGGAAAAACAAGGGAACCCAAAAGGACAAAAGGGCAACAAGGCGCGTCAACTCTGGCTCTCTTCTTTTAAATGCCCATCTACCCACGCTGACTATGGCAAAAACTTCACTCGCCAGAGGCACTCATCCGCGGACTCGTCTTCCTTCTTCAATGCCTCCTGGCTTGCATGGCTTGAAACCCCCCCGACCTTCACGGGTGGGAGGGTCCCCCCCAATACCCCCCTCCCCCAATGAACGCCGCTTGACCTCGGGCCCTCGGCTTCTCGACTTCAGCGGCCGGCCGGCGTAGTCCTCCAGCTGGATGACCAGCTCCTCTTTCTGCGCGGTGCGCCGTGCACACCTCAGCGTTTTTTGTTGTTGTTGTTTTTTTGGGGGGGTCCAGCGGATAAAAACAAAGAACGCAAACACACACACACACACACACACACACACACACACACACACACACACACACACACACACACACACAC